>VWZK01015069.1:0-11324 GCA_013396935.1 Baryphthengus martii
GGCCGAACCTCTGCGGACGGTGCGGCGAGAGGCAGCTCTCCCGCGGCCCTAGTCACGCCCGGCGCTCGGCAGGGGGGCCGTGGCGATACGAGATACGTGCGAGTGCCCATGGGGCCGCTCCCTCCGAAACGGGCCGGCCTCCAGGCCCCACGGAGGGCAGGGGCAGGCGCAGCACCGATGCCTCCCCGAGGCTTGGATCGGCTGCGGGGAAGCGTCGGGGGGAAGCGTGGGGCCAAGGTCAGACGGTCAGGCTTCAGCACCGGAGCCTCCCCTAGTCTGATCTGCGAGTCCCTGCCTTCCCTGCTGCCTCAAACTGCTGGTCCTACCAATAATCCGCTTTTAGCTTTTCGTGTACGCGGCAAATTTAGCGCCCCTGCTCAAGGGACGGTTTCCTTATTTATTTTTTTTTTACCCTTTTCAGTTGGACCTGGCAGGCGAGCTACAGTGGTCAAGTCAAACCTCGCAGAACAACGTTGAGATGCCAAAACAAAGCCTTAGAGACACGTGTTAAGGCTAAGCTGTCCAAAAAAAACCAAAAAAAAAACAAACACCAAAAAAGAAAACAACAAACAAAAAAAACCCCAACCCCACAAATCTTTTACACACTGTAAAGAGGGATTAAAAAAAAAAAAACAGTTTGCCTTCCTTGGACCCATTTCAAACTCAGGTACTTCACTAGCAGCACTTGAAAAGCTCAGGGAACCCTTGGATGGAAAGTATGCTACATCAGCACCGTTACAGGGCTCTCTCGGCAGGAAAACCAGCTCCATCTGTTTGTCCTACTCATATTAAAATCTTCGCGGTAATTAAAAAGGATAAAAGGGAGGAGGATTAGAAGTTCCCAGATGAAGGAAGAACAAAACTCAGACCTAATTTGTATACAAATATCTCTTTTTTTTTTTTTTTTTTCAGTAGAGAAATCAGTAGAGAAACTTCAGCAGCGTCGATAAAACTGCCATGAACTCCTGTGCAAGACCTGAGTACTGTTTAATACAATACTGTCGCAGCTGGGGGCGAGGGGGCTAAAAAAATAATCAGAAAGCTATTTTTATAGTTGTCTAAATCCAGCGAAGAAAAACAAATGGTACTTTTTTCTCTCTTTTTTTTTTTTTGTTTGCTACAGCTCTTTGAAATACAGCAATATTTAAAACGTGTCCCGGAAAGCGTCTCGCATCTGTTTTAAACCTGTTGGACAAAGAGTTCCCCCGGCTCACATCTCCGAGAGCGCTTCGNCGCCGCGGCTCTGCCGGGAACAACGCGCCCCTGCCGGCAGCACCGGGCAACGCCAGTTGGTTCCTACGCCGTCGGTTGATTTCGAAGGGCTTGAGCAAAGCGCAGCGGCGCTGCTCCCAAAACACCGTCTTGGATAGTCCCAGTAGAGTAGAAGTTGTAAACAGCCGCTGTTTCTCGTGGCCTGGTTCATGTGCGGCCCGCTTCTCCGCTGCTCGGGCACATTGGTCAGCCTACCCACAGAAGGTTCATAATCCCAGGTTTCATTTGGTAGGGTTTTTGATCTCGAACTTCGGCTTTATTTCACAGGATAAAAAAAAGTGTTACAGGCCGAAGTAATTGGCAATAGCAACGTTCTTCTGCAAATCTCTGCTGAATTCTAGCAGCATCTAGATAGTAAGGGACAATATAATGGGTACGATCTTCTATTTATTATCATATTTTATTTAATACGATCTGTATTCCCCAAAGGTAAATATAAAATGTTAATAAGAGTTAGAATATAAGACTAACAATTTCTAAGCCTGTAAAATAAACCTGGAAATGGTAAAAATCAACTAGAAAAGAGGATTCAGATGAGCATATGCCCACAGCAGCTACATTTTGCTAGCGCGTGCCTCTCACAGGTCAAGCCACAGAAGTCTGTGTTGGCACAGCTTCTGATCTTTATATCTTCCACGCAAAACTACAACCCCATCCCTGCTAAGGAAATGAAGCTTCAAGGGGTGCATCTCTTGCTTTCCAGTTTTTGTCCAGGCTCTGTGACTCATACGCCGTGATGGAAGCTCTCGGTGCCATCTGGCCACACACTTTTAGAGCACAGCTTCCCCCCAACCGAGGAGGCAACAGCGCTCGCCAGGTTTGCAGGTAAAGCAGGGGCAAACCCACTTGCACCTCAGCAGCATTGCTGACGTTCCCTACGGCACGCCGCATCGCTGCCTTACAGCAATTCCGACATGATTCCACTAGATAAGCATGGCATGAATTTCCCTTAACAGGTTATTAATGAGCAGAAAGATTTTGGGGTTTATGATTTTTGGTTTTAGCTGCTGAGAGGTTTCCCCACAGTGGGAAGAAACACGTGAGGGTTTCTGACCACGGGTTCCATCTCCGGCGTGTCGACATACAGGAGAACCGGCAACGGGCAACAGTTCTCAGTCCTGCATGTATGGACCTACGGCAAAAAAGGAGAGGAGATCTGCAGGATCTGGAGCCAATGGCACAGACAGATGACACTCTGCACCTCGTCCCTGGTTCCCACTACTCTTGGTGGCCCGTCCAGAGAATGCTGCCATTGACTAAGCCCACGTGCAGTTCCCTAGAAACAGCCATAGCAAGGGTCCAGGGGAAGGTAATGCTCATGGAATTGCTTGAAAAGTAGCCAAGAAAAGGGGGGGAAAACAGCCCAAAACCAAACAAAGATGTAGTGGATCCATTCTTCTCTCCATGACACATCTCCTTGATCTGAAGCACAGAAAGTTGCAGTAGCAGAAAGCTTTTGCAGACAGCAGTGGTAACGATAGTCAGTAGAAATCAATCTTTTCTTGCCATTGCTCTTGTCATGCGATGGCATCAGGGGGAGAGGGGCTGGAAAGACACCGCTGTATTTTGTGCCTTCAGCGCACAACTTAAAACCCCAACATTTCAGTTCATTCCTTCAGCGTCATATCTAAGCAATTTTAACAGCAACTTCTCATCCTATTCTTTATAAGCCTGCCCAAAACTGCCTCCAGAACAGCCAAGTCTTCTTTTACGGTCCCGACACAATTAGGAGGATCATCAGGCGACAGACATCAGGCAACACCTATTTTTCAATATCTTGTAATAACTAAAAATAAAAGCTGTACCTTCCGGTCGTTTATATTTTAATAAACCATTTCATTCTTCAGGAAAAAAAGATTAGATTACTCAGTTCTTAGACTGTTTCTAAGACAGGAATTTCAGAGAGAGTTTGTCAGAAATTCATACAACCACATCAATTTAAGAGGAGAAGGAGTGGGGCTGGTTTAGATTTGCTGTTCACTGCCACCTACTGTTAAAACTCAACCAAGTCAAATTCCAGAGCCCTACTTTCTGAGGGGTACGGCTTGGGAGTACAGAAAGAAGGGAAAACTTTGGAATTGAGATTGCTAAAGAGGAAAGAAAAATAATAATAAAAAAAAGGAGCATGCCAAGAGAATTGCTCACCTAAACTCAGCGGGCTGGGGCACAGCACAGAAGCTTCACAAGTTTGGATTCTTTCCAGCACTGCTGAATTTCTGGCACCTGATTTGTAGAGCTAGTCTCCAGCTCAAGGTAAGGCTTTCCCACACAGTGATTCAAAGCAAAGGCCTCAACTAGTCAGCGATGTAAAATTTCCTCACAAACAAAAAAAAGCAGCTATAGAAAAGAAAACGGATGGTTTTATACCTTCAGCGCCTTCATACAGTTCTGCTACTCCAGCAGTTGTCCTCCAGTGGTTGTTAGGTTCATCTTCACTATTTAATGTTGGTTTTTTACTATTTCATTTGTTTTTAAAACATCACATAACAGACTTTGCAGTGGAATCAGTTTTGAGGAAAACATGCACCAACAACCAAGCCTACCTCCCGGCTGGAAAAAACAAGTTCCGTACTTCCAAAGTCTGCAGCTGAGATTCAGGAAACCCGTAAAGGAATCTGCTAACCACGTCGGCTGGGACATCCCACAGTATCCCAAGTGGCTGCTTCCAAAGCACAAGTCTTTGCTCTGTGCCGCATTTAAAACACTATAGTAAGAAGCATTCAGCAGGTGTAAATTTTAGATTAAGACACAGTGGCTCACCACAACTTCTGTCAAGTCCAATTCTCTACGTGTAAAGGTGAGGGGATTTTTGCATTGAGGAGTGAGATAATAGACATCCCTTCCTCCTGGTGATGTGATACTTCTCTCTAAAACATTTGCATCTGGCAACTGAAATGACTCTCTTCGGTTGTAATCCCCTTCAGGGGGTTTATCACATCAGTGCAGGCACAATGAAGAACATCACTCGGCATTGGTGAGGCCTCACCTCGAGTCCTGGGTGCAGTTCTGGGCCCCTCACTTCAAGAAGGATATTGAGGTGCTGGAGCAGGTCCAGAGGAGAGCAACAAGGCTGGTGAAGGGACTGGAGGGAAAGTCTTATGAGGAGAGGCTGAGGGAGCTGGGGGTGTTCAGCCTGGAGAAGAGGAGACTCAGGGGAGACCTCATCACTCTCTACAACTCCCTGAAAGGAGGTTGTAGTCAGGTGGGGGTCGGGCTCTTCTCCCAGGCAATTAGTGACAGGACAAGAGGGCATGGCCTGCAGCTGCGCCAGGGGAGGTTTTAGGTTGGATCTTAGGAAGCATTTCCTCATGGAAAGGGTCATTAGGCGCTGGAATGGACTGCCCAGGGAGGGGGTGGAGTCACCATCCCTGGAGGTGTTTAAGGAAAGATTGGATGTGGCACTTAGTGACATGGTCTAGCTGGGTGTTGTGGTGTTGGGTTCATAGGCTGGACTTGATGATCTCAGAGGTCTATTCCAGCCTCAACGGTTCCATGATTCTATGATCATCAGGCCCCTACTTGTGTTTTGTTGAAAGGTGTGCTTTGTTGTCAGATGAAGCCCAGTTTGGTTGTCATATCTACTTTCTTATTCACATAGAGATGACACTAATTTTAAATCTAAACGCACACAAAAAAATTCTATTCTGTCACATTCCTGCACCACAGCTCAAACAAACCCTGAATTTTTGTGACGTGAGGAACAGCTGAGTTACATTTGCCTCCCTCAGAGGCAAGTCTCTCGCCTTGTGAAAGCACGCTCTTCCGTACAAAGGGAATATGAACTTTGTGGGTCGCTGTATATATGTACTGGTAACGGATGGAAGCAACTACATGAGCCTCCAGTGGCTCAGGTTCAGCCTCTGTAACCTCTAAGTTAATTAAAAAATGTTTCTTGGTTAATTTGCATCCTCTCTGTAAACTAATCTCATTTTCTTCAGTTGTGAGAATCACGTGTACCCACTGCCCTAAGTACATACTCAGTCATGTTACTCAGGAAGCTAATAGTTGTAGGGAGCTGGCAGAGATCAGAAACCACTTCAGAAATTTGCATCAGCTTTGCTGCAACCTATTCAGCTCTTAAGCTGATAATTTAACAACAGCTTCAAGGGATGATTCTATAAAAGTAGAAAGTGACATAGATACCACTGTATGCAAGCATCGCTCCCAGGAAACAAAAGACTTCCATTTATGCCAAGTCAACCAGAAATTAAATTTAACTTCAGCAAACTAAAGCTTCTCCAACTTTTCAAGTGACTTGCTGGAAGAAAACTCAAATTTCCTCACTCAAAATTCTTTTCCATGTAATTTAAATTCAATTTTTATACTTCCCCCCCCCGGTAATTTAACAACCAGCCAGCTAAAGCAAGTCTGCATTGTGTCTTAAAGAGAAGAGAAATAAACTTCTTCTTCCATTAGTCCCCAGCATATTTGAGCAAAACGTAGGCTGGCACAAACCGGTGGGTTTTATGCATCATACACAGCCGCCACTCTTCTCAATAACTAAATCGTATTCACTAGACTTGCTCTGGATCCCTGTCAGTTTATTTCAGCACAGATCCTGACGGAAGACTTTCCGTAACCAAACGTCTCTTTAAGGCAATTACAAGAACACAAGGAAGCCACGGCTGCCTGCAGCAGCTCACCCAGCCCCTCAAGGGAGCTGGTCAGTGGGGATGAGCAGGGAAGGAATTAAAGTTCATTAAGCATATCTATATTCAGCTGTTGCAAACAGGAATTCCGTGATCAAAATCCCATCCCTTGCTGACTGGCCACACGGTGATGCTGAACCTTCACCCCAGCTGGAGGTTTAGAGAATGTGGAGAGTTAAATTAATGCTATCATTTTATTGTTGCCTCATCCCTGTTTCTCCGCTGCCAAGAAGCTCGTGCAGCCAGTCCCTCTGGAGTCAACAGAGAATGAAATCAGAAGGATTTCAGAAAATACAAAATTGTTTCAAGATCAGGCCTTCTCCAGTTTCTTTTTTTGTAAATTGACGGCAAGACTGAGCAGACCACATCTTTGTTAACGTATTCTCCTGGTTAATACGCCTTTTTTTTTTTGCACCTTCTCACACAGAGCTATAGTCATGCAGCTCAGTGTCCTGGTTTGAGTTAGAACAGGGCAATTCTGTTCAGCGATTTTACTTTTCACCTCAGTCTCTTCCAACTGACTGCGCTTTCTGAAGTTAATGGCAGATTTTTGCAGGCAGTGCCTGCTTCTGGCTGCGACAACGCTCTGTGGTTACTACCGAGTTACTACCAAGGGTCTGTGTGCAGAGCAAGGTCACTGCTTTTTCTTATACATCAACATTATTGGTGCAGTTTGTCAAGCCAGTGACGTTTCACTGAGCTGAACTGATTAACACACAGAGGGACGTTACCAACATCTTCACTTTATCATCGTCTAAATACGCAGCAACACTAAAATCAAGGAATTCCTCAGGACTTACATCAAAACTGAGCCCCTCCTAACGGAGGAAGCCAATTCTCCGTTCTAGGGCTTGTGAACGTCCTGCAAGAGAATCAGCAAAAGTCGTATCATCTAATTATAAATCCCCTTTTTGCTTCTCTAAGATTTTCACTGAGCTTCCTTCTGAGTACAGCGGTGTGAGGATACGCAACCTGACCAAGCCAGTGGGCTATCCATTATCTGATTCTGCAGTCCTCCTTCAGGGAAGGTATTTTGACTCCAAGAAAAAGAAAAGGTTATCTGTCTGAAACCTTGTCCTTTTTATCCCCCAAAATACATCAGATTACCTAATGAACATACTACATGTCTACAGACCTTCACTTCCTTGGGGATTTGAAAATACTTTTAGTTAAACTTTTTCTTGACATTTAAAACAGAAAAACATATTCAATGAAAGTGTGACTGTGCAACACACACAGAGCCTACAAAAACTACTCAAGATTAGTCTGGGCCCCATATTTTTAGATGAAAAAAATCTACAGAGATTGTATTTTCTTCCATCCTGTCTTCTACCTGTTTTCCTTTTGTTTCTACATCTCATTTTCTAGGGAGCATCACATTCTCCTGCTTCTCAGCTTCAGCTTATGATTACTATCAGATACCTGAGGTACAGTACTACAAATAAATTATGAGGTGGGTGTAGATTTTGAGGCGGTTTCTCAACCAGCTTTTTATGCAACATGTAACGCTACTGGGCCCAAAACTAGTTAAACTGCAGAGGATCCCTTTCAATATTTATATTGGTTTAATTAAACTGGGATTACATTCAATTCTGAACCCGACTCTCCACAACAATAATTATTAAATTGCCTATTAATGGATCAAAAGCCACACCTGCAAAACATGAATCGCTGCAAATTTACACTCCTGTCTACATTTCTTGAGAACATTCTAAAAGGAAGTATTAATAGGGCTTTTTTTCCCCCCATATTTCTATTTTAATGCCTCACAAAAAAAGATTTTAAAGCAAGCAAGACTTTACTCTGCCTCAGTGTCCAGCAGCCCGAATAAAAATACCGCTGTGTGACTATACAAGTCGTCTTTCAAATTTAGCAACTCTTCACCAAATCTTTAATAACCATAAAGTGAGCAAATCGCTGCCACCTCAGAGAAGAAAATGTGCCATGTGGGAAAGCATTTTCTATTTTTCTATCGATGGCACTAACTTAATAAAACAAATATGTTCTCCTCCCACCCAACTTCTGCTCTTATCCTGAGTTTTTGAGCACGTTACTCCTCTTTGCTCCTGTATTCCTCGCTAACACGGCAGCTCTTGACCTAGTTATGCAGCTTCCTTCAACTCCAACCCCTGCTGCTAGATTTCTTCCCCCATCCCTATCTTCCCAGAGGTCTGCTTCATTGCTCCTGCTTCTCACTCTCTCATTCTCCCCTTCCCTGAATTTCTTCTCCTTTCTCACATTTGGTAGGTACAACTTCCCTTGCATTTGAGCCAGGCTTCTTCCTCTTCACCACAGCTTTTGGCGTTGCTTACTTCCACACAAAACCCAAACAAAATATTCCATGTACTAGCTCAAAGTACAAAGACATCAAAATTTCACCCCCCTCAAAATAAATAAAAATATTATGGGAATTTTTGCTTAAAAGGGGCAAACCAATACATTTCCCCCAACATCCTTCTTGCGAGTCACTGAGACATTTCCAAAAAACTTCCGTCCAACTATACCTACCATTCTAACGTGGCAGCATCAAAACTAAGGCTGTTTCAAGTTTTTTTCAAATCTTACAAGCACTGCAGAAATCTAAATCAGTGGTAACACAAATAAGGCAAATGAGGTACGTATTCTGCACAAGCTGGAAAATCCTGACAAAATGTTTGCGTGTTACTTGACGAGCAATAAACTCTGCATAACTTTATTTCATCCCTTTCAAGAAGTATTATCAAATCGTCCGGCTTCACACTGTCCTGTAGTAACTAAAAAGTTAAGCCACTAGAGAGCCTGTGATGGGAATGTTGTGAAAGTGCACGTGGCCTATGTTTTTGCAAATTAATCAAAGCAGTGCATGCTCCAAAAAATCACCCAAGATACACTGGGGAAGGTTGTGAATCAGAACCTGGAAGGTGGAAGAACTGGCCTACTTACCAAAGCAGACATATTAACTATAAAGCGATTTATAGAGTTGTAGTTAATAATATTAAATGTACATGGTGGATATTATTCATATATTTTAATAATATAATAAGCGTACAGAGCACACAGCTTATTTTTCTTAAACATAAAGCTGTATCTTAAAAACTCAAACTGTTCAAATTATATGGAAAAAAACAAACAAAACAAAAAACAAACCCACACTCTGGAATCTATCTTAAATTATAAATGCATGGGTAGGGTCAAAACCTCTGCCAGCCCAAACTTCACATGCCAAGTCACAAGTTCATAAAGAATTTTCTTGAGTCTATTTTAAACTGCTGAGTGTGCACGTGAAAGGAGAGCAGGTCCTAAAACCACGCACAATAATAAAGCCCTTGTTCCAAGAGAGAGCCAGTTCATTTTACAGTGGCATCGATGACTTGAGGGGCGGGGAGGGGGAAGCAAAAAACTTCCAAATCCATACAAGGCGCACAGTGTTCTGCTTCCAAAAAAGGAAATACTAATTTCAGTGTGCATTTTTGGAGTGCCATTAGGATGACACACATAAAGGCTTACCCTTGCCCTGCTCCCAACTTAATTCTTTTCTAGTTGCAGGGTTTTTTTTCTTTTAAGAAAGAGGTTGCAAGGAGAAGTTGCTCATGAAAGAAACGGGCTAAGATCAACCTTCAAAGGAAAGAAGCATGGCTGAAAAAAAAGGTACAGGGATGCTGCAGGCAGCTAATGCTTTAGTCCTGGAATATTTTAAGCTGGACTACCTTGGTGTAGGTACTGCAACAAGTGGTTCCCCTCTCCCTAAATAATTTATGGCTTTTTTCCGTATACTTTGCTACCATCACTTCTGGCATTTGCCTAGTGATTTTCTTCGGCAGGCCAGGCTTCAGCGGCACCAGTTCCCCAGTCAGGGTCACACGCTCCATGCTACCAATATGAAAAAAGCAGCAGCAGCTGAAGGCAGAGAGGAGACTGGCACCATACTTTTCAATGTCTGTGCCATGTTCTGTCAGGTTAAAATGGTTGTGAAAGTACGGTATAAGTGTTCATGACCGTGCTCAGAAGCACCAGGGAACGTTCCAGAAGCAGCCTTTGGTCTCATCCCTTTGCTACCCCAGCTATTACATCCAAGAAACCTCCCCAATATACAGGATCAAAGGCAAATAAAGGAGCAGAGCTTGTTTAATTCTGGGTATTTTGCCCCCTCAGTAATGCCTAGTTCCACACAGTGGTTTGTGGGCAGCCATAGTTTTTGTCAGCTGGCTCCGACCCCCGAAAGGCCAAAGCAAACCTGCAGAGCCACCGCACGCCCCGGCTGCTGGAGCTCCCCCTGCACATCCTGGCCAAGGTGGGGAAGGTCCAGTTGGGACACTACAGGGGAGTGCTCACCAGTCTATACACAGAACAGAAAGGCCTGGATTACGTTTGTAAGATGTGTGCAGTTGCACTTCAATTCTGAGGTGCACGGGTATTTTTCTGTCCTGTAGCTGCCTTGCTGTAATTCAACCCTATTTTGCCAGCGTCCGCTGCGCCTTTGCAGCCGGCGCTGTTCCTGCAGCGCGAAGGCAGCACCGCCAGGCTCCTGAGCAACTGTAGCAATGAAGTTTTTGGGGATCCTTCTCACACAGTTTCCTCAGGAGCAGGAGGCACTGACCTCTCCGGCCCCAGGGTACAAGAGGATGGCCGTAAAACTGCCTCAAGGGGAAGCTCAGCTCGGGTATGAAGAAAAAGCTCCTTATGGAGAAAGCGGTCTGGCACGGGAATGGGCTCCCCAGGGATGGAGCCACAGCCCCAGGCCATTCGGTGTTCACAAAACTTTTGGATAGATGTATGTGGTTTAACGTCTAGATTTTCCTGCGTGGAGCGAGCAGCAAGCCCGGATGACCCTCACGGGTCGCTTCCAGCTCAGGATCACCTCCATCTCTGTGAGCTTCGGCAGCCTCCTCGACCGCTTTACTCTTGGGACTCTTCTTCCACAGGGCGGGAAGACAAAAGAAACCCGCAGTTTTGCAACGACCCACGGAAGACCGACGCGCCACAAGCGCGCGGCGCGAGGCCGGCCCGTTGGCGCAGGGAGCTCAGGGCGCCACTTCCACCCACAGCCGGCGGGAGTCGCTTCAGGCACCTCAGGTACGGAGCCCACCAGGGACGCGGTGCTATTTTCCCCTGACCGCCCTGACACCGGTATCAACTCTGCCGGTGCTCGGATCCTCCGCCGCGTTCGCCAACAGCACATCTCAAGCCTTCATTACGCGAGGGACGGCGGATTTATTTCCAGGCTTTTGTTTTAAATCTGCCTCTGATGGGTCGCGCAGCACTCGGCGGGAATTTCGAGCAGCCTCCAGCACGCCTCAGGGGCCCTCCCGCAGTCGGCAGAACGGTCTACCCCGGGCGCAGTGCCGAGGGCAGCTCGGAGCGGGCGGCGGGAGGCTCCGCCTGGGGCTCGGCCGGGGCCGGGCCGATGAGGAAGAGCCCTGAGCG
>VWZK01015069.1:11359-84974 GCA_013396935.1 Baryphthengus martii
CAGCGGCCCCGGGGCCGGGAGCTGCGCCGGGAGGAGGTGGGGAGGCGTCGGCGACCCCGGCCGCCCCCCGCCGGGCTGCCGCTCTCGGTGGGGAGGGGGCGGGATAGGGCTTTCTCCCTTCTCCCTAACCGCCGCCCAGCCTCGGGTACGGACGTGTAGGTGCATTCCCGAAGGTCTTTTAGCATCCCCTGCTTCTTTCGTTCCGTTCGACCTCTGGGGTGATTTATTGGGCTGCTGGAGGCTTATTCCGCCCAGGGACGGCTTTTCTTGGGGGGCTAGTCTATTGTGTCTCGTGCGTCTTTTTACCTATAGAGCTTAAGCCTACAAGTGTAGGAGGTGGTCAGCCTGCTGCTCCAAGGACCCTGCCCTACCTAGGGAGAAACATGGGGTGAAAAAGAAGGTATAAGAAAGCCCTTTTGTGTGCCTGAAAGGCTGCCTGCTTTTCCCAGTCGTAGAAATAGGCCTAATAAAAGATATTACCTTTATCTTTGAACTTTATGATGCCAAAAAAATGTGCAGCTTTCACTGATGAGATCAGTGAGTATCGATCCTTATCTGCCTGCATAAGGAGCCTGGTGTAAACTATGACATAATATAAGATGCTGTCTTACTGAATTTCTTATGAGGTTGTAAGTGGAATCCTAGAATTGTTTCACTTGGAAAAGCTGATTTACAATCATCAAATACAACCGTTGACCTAACTGCCAATCCCATCGCTACACCGTGTCCCTCAGCACCTTATCTACACGTCCTTTTAAATGCCTCCAGGTGTGGTGGCTGCCTTGGGCAGCCTGTTCCAGGGCTTAAATATCCTTTCAGTGAAGTTTTTCCTAATGTCCAACCTCCCCTGGTGCAACTTGAGGCCGTTCGCTTGTCCTGTCACTTGTTACTTGATTGAACGGACCAACCCCACCTCTCTACAACCTACTTTCACGCAATTGTAGAGAGTGAGAAGGTCTCCCCTGAGCCTCCTTTTCTCCAGGCTAAACAACTGCAGTTCTCTCAGCTGCTTCTTGTAAGACTTGTTCTCTAGACCCTTCACTAGTTTCACTACATTTCTTTGGACACACTCTAGCACCTCAAGGTCTTGTAGTGAGGGGCCCAAAACTGAACCCGGTATTTGAGGTGCAGCCTCACCGGGGCCGAGTACAGGGGCATAATTTCTTCCCTAGTCCTGCTGGCCACGCTATTTCTGATAGCGGTTGGAATGCTGTTGGCCCTCTTAGCCACCTGGGCACACTGCTGGCTTCTGTTCTGCTGGATGTCAATCAGCTCCACCAGGCAACTTTCCAGCCACTCGTCCCCAAGCCTGTAGCGTTGCAGGGGGTCATTGTGACCAAAGCGCAGGACCTGGCACTTGGCCTTGTTCAACCTCGTACTGTTGGCCTCGGACCGTTGGTCCAGCCTGTCTGGGTCCCTCTGAAGAGCCTTCCTACCCTCAAGCAGATCTATACTCCCACCCAGGTTTGGATCATCCTCAAACCTACGGAGGGTGTTCTCGATCCCCATGTCCAGATCGTTGATAAAGATATTAAACTGAAGAGGCCCCAGCACTGAGCCCTGGGGAAGATCACTTGTGGCTGGCCATCAACTGGGCTTAACTCCATCACCACCCCTCTCTGGGCCCAGCCATCCAGCTGGTTTTTTCCTTCACTGAAGCGTACGCCCGTCCGAGCCACGAGCAGCCAGTTTCTCCAGAAGGATGCAGTGGGAAATGGTGTCAAAGGCTTTACTAAAGTCCAGGTGAACAATAGTGAGGGAATTAATGCCCAGCTTACAGAAACCCCTGTAAACTTGCATGTACTGCTTCTATTTTAAGAACTCGATTAGCCTAAACCGAGTAATATTAGAGGCTTATTTCTGCAGAAAATTAGACTGTGTGTGTCCTCAATCAGCAGCCTGAAGGGTTGGGTTGCATCCTGAGGGTGACTTTAAACCGGATACTCTTTGAGCAGAAAAATCTGTTCTCACTCATACTGCACCGACTACACCGGTACCGAAATATTCCTAGCACGCTGTCAGTCCACTGAAGACTTTTGCTTCTTCTCTGAGAGTAGGTAGTGGATCTGTGAAGAAGATGCAGTATTGCTTTTTTGGGTTGCCTTTTGAGTAGCTACGGTTTGAAAGAAGGGAAGAGAAACGCGTGTGCTTTTTGGGTGCGCTTAGTCCGTGTTGCAGCGCTAGGCGCAGCCCTTTCCGGAGACTTTCCCCTTGCTTTTTATAAGTGGTGGTACCCGTGGGAGGTATCAATAGAAGGATTTGAGATTTATTTTTTTTTAATTTTCCTTTCTGTAGAGCTAAGTTAGTGTTTGTAAGCAGCGCTTTGTCAGCAGGGAGGTGGAGAGTAGGAAAGCTGGTGGCGTAACCCAACTGTTTAACTCTCAGTGCTAGTTAGGGTGTAAAATACAACACTTTTATGCCCTCTTAGGTAGCGCTTGATATTTATCCGGTCTGGTTTTGCACGTTTCTGAAACTTCTAGAAAAATGAACAGCTTTGACACGCAGCAAACATGAAGGAAGCTGTTCAGTTAGATTTTTCTCTATTTTTAATTTTTGAGTCAGTGGCAGGCAAGAAACTTAATCTCCATCCAATTCCTTACTGTTCCCCTAAGCACGTCAGAAGGCACTAGGAGCTTTCTTCGGAGAAGGAAATGCACTTCGTCTTTGTTAAGCAGCGGCAGTGTAAAGAATCGAAGCCCTTCTGGTTTAACCCAGACCAAAGCGTAGCTCGTAACCGTGTGAGCTTGATCAGCTAGGTCTTTTGGATGGCCATGCAGAACTCAAGGGGCTCTTTTGACACTTCACTGAGAGGAAGAGCTTGGATATTTTATGTAACTCCAGATGCTCTTGATGGAGAATGAAATCAGCCTTTAAAAATAACAATGTCTAGGCATAAATTAATAATGATATTTTATCCCTTTCAGATTTTTAAAGGCTACAGGTAGCCTTGGGAGACACTTGTAGATTCCTGCTCTACAATTGACAAGCTGGAAAGTTTTCTTCTCTGTGAGAACTGACTCGAGCTGATGGTATCTTTATATCTTAGCATTATGTTTTAATTATCATTATATCTTATAATGGGTAGTATTATGCTAAAGATACATAGCAGGGCTGCATTAATTGAGTGACAGGGATTAAATATCTTAGGTCTCTTGTATATTAAAAATGCAAAAGCAGTCTCATTTACCCTTTAGAACGTGGCATTCCTCGGGGTAAAGCATGGTGAGGAAGGTAGGAAAATATGATCCCAGACATCTGCCAACCTAAAGGAAGTTGGATCCTACCTGTGTAGACACAAAGTGTAGATTCCCTAAACTGATCGCTCTGATGCATTCTTAGGATTCCAGCAGTGAAGCGAGTGGATGGATGTCCCGATCTCTTTTTCTGGATAACCTTGGCTCACTGATCCAAAAAAAGGAAAACCTTTGAGTTGAACTGGTGTTAGATCTAGAGTCTGTGCAAGAAGAAAGCCTGAGGAGTTTGTTTGTGGGGCGAGGAGAATGTAAAAAATCAATAAGTTTTCAGATTAGAGGTAGAAACTTGTACTTTTTTTATATATACAACATAACGAGGAGCATAATCTAAGGTTTAAGATCCTTTTTCTGTCACCAAAGGACAAGGTAAAGAACATTTGCTGCTTACGGTGATTGCCATCAGGCAGCAAGACCACGGGCCCCTCCTGGTGTAAAGCAGCACTTGCTTTCCCGAGCGGAATGCTTTCTGCTATTCCTGGTGTTACTGAGTTTAAAAGCATAAATGAAGCATCTGCTGGTTGAGCAGTGAAGTAGATCTAAAGTAATGGAGACTAAACGGATATTCAGAATGCGATCTTGTCTGAAATTATGCCTCTGTGCAAACGCTGAATTATCAAACTTTTGTTCAGATAAAGCGAACGAGAGGAAAAGCAACGGCATTTTTCTTTCAGCCTTTTTGCGTATTTACTTCACCTGCTTCCTCTGATACGTCATCCTAAGAAAAACACAGAAAATCCAAAAGATCCTTATGGCTGAAGCTGTAACATTTTGGACGAGCTGCAGCCTAGTAGCGTGCTGATACGGAGGCTAGCTATCTCTCTTCCAGGTTTTGAAGGCTTCTTTTACTGGTGGAATTTTTTTGTTTGGTGGTTGTTGTTTTTTTTTTTAATGACTTACAGAAGCAGTGGCATTTTTCCTAACGGGAATTATATGAAATTCTTGTTTCTTTACACTTGTATGTCTGAGCTTGGAAAAGCAATTCCATTCAGGCTATTACTGCAGCAGGTAGTAATTAAAAAAAACAACGATCCACAGCCTCCTTCTGTGAGCACTCTTGAGGAGAAGGTTATCTTGGATGCTGACGTGTGTCAGAAGGGTCTTAGATTCTGCAGAAAACGTGCTTATTTTCTGCATAGCGCAAATACGGGTTGATAGCCTTTGGACAACACACCTTTAATCTTCCCGCCGGTTCAGGAAATCTATTTACAGACATTTCCATTTTAAAGCTTCTTGCTGAAGTTATCAACGTTTTGTCACTTACTTTACTTTACCCTGCCATGGAATTATGAAAACCGGTATCTGCGTAGCCTCTAAGAAAAAAGAACGCATATTGAATCGAAATACTTTAGGATGTTTTTGTCTCTTATTTGATATTGGCTATCAGTTAGTGAAGCCTAGGAGAAATAAGACATGCTTGTGGAAAGGGAAGCGGGTAGAGTTTGGCTAGCTGATTGTGTCAGCTTAGTTTATTTACAAACGGAGTGGAAAATTAGTTCTTTCATAGAAGCTGTTACGGCGTATAAGTCAGCACGATCAGAAGCAATCACCGTCTCATTCTGCTTTTCACGTGGACCTGGAATACATTTTGAACGCTGAAATTTGAGCACAATGTCTAGTTGGATTTGATGTTTGGGGAAACTTTGGCTATTTTAGCTTTATGACTAGAATAAGAGGCTAGTCGCAAAAATTTGCAGATAGAAATAGGAGCACATTTAATATTTTTTACTTTCTTATGTTCCATTGAGTAGCTAGGATCAAACTGTCTTGGACTAATATGATCACTTCAGTATAATAATGCTATTTTGCATATGATTGCTGACTGTGGAGGCTGCAAGGGGCACATTTTCCTATAAGTACAGGTGTTGTATTGTTTAAATGATGACATCAGGAACCAGCTGAGAATTCAGAGATAATCGGTAAAATAAATTGCAGGCGCTTTCGGTTTCTGGCGGTACCTGTCGCGTGGTTGGATTCTCTGCTGATTATTGGCGCAGACATGGGTAACATCTAGAAACTGAAGCAAATAATTCTCCATGCTGCAGAGCGTAAGCAAATAGGGAAGATTTAAAAAAAATCCGGTGTTTAGAAATCAAGTGCAGTTTGTGGTACCTATTGCAACGTAGTGTCTTGGAAGCAGGAGGACATCAGCACCCTGGCAGGCGCTGGCTGCCACCAGATGTCAGTGTACCCGTGGCTAAACCAGCTTTTTTTCTGGGCTTCCTCTGAATTTGTAGATGATGACGTTATCTAGGATTGGTTTTCTCTTAGGCTGAGTAATTGCGTTGCTAACGTAGCCCTTGTGCAGTTCCTAGTTCAGGGGTTTGGTAGCATGACGACTATAAGTAAGCTGGAAAATTCTGTGCTCCAAACTGGTATCAGACCTAGGCAACCCTAACATAGCTGATGTCTTAGAAGAATTTCCTCTCTCCTTCCTGTAGTTGAAGGGCCAGCATTATCTTTGATGAAATGGAGATGATTTAGCTAATTCAGAAAATCTGAGGGAGAGTGCGCTGAGACTGCACCTCTAATTCGCCTGTAATTATCCTTTTCCTTTGATTGTTATCAGGGAAGATCTCATACGGAGGAGCACAGGCAGAACAATAGCAATTGCTTAATGGTCTTTTAGCAGAGATCTGTTTGAAAATGGTCCAGTTTTACTCATAGAGCTTAAACTGGCTGTGACTAAAGGAAGACTCGCAGAAAGTAGAGCTTCTTTAAGTAGGACCTTCCATATAAACAGAAAATAATCGCAGGCTTTTCTGGGAGAAGTGAGAATCTTCCTCAAGGTACAATATTACACAGATTAAGAAAAAAAAAAGATGAAGTGAGTAGTGTATAGAGGGAAGGAGTATTGATTTAAACAAAAAAAAAAAGGAAAAAGCAAAGCTAATCCATTGGGAAGTGGGATCTCAGTGCGAGTCGTGCACTTTAGTACCAAAAAATCTGTAAACAACCAACCATTTCAAAGGACAGTTGTTTCACTGAGCTCTTGCATCTTCAGAACTGAATTACAGTTACTTTTAACTTTTGTACAAGTTGGCTTTGTCTTGTAACTGGTTAGTTTTTGAAGGTTTAAATGTAGCAGTTTATCATCTTCTGTAGTTACTAAGGCCTTTCTTCCTAAACCTGTGGGGAAAAAAAAATTGAGTCTGTTGGTGTCCAGCGCAGGAAATAAAAAAATCTGGTAAACAGAGACGAAAATACTTTTCAGTGTATATTAAAAGGGATCTTGTTTCACATACACTGTATTGCATAAGTTTTAAATTTAATCGTGGCTGTCTTTGAAAACATAAGCCTTAAATGCTGCAAGAAAACCACCATGATTTCTTCTTTTTTAAAGGCTTCTGGTTTTGAGACTACGAAATATTAACTTGATCTACCAGAATCACTCTGGAGACCAAATTTAAAAGCCAGGCATCAGCATTTGCAGCTTCCTTTAAAATCAGGGGAAAATGTGTCTTCTTCTGTAAGGGTGGCATTCAGCCTGCTACCTTTTCTTAGGCAGTATCAGGAGATGAATTTGTGAATGACGTGGAGCATAACTGCTCCTTTTTGGAGTATCATGACCCCTGTTAGAGATGGTGATAAGACCTTAAGCACAACTGCGGTTTCTCCTCCTTGAAATGGAGCAAAAACTGATGTGAGGATCTTTTACTACCCAGCAAATATGGATGACATAATGTTAAAAGTGAATTGTGGCCTTAATTGAGCCCTAAGTTTTTCTTTTTGCTTAACTACAGGTTTGTAAGCGAATGGACTTGGTTTGCCAGCGAATGTTAAATCAGGGATTTCTGAAAGTGGAAAGATACCACAACTTGTGTCAGAAGCAAGTTAAAGCTCAGCTTCCAAGGTATGTACCACTTAAAACTGTAGTTACTTAAATGTGCTAGATTCTCTTAAGCAGAATATTGAACAGTAATTTCTTGCTGGCCAATTCCACTTACGTATCTTGAAAATATGAGTCACATTTGGGTTTATTTCATTTTTTCCCAAAAGCACCTTGAACTTATAATCTAATTACGCAATAGTGGTGTGGACGAATGTAAGTTGTTGTATGTTCTGAACTGGAATATTGGAAAATGTCTCTGGTATTTTAAACAGAGAAGAGTGGCTCCGGTATTACTCAACTCTTCTGGCAAATCAAAGAAGGACTCCTAGGAACGACTAGATGCCATTCCTTTTGAAGACCGACTGCCTTCACTGATGATTTATTGTGTTGGGTTTGCGTGGCAAGCTTTTAGTAGCAGGGAGGCTATAGGGATGGCCTCTGTGGGAAGCTACTAGGGGTTTCCCTCGTGTCCGATAGAGCCAATGCCAGCTGGCTCCAAGACAGACCCACCGCTGGCCAAGGCCAAGCCCATCAGCAAGGGTGGTAGTGCCTCCGTGATAACATTTAAGAAAGGGAAAAGTTACTGCGCAAGAGCAATTGCAGCCAGAGGGAGGAGTGTGAGTATGTGAGGGAAACTACTCTGCAGACACCAAGGCCAGAGGAGAAAGAAAGGGAAGAAGCGCTTCAGGCACCAGAACAAAGATTCACCCGTGACCTGTGGTGAAGGCTGTGGTGCCGCAGGCTGTGCCCGTGCAGCCCACGGAGGTTAGCGGTGGAGCAGCCTGTGAAGGACCCTGTGACAGGGCAGGTGGATGCACCCACAGGAAGCTGTGACCCCCCCAGGAAGCCTGCACTGGAGCAGGCTCCTGGCAGGACCCGTGGCCCTGTGGAGAGAGGAGCAGATTTGCTGGCAGCACTTGTGACCCTATGAGGGACCCGCTCCGGAGCAGTCTGTTCCTGAAGAACTACACCCTGTGGAAGGGAGCCATGCTGGAGCCATTTGTGAAGAACTGCAGCTCCTGCAAAGGACTCCCATCGGAGAAATTCACGGAGGACTGTCTCCCATGGGAGGGACCCCACACGGGAGCAGGGGAAGACTGTGAGGAGTCCTCCGCTGAGGAGGAAGGAGTGGCAGAAACAACATATGATGAACTGACCGCAGCTGCTATTCCCCCGTCCGCCTGCACCTTTGGCAGGGAGGAGGGAGGGAATTCAGGAGTGTAGTTAAGCCCAAAAAAGGCAGTGGTGGGAGGAAGGTGTTTTTGAGATTTGGTTTCACTTCTCATTACCTTTCTCTAATTTGGTAGGTAATAAATTGAACTAATTTCTCCAAGTTGAGTCTGTTTTGCCTGTGATGGCAGTCGGTGAGTGGTCTCCCTGTCCTGATCTCAACCTAGGGACCTTTTGTTGTATTTTCTCTCCCTGTCCGGTTGGAGGGGAGCGACAGAGCAGGTTTGGTGGGCACCAGCCGGAGTAAACCCATCACGTTTATTTACAATTGATTAAAAAGAATCAACCTCCCAGGTTTTTTCAGTGCCATGATGAACCAGGGAGCATTACCGGGAGCTAGTCAATCTCTTTTCTCTTCTTTCTGGTAAGTGCAGCTGCTGCTGCGTCCTACCAGATTTCCGAGTCAGAGCGGTGAAACTGAACGCTACTTACTGTAGACATCTTTTGTCAAAATAGCTCAGAGCTCAACCCAAATTTTGCAGCACGCACTAATAATAAACAAAATTTATGTAAATGCCGTTTAAATACTAACTGTAGGAATATGAGAGGGTAGTCGCACTAACCCAGCGTCTACTGCTAGTTAGTCCTGAAAGCTTTTTTTTTAAATAGTCCTAAATTTTATGGAATTATATATAATTTTTAGAGTTTATGGCTCATACAAGAGGTAGTAATTATTTAGAGAACTCATTTTATCTAAGAAAGTGTACTGCACGGTTACCAGCCGGTTCTCAGTCTGTATCAGGTTTTTTTCCATAAAAACAGAACTAATGTTTAGAGGTTACCTTTTGAACCTTCGAGTGTTTTAAGGGTGACATGAGCTTGAGTGATTGTTTTAGTTTCGTTTTGTTGAGTGATTGTTAAATCAGTGCCATGTCACGGTCTGTCTTCTAGACGGGAGTCTGAAAGAAGAAATCATTCCTTAGCTCGTCACGCAGACATCCTTGCTGCTGTAGAAACGAGGCTCTCTCTGTTAAATATGACTTTCATGAAGTATGTGGACTCCAATCTCTGTTGCTTCATACCTGGAAAGGTAAAATGTAGACTGTAGTATGTGAATGTGTATCTGTGTTTAAAAAATATGATTAACTTCAACTGGGAGAGCTGGGACATTTATATAATATATATATACACACACACACTGAAACTGTTTCAGATACTTGCAAACACACACAAGCCAATACTTTGCTATAACAGGCAGTTTGAAATGAATGAACGAACCAGATTATATCTAAATATTAATTATTTTAAACTTGATTTCCGTGGTTTTTTTCTGAGATTCTCTCTCAATTCTGTTCTTTGACTCGTGGCATATATTTCCTCTACGACCTTTTATGTAAGATATGCAAAGTTTAATTCTGAATTTAAACTCTACAAAAAACATCTGTAGGCCAGGTCAGCAGAAGATGTAGTAATTTAGACTGTGTATAACATAAGCACTCAATCGGGAAGATTTCAGGCACCTTTTTTTAAGGGTTTGTGTACTTATTAACCGAATGACGATAATTAGCATGTGGAAACACTGCTCGTTGTTGCGGTGGATGTGGTATTTTTGTACCGTAGGTGAAATTAGTTTTAAATGTAGTAGAGCGTGTTAAATATGAATACTACTGAACAACGCTGGTGTATCAGAATCCTACCCTGACATAAAATATAAATTATGCGAGCGAGATGTGCGTTGGAGATACTGCTGGTTTATAAGATGTGAAAACGGGAGGACACAGGGGAATTGACAAAATCGTGTCCTGAGGAAGAACTGGTACAGCTCAGGGTTGAAATAAGATTTGTGAACATTAGCCTAGTGCTCTATGCCTTGATCTTCCCCTGTGAGTTTTGGATATGCTGGTACTCCATTTTTTTAATGGGCACGTAATTGAATTGCGCTGGGGTGAACAGAAAAGTTGGCTGTTGGGTTCGGGTGAAACGTGGCAGGCATTTTTACGTTCAGGGCAGCAGGACAGACTGTCAGCGTGAACTGGGTTTATATCTTGAAGAGAGAACTTGATTTCTGTACGCTCTCGTTGCCTTGATATTTAATTGTAAATTAAATCGTTATAGTTTAACATACTCATGTTTATTTGACTTTATATTATATTATGTTTATATATATATACACCATTATAAAAAAAGGTGATACAAAGTCAAGTAAACTGAAGTCCTTGATGCTTACACAAGAAGTAGAATACTTGCAAGAAATATTGCCTTTGGTTTTTTTGTGCAGTCGAAGGAAAGGCAAGGCTTCATCTAGACCGAGGGTGAGCAGGAACTGGACAAGTGAGCTTGCCAAGCATTTTTCTTGTGAGCACTGAGTCATAAGGACCTTGTTTGTGTTCTGATAGGACAGCTAAAAAGTGGAGGGCGTTTAATTATTTTTTCAGTACTGCTGCGCTCTCCAACAGCTACAAATTCACCAGAAAAATCTTATTTGGGTCAAGTAGATTCAAAGCTTAGCGTTTACTTGCAGCCTGTGGTTTCTCACCATGACCTGCCCTGTTCCTCTCAAGAAATCACATTTGAATGAAGCTGCCACAGAGTTGTCAGGAAGCGAATTAGCGTCAGGATACGCGTATCCTGGTTCGAGATTCGTCATACTGGGTGAGGGTTCCTGGTGACCACGGAGCACTGCTGCTGCAAGACTTTATGTTGAGGATGGCAGGAGAATGCCTTGAGTCTGTCATTGCGAATGGGACATCATGGGGTTAAAATTAGACAAGTTGTTTTTTTTAAGCTCGTTGCAGCCTGAGATGCTGGAGTCCTGTCTCGCTTTCGCAACTTTTTAGCTAAGCTTCCTTTGTTTAAACACAAGATGCCATTGTATTATCTTACTTATGATTCTAAGTACTTAAGGTGTGTTCTTTAGGAGATTCTTCAACCATTCTTAATCTTGTGCAAAACTGACCAGCACTCCTATCCTGACCTGCCTCAGACTATAACGCGTAGCTTAGCCAGACATCTTTCATCTCTCTGTGTCTCTCCATTTAACCAAAGGGCTTGTCAAGCCTGTTCAGAGGGCACTTATATTCCCCATCAATGCTTTGTAAATTAGTATGTTTTGAACTTAATCTGAATTTGCAATATTTTGGATGTATGCAAGTGGACTCAAGGAAATACGGAAAGCTCTTCCAACCGACATAATGATAATTCTAGCTGCTCCAGTCAGGTGTTTCGTAACTGGCTGGAGGAGTGACTGCTCAGCATTGTGGCTTAGAGCATCTCGCTTCAGGTTCTCCAAAAAGAAATCGTTGTGCCCTGCTGAGTATCGATTATATAACTTAGAAGTCGAGTGTGGATGGAGTAAAACAAAATTTCACGCAATGAGCGCTATTTCACGAGTTTGAAGAGTTGTTCTGATAGATGGAGAGAAGAGCTTCTCTGGTGTGTCTCAAACAGCACTTCATTTTTAAAAAAAATCTGATCTAGAGCTAAAACACACCGTGGTACAGAATAGGTGTGTACTAAAAGCCCCTGAATATGCCAGAACTTCTAGAATGATCTAAAATAATTTTTGCCTTTATCGGAAAATCCTAATTTTTCTTAAATGTTTTAGGTAATAGATGAAATTTATCGTGTGCTAAGGTATGTAAACTCTACAAGAGCTCCTCAGAGAGCTCATGAAGTTCTTCAAGAACTAAGGGACATTTCCTCCATGGCTATGGAATATTTTGATGAGAAGATTGTTCCAATACTGAAAAGAAAGATGCCTGGGTCAGATGTATCGGGACGTCTGATAGGAACTGCCCCAGGTATTAATTTCAATGTCTAGTTAAGTTTTATTTAGTTTTTCTGTAAAAACTCACAGCACTGTATCTTTTTAAAGCTCCTTCCTTTAAATGTGAGCTTTTTGACGTAAATATTGATGATATTTGTTTCTTAAGAATGCTAACGGAAATTCATTTGCTTTGAAATTTAAGGAGCCCTTGTAGTCTCAAAAGAACAGTCACTGGAACGTACGTTAGAATTCTACGTAGCGTGTATTCGTTAAAGAAATGCTTTTGTGCCACCAAGGAATGAGGCGCTATCGTTGCACTTGGTTGAAATTTGGCCTACGAGATGACAACTCAATGCCTTTTATTTTTAGGACGATCAGAAAATGAGTTAGACTAAGCTGTTGAAAGAGCTAGAAAACTTGTACGTGCTTTTTTTTCTTTCCTGAGGCACTAATGTGTACGCTGACGAGCAAAATACTTACGGGTAGTAGTGGAAAGGCAATTGAAGTAACAGTCTGTAAAGAAACAAATTGATCCTTCATATACTCTGTCAGATTTTTCCAGAACTTCTGTGAACCAAGGTCTTAAGATAGTTGCCTCATATAAGGGCCAAAAGCAGAAGGACAGTCGAACTGTGATGTTTTCCCTGTGCGGAACGTCTTCACGTTTCTTAGGAACTGTGAAATTAACTCTTTGAAAAGATAGCTTAATAAAAAGAAATCAATAAATTACGTTTTAAGCAAAACTGGTTGGTCTTAACTGTAGGAGCTGCTTTTTGTTTCTGCTCTTTCCTGTTGATCCTTTAAGCCATAAGCGTGTGTACCACCTCCTAGTAGTTACATCCTGTTAATTACACCTCAGCTCCATCGAGTTGCTCAGTTGAAGTATTGCCCAAAACTGTAGTGGATGATGGTTTTTGTCCTTTGGCTTTTACAAGGCCAAGGCGTAAAAATGCCGATTTTTGCGTTGAGGGAGGAGCATAATCTTTATTTAGTATCACGTAACTGTGGATACGCTGGCATCTTAAGGGGGAAGAGGAGGAAGAGAATGACTGTTCTAGACTTTTCCAGACTGTTCTGTCCTTGTAGTGCGTAAAAAGTTGCATCTTATTGCACAGCATTGCTAGAAGAGTAAAATGATAGAAAGTGATAGATAACTTTTATGATAGAAAAAGTGAAACATTATACAGTAGCTGTTAGTCTCCTTAATTTGCAGGAACTTTATTAAAAGCAACATTCCCAAGCTCAAATTCCAGTATGGTTTTAGTACTTAGGAAGAGTGATTCTAAAGAAGCATGGAAAATAAATTCTTTTCTTCTAAAAAGTAAGTTAAACTGAAATATCTTGTTAAGCCCCAAACCACAAATTTTTAGAATTTTACCTGTCTACCGCTAAGACTGCAGCACTCTGCTGCTCTGTTGGAATATATTTATTTAATATAACTACTCTGTAATAAGTAATTGTAGCTGTGTCGTGGGTTTTTGACTTAATATCTGCGGTGCTAATTCTAGACGACAACAGAATATTGCTGTGTAAATTTTGATACAGCAAAAGGAGCGGGGGACTTCTGTACAGAAAATGAACGACGATCTGGTTTTCAGACTACTGAAAACCAAAGTATTTTAAACGAAACTAGTCACGCTCCGAGATACCGCGTGCTCTTGTTAGACGCTTTAAATGACTGTACGTCTGTTTTACACGTTCACGTAACTTGCGAGCAGCATTCGGATTGATGTTTGGGGAGTAGGGATGAGCAACACGTGAAAACTGGGACACAGTTTCTACCTCTGTCTCTTAAAGTTGTAGAGGATTAACCACAGTTTTCTCTGAAGTTCCAGGGCCTTCTTCAGCACTGACAACAATGCAGCTGTTCTCCAAACAGAACCCTTCAAGGCAGGAAGTCACTAAACTCCAGCAGCAAGTGAAAGCGAACGGCACAGGCTTGACGGCGCTAAAGCGGGAGATCTCAGAGCTTCGCATCAAAGTGCAAGAGCAGCAGAAGCAGCTCCAAGATCAAGATCAGAAACTGCTTGAGCAAACCCAAATCATAGGTGAACAGAACGCCCGGTTGGCTGAGCTTGAACGCAAGCTGCGAGAGGTGATGGAGAGTACAGTAGGAAATTCTTCAGGTTCTAGCTCAAATGAACAGTCTCCGAGAAAACGGAGGAAGGCGGTTGAATCCACAGACTGTCCTAGGAAATCTAAACGCCTTCGGAACAGAAAATAACTTGGGAGTAAGTGACACCTTCAGGAGGATACACTGCTTTAGTAGCCCGAGCAGATCTGTTTGGATACTGTGACTAAGCTTCATGGTGTCACTTAGGCTGCTGGCTCTTCAAAACACCACTTAGACTTGAACAGTAATTTTCTTTCATTGAGACTTTTCCCCTGCTTTCTGTATGGGTGGGCCTAATGCACAGAATCTTTAAGATCTGCAATAGATACATACTAACCAGACCTGCTCTGTTATGTTTTGAAAGGGTAATCTTTTTTTTTTTTTCCGTGCAGATGTGTTTAAAGTAAACTTATTTGTCTTTATGCCTATGTTCACCTAAAATCTTAAATAAATTTAGTCTTAACCGACTAAAACACGAAGCGTAAAAACAGATGTCCTGTTCACTTGAAAGAAAGATCCGCTTTCAAAATCTTGGTTTAGAGAACTTGACCTTTTTTGTTACAAGTGACCTTGTCTGCAACACCCGAAAAGTAGTAAATACTTTTCTTGAGATGTCTGTAACGAGTAAAACTGTCATCTTCAGCTACAGTATCGGCGATACATTTTTCTAAACTCGTGAGGAAGGGCCTTCTATCCAGTCTTTACATGCACACGTCCTGGTTCGAGGTCTTGGGAGCCATATCCTACATTTGCATGGATAGACGCACGTACGGCTTAGCCTGCTAAAAGCACTTGCCTGAAATTGATCTGAACTCTGGGAGAGAACAGAGACCCGTCAAGCGATTTCTTTGTTCCTCAGCCACGGCTTAGCATCCGCTTTCAGCACAACTGCTTTCTTACAACGAGGCGGTCTCACGAAGCGAGTCGCAAAAAAAAGAGTCTGAACGCGGGGCCGTCTGCCGCTTGCCCTGCCTGTAAATGGCAGGTGGTGTTATAGCCGAAGCTGGCGGGTTTGAGAAGCTGCCTACGCGGCGCTCGAGTCATAGGCCAACGTCTAATAAGTATCAGACAAATTGTCCCTACGATAACCGAGCTCAGGGGGACGTCATTTGAATGAAATGCTGTACGATGGAAACACTTTAACCTATTTTGTGCGTATGTGTCGGGGGTGGGATGGCAATTTCTCTGTAACGCTGATGACAAGATTCTAAGCTTTTCTTACCCTGAAAGGTAAATCACTTCAGACAAAGCTTTAATTTCTTTTGCACTTCTGTTTTGAGCTTGTAACTGGAAAAGCGTGGCTTGCACTGTTCAGTCTCTCCGGTCACTTTAACAACCTCAGAGCTGTGTACGGTGATTATTAATTTTTTTTCCTCCCCTTCCCATCTGTATATTTTTGGAACCTTATACAAATCCCGTTGTCCTTGGTTTTGTTTTAATGTACTAAACGATGTAGCTTTATCATTTGACTGATGTTTTCTTTTTTCGATCAGCTGCCGCTTTGGGTTTAGGTGGTACCGAAGTCAACTTGGTGTGACGCTGAAAACACAAATGCTGCCCTCCTGGCTGTTCAAAATCTTGATATTCTTACGATGGGTTAAAGCGCAAGTTTCTCTTACGTTCTGTGCAGCCGTCGGCGTAACATAGCGGTTGTATTTGAATCGCCAAACAAATCAGAAATTGTCTGGTCAAGTGTTACGTAGTTGTGGGAAAACAGACGTTTTTCCTGAAACTTCTGCCAAAACTTTTGCTTCTGTAAGGTATTGGCTCGTATCAGAAGTAACATGGCAAATGCTTGATTTTTGGCAGACATTTAATTCTCAGATAAACTCGTTGGGTAGTTTGAGTCTTCTAAACCAAACTGGCACGCTTCTTAAGAAAACCATCAAGGAAGTGATAAAAGATTATCTGGGGGAAAGGGTGAACTCTTAAAGGAGCCTTTGCTGTTACTGGTCTGGCACAGCTCAGAATTTTTTCACTGTTAAAGATTTCTTTTAAGATAGATGTCTCCTATTAAGTTGAAATTTACTAGCAGATACTTTATCTTTTAAAAAAATAACAGCCGTGAATCAAAGAGTCAGCATAATAGCTAGAATTACTATATCTTATTTGATACAAGTTCATTTAAAGGTCGTTCGTGATGACAAATTTATGTGTACGGTCTACCAGGTGTTTGTGGTTCAATGCTCCTGAACAAGTATAAGCCTGTGAATTGCACTTACTGAAAAGATTTATTCATACGTCTCTGAACATCTCCCACTTTATTCATTTCTAGAGTACGCAAAACATTCTCTCCCTTTAACAATATACAACTAGTTTCGGGTTATCGGAGAGCGCCGTTTATTTATAATGTGGGTGAATCTCTAGCTACGTGTAAACTGAGCTGGAAAGAACAACAGCAGCCTGTTGATGCACCAAACCTTCTCCACGAACGGTGCCAATTTGGAACCTTCAATTCAAGGAAGTGTGACACGCTGCAAGTTCGCAGGTGCATCCTGCTTCTCTGCACGCTACCAAATAGAGTAAAAGGGAACGAGGTCCCTGAAGCGTAAGGGGCAGAGGGGCTGGTTACGAGCAAGCTCTGAGAAACGCCACGGCACAGCGCGCTACCCGTTTGTTCCCACTTCCTGGGAAGTAAGACATCGGTATTCGACGGCTCTCCCACCGCAATGGACACCGGGGGTATAAATGGAATGTAGAAAACAGAATGAACTACCAATTGAAATAAGAGAGCTGGAGTGTTAACTTCTAACAGCCTATTGTTCCTTATTAAAAAAAAAAGGGGCGTTTTTCAATACCTGAACAAGCTGACAAACAGCCTGAAGGAAAACTCAATCCCCTTTAGCTCTACATTTCTAGGCAAGTTTACAGGAGTCAATTTATCGGCCGTGAAAAGTACGCTGTCAGTAGCAGTTACTCACTGTCCTTTGTGCGAGGGGAAGCTTCAACCTGGTGAGAGTAAGAGGTACTTTACAAAGTTACAGGAAAAAATCATTGTATTTGCAGCCGGTGTTGGGTTTCAGTACCAGTAGCAAGGGCTGCTCAGGGTTGAAAGAGAAAGTAGTACAAAGTGTCTAAGGGTTTATACTTAGATTCTTAAAATGGCTTCAAACTCCTGATGTTGGCTTTCCTGCCTTTGGAGCTTTCCTTCTCACAACAGCAGCTTGCTTTTTAAAACACTTTTTGTTTAGTAGTCAAGTTGGGGATTTTTTACACAAATTTGTGCATCTAGTGAGCACGGTGAAAATGAAGATACCAGAACGGGAGGGGTTTTTTTAGGGAAAAGCTGTTTGCGAGCAGGGCTTGCTCCCCAGATGGAACAACTTGTACAGAACTGCAGAACTCCAGCACCTTCTGAACAAGAGCTCATAGATGCCATAGGTGGAAGCCCTGAGGGAAGACACAGCACCTGCTTAACAAGATACACGCCTGGGATTAAAGAACAGATAGAAACAAACGTTAACTTCTTCAATCCTTGACACTCAGGCAGCACAGCGCATTAAATTCACCCCCGCAGTTCGTTAATGTGGCTGTGAGGAGGCCTTCACGTAATTTCTTGACAGAAAAGACTGTACAGAACAGAAGTTTAGTTGCTCTTAACTGAGATCTTCTAGCACTTACTTGTGGGAAGCAGTAAGGCTGCGTAAGGAGTTTTCCGCACCGAGAGCCCCTTGCGACTAGGATAACGTGGGGTGTAGCTAAAGGTGTCTTCGGACAGGAAAGGACTCCCTGATTTCTTGGATTTCCTGCGGGGTTGATGAAGGTAACGGGCGAGTTACAGTGAGAGATGATTTCATTTATGAGTCAGCTCGGTTGGGAGGGTTTTACAGCAACGTTGTCTGCTAGTTATGAACTGTTGTGACACTCTCGGGTTCCATCCCTGTGCTGCTTTGCACCATAGGTGGAGCAGGCGACTTGTCCGTCTGCTTTCCAGGCTTTGCCGTCGTGCTTACTGGATTTCGCCTTCCTGGGTGGACGGGGATGTGCTGCCAGCTTTGGTTTACGTGTAACCAACCACTCCAGGATTTTTGTTCTAGCTTTGTGCCAGCTGAAGATCTCTTTGGTTTTGGAAGAGAAAATGTCAGATAAAACCTGTTAGCCTGCTGAAGCCCTAGTAGATTTGGTTTTTTTTCACAGGGGCTGCCTAAACCAGGAAGACTCGGTGATTAAATAGGAAAAACACTTTGTACCTCAGGACACTTGGGCGATTAAATTCTCCAAAACTTTACTATTTCATTTTTTTTTTCTATTTAGTTGTTTGAGCCTTGTTTGGCCGCTACAGAATGTTTAGTTTATAAATCTGGGATCTTCTATTTAATTACGCTGCTGAAACTTGTGACTATTTGCAAACCTACGCGCGTTTGCAGTGGGGTAAACCTGCCCCTCGCTCGTGCTGAGCTCTTGATCCCGTGTCTCTCCAACGCCCCTGTCCGCAGCTGCGACCTTTCTTATCAGCAGACCCGTTCCTTCTTTCGGCAGGAGCCTTCTTGTGGGTGAGAAGGTCTTTAGCGCAACGATGGGTAGCGGTGCTAACACCTCAACTACAAGAAGGGACCATTTTCAGAAACGTTACGTACAGTTTTGGAGTGCAGTGGAGTGAAACGCTCGAGATCCTGGCAAATTGGCAGGCGGCTTCTGTCCTGGTAACACAAAATCGCTTCCTGGTTTATTGTGGAGCAGTGACCGAATATCCCTCGCAAGGACAAAATGCCTTGAAATCTAAACGTCCGGTTTCTCTCTTACGCTGCACCAATCCTCACGCAGTTTCCAAAATCCAGAGTGCGTGGCTAAGGAGGGAAAAGCTGTCAAAAAACTTTTCCATCTCTCTTCTACGTGCTCTATTTTTCACTTCTAATTAACATCCTAATACAGATTAAAAATGCGTGTAAACGAGAATATTCATGAAGCTGTTATGGTTTATATATCCTATGTTTTGCCTGTTACTTTAAATTGTAATATTTTGAAGTAGGGATTGTATTTCCCCTGCGTTTACACTGTTGCACGTGGGAGCAGCTGCTACGTATTAGCCTTTTTTATTCATGATTACCAGTAACTTTCAAGTCATGCATCATAAACCTTGAAATATTCATATTACACGAACAGATAAGGTGTAATTTACTTTGTACTAACTTCCTCTGTGGTTTTATCACTATTATTGATTTAGATTATTTTAATTTGAGTAGATTTATGGACAATTAAAATTTTAAGCAAGTAGCCATTCAACTTCTACATAAAGTAATATCTTTGTAACTGAACTGCCCACGGTCAGTATTATATGAGAAACAGAGTTTAGTTTTTACTGAGGAGTTTGACAAAGAAGGTCTTAAAAAGATCTTAACACAAAAAGTGAAGAAAATGGAGACCTTGGCACAGGCATTTTTTAGTTGTAGTTAAATATATTTCGGCAGCTTATAGAAATTTAGATTTTGGCCAAACACTAGCTAGTCCTTGCAACCACACGTTTCTTATCTTTCAAACAGATTTTTTTAAAGAGCTGCTCTATGGTGCCATTTCTGATTCCAGTCTCGAGAAAGCCAGTTGGATGAGACTGCCCAGCCATCTGCAGTGGTTTCTGGGCAAGTTGTCCCAACAGCTGAGAAGGGCGAGAATCTGACCCACAGCTAAACTTGTATAAAGGCGATTGCAAGCAGCGGGAAGCAGGGCACGGGCTGGCTGAACGTGAACCTGGTGAGGCCTCTTCTGGCGAGGCTGGTTGAGGCCCAGCCTCTTGGAGGCTACCTCGTCCTCGCTGCTACGGTGAAGGACGAAGGAGCTTCGGGTTCCCCCAGCGCCTCGGCCGGCCACGGCCAGCGTCACAAGCCGAGAAATTTCTCTCTCTGCTTAAACGTTACGCGTGCGGCGTGATGAAAGGCACCGAGAGCGCAGGCAGCGACCCGCCGGTTTGAGGCTCGCCTCCCCCCGCCCGCTGCGCTCCCCGGAGGCTGCAGCGCCACACGGCCCCTCTCACTCCACACCCCGGCCCCTCGGGGCCTTTCTGCGGCCGCCAAGCAGGCGCAGGGCAGCTGGCGCTGCCCGCAAACCTCCCACACCGTNCGCCCTTCCCAAGGGGCAGCGGCTCAGCTGCGCCCGGCGGCAATAGCAGGGGCCGAAGGGAGCCGCAACCGCCGGCAGTCCCGTCAGGCGGCTGCTTCTCCCCGCCTCACCCCACCCGGGCAGGGCCCCGCCAGTGGATGGGGGCTGGGGGAGGGGGCCAGGCTCTCTGGCGGAGGCGGGGCCTGTCAGTCCTGACAGCTATAGCACTAGCCAGTGGGGAGAGAGGACGGCACACCGGGCGGGGCCGCCGACGTGCTATAAAGTGCGGTGCAGGGGGGCGCCGCGAAGCGGGTGCTGTGCTGCGGAGTCAGCCGGGGAACGGACGGACGGACGGACGGACCGGCGGTCGGTCGGTCGGTGGGAGCGCCGCGTCTGCCGGGATGGGTAACACCGTGGCCAGAGAGGATTTCGAGTGGGTGTACACGGACCAGCCTCACGCCGACCGGCGCAAGGAGATCCTGGGTGAGGACGCGAGGTGGCGGCGGTGCCGCCGCTCCTTGCCGCGGGCTGCGGGGGGNCCGAGCAGCTGCAGAGCGGTGCCGGCGGCACGGTCACCCCTCCCCGCGGGGCTGCGGCCGCTCCCCGCCCGCTTCCGCAGAGCCCGTCGTGCCGGTAGCTGGAAAAAGTGATAAGTTGTCAGCTGGTCGGTGAAAACAGACCGCGTGTCGGGCGGGGAGGTCATCGCGGCAAGCGGTATGGGCGGTTAAGGAACCGCGTTTTCAAGTTAACGACGAGTAAATGGGACCTAAAGCTTACTTGAACCCTTCAGAATTTCTGGTGGGTTGTCAGTTCAAAGCTATTTCCTTCCTGGGTAGGCTGGAAGTGGTCCTGGTGCTTGCTATATATGTGTCTAGTTGCTGAGCGACAGAAAAATGCTAAAATGGTTTCATTCTAAAGGATTCTAGCTATTAACGCCTGGCACGCGTTCCCTACCTCTGCCAATTGCTAGTTGGGGGGAACAGACTCTATCTGCTTTTGCCATCTAATTGGGATAGCTGGATGTGAGGAGAGCATCTAAGTCATTTGTTTGTTTGTTTTTGTTTAATTTTCTTCCACCTAGCTAAACATCCAGAGATAAAAGCGTTGATGAAGCCAGACTACAACTTGATCTGGGTGGTTGTGCTGATGGTTCTTGCGCAGTTGACGGCGTTTTATCTAGTTAAAGACTTGGACTGGAAGTGGGTAATCTTCTGGGCGTATATTTTTGGAAGCTGCATTAGCCATTCCATGACTTTGGCTATTCACGAGATCTCTCACAATAGCGCCTTTGGCAACAACAAAGCAATGTGGAATCGATGGTTTGGAATATTTGCTAACCTCCCTCTCGGTCTCCCGTACTCCATATCCTTCAAGAGATACCACATGGATCATCATCGTTACTTAGGAGGGGACGGAATCGATGTGGACATTCCTACCGACTTTGAAGGCTGGTTTTTCTGCACCCGTTTTAGGAAGTTCATATGGATTGTTCTTCAGCCTTTCTTCTATGCGATCAGACCTCTCTGCATCAATCCTAAACCCATTACTCGACTTGAAATCATCAATTTGTTGGCTCAGTTTTCCTTTGATGTTATGATATATTATTTATGGGGAGTCAAATCCACTTTTTACATGCTTGCCGGTTCAGTACTTGGACTTGGATTGCACCCAATTTCTGGACACTTCATAGCCGAACATTACATGTTTTTAAAAGGACATGAGACTTATTCCTACTATGGGCCGCTTAATTTGCTCACTTTTAATGTTGGCTATCACAACGAACATCATGACTTCCCCAACATCCCTGGCAAGAGCCTTCCACTGGTAAGTTTACTTCAAAGATTATTCCTTTTTCTGAAAATAAGTCCTCCTTTAACTTAAAAATCATGTAGAACGCTGAGAGAAGAATGACATTTGGGAAATAAAAAACGGAACCAAACAAAAACCTAAAAATATAAAGCAGAAACAAACCCCCAAACCAACCAAAATCCAGATTGCTTTCTAAGTGGAGTGGTGAAGGAGGTCATTACTTACCATTTGAGTGGTATCCTGAACAAGTTTCCAGCTCAAGCCTCTCCCATAAAAAAAGAGAGGAGGAAACTCCCGTCTTCCTCTTTGCACTAACTTCATTTTTCTGTAATTACAACCAGCTTTCCATGTCTTTGTTTTGTAAGGCTGCAGAAGACCAGTTAAGCTGCAGATACCTTCAGAGATTTGTTGCTTCTGTCTTTGCAATCTTAAGGAGAGTGTTGTTAACGCGCGCTTATCCTTCGGTCTCTTCCATCACCAACACCCGGGGGGGGGGGCGGAAAGAGAGGCTTTGAGGTACCGCTGGAGTTTGTTCCACTGTCGACAAATGTGGAATAGCTTCTATTTTGGAGCAGCTCGGTTTCCCCTCGGGAGAACCTTTGAACCCTAAATAAGAATCAGCTGTACAGAGTTTAAGGCTTCAAAGCGAAGACTTAGACCTGTCACATGTGGATTTTCAAACTGTTTTCTCCCCACTTAAGTCTTTAAGCTCTTACTTTAAAGAAAGAAGCAATTCCCATCGCGTACGCGTCTCCCAGTTGGAGCGTGGGAACACAGCCTTCCAGGGCTACACCGAAACCTCATCTTCACTGAAAAATGGTTTTCACCAGACACTAAGTTTGCAGTTTGACAGCAGCGGTTGCGTTGGTCACTTGGTAATCGTTCAGACCTTGCAAGCTTGTGCCTTTGCAGTCTGAACTTATTTCTGTCAGTGGTAAAACTGTAGCTGAAATAACTACTCCACTACTTCTTTAGCAGCGCATTTCAATTCCGTAATTGGTTTGCAGAGACTTGTTTTTTATTATTTCAGATGATTTCCTATTCATAGATTTCATCTTTCAAATGCAGCTCAAGTTGCTTTAACTCACCTTTGATCCCTAGATTTGTGCTGGTGACCCAGCATTTCTCCTCTCGCACCAGTATTTAGGTTGTAAACAGAGAATGATTTTTATCAAGTATTTAATTGCAGAGGTAAATACTCAGCTCTGCAATGGGACTCAAATCTACAGCTCCGATAAGAAAACAAAGCCGCCTTTTAGAACAGTGTAGTTAATTTGCTTGGACTGGACTCTGTGTGCTAAAGATCACTGAAGTACTGAGCACTCGATTCCAGCTGGATACTGGGGAGCTGAGAATGAGGACTGTGGAATAAAAGTCTACTGGCTTGATGTACTGTTCCCTAGGTGGGACAAGGGATCCAAACGCTCTTCAGCTCCAGACCAGGCGTGCAAATATCTTGGATTTGTTGCTTATACAGGTTAATATTTTTCTTCTGTCTAAAGCTTTGGAATTTAGTGAAAAATCAGTTTGGGTCTCCTCAGGTTTTTGAGGCTTTAGATGGTTGGCCTTAACGATCAGTAAGGCGATTGAACTGAAACTCCAGCTCTCTTGGTTTGAAGCAGTGCTCTAGTCAGCATGTACATCTGAGAATAAAGCCCATGGAAGCAGTTTATATTTGTTCTTTAAAGTCTGTCTTCAGCAACAAGATGGGTTTTGAGGTTTGAAACTACGTTCTGGAAATAGCTGTATTAAACGTCTCTTCCTGGAAATCACAACATCCATTTTAGTGATAGTCATAGAAGTCGGCGCAGAACTGAGTCACCCCCTTCCACCAGCAACCCTGCTCCTTTGGTGAGCTACATCTGTCCTGCGAGCAGCACAGGGAATGGATTTCAGTGCTGGCAGAATTTGCTCTGGTTAGGGTCCAGACAGAAGGTTCACAGGAAGTTTATTTAACTACCAGGGAGTTGCTTTTTCTTTCAAGAATTTTTTTTCACGTGGTGGCACTAGTAGCCTTTCCTGTAGAATCCAACCTATGAAATGAACCTCTGGCGCTCAGCGTTAAGGTACATGTCGAGGACTGTAAAGCTGTCAGGACTGGTGCCAATGTAAAGGGTAAACAGACCTTCTGTCTCCTCTCTAGGTGAAGAAAATAGCGGCCGAATACTATGACAACCTGCCACAATATAACTCTTGGATAAAAGTGCTGTACGACTTCGTGATGGATGACACAATCAGCCCGTATTCACGCATGAAAAGGCAATTAAAGGGTGAAGTGAAACAAGATTAAACTTAGGGCAACCAAACCCCTTTAAACGTCTGCTTGCTTTCAAGTGGCTGGTACAAGATCTCTTGCTAACGCTGTTCACCAGTGTCCTGAATTCAGATCTACAGCAACGTAGCAATGCACCCTTAAGGACTTTGTAGCAGACTCCTACCAGCTGTAACATTCCTCACAGTCCTCAGATTCATTGGTTTAAGGTGTCTTCTGTTTGCCTAAGGATCAGTGTTATATGCATCATGCTAAATCTTTGTTACAGAATTTACTTTGGCCGGCGTTAAATCTATAGAAAATATCTGTCTGACTTAATAATGTAAAAGTCCTCAATGTAGTACACTGCCCACGACATGCTATTTACATGACTGTACTTCATACACGTTAATTCGAAACTAACATGATTTGTGAACTTAAACCTTCTCTTGAACCTGTTTTGTAACTTTGGGGTGGAAAAGCTCAATTTGTACAGAAAATGTTAAGTTGGCTTTTGTTGAAATATGTAGCGTGCCCCTTGAAGCAGTGTTTTAGTTACACCTTTTCTACTGAAAGTACTTTAAAGGAGCGATCTATCAGAATGAAACCGGCACCTTTGAGATGGCTTGTGTGACTTCTTTGTAAAAAAAAAAAAAGTGGGGAATTCAAGGGTATTGCCAACTTTGTGGGTCCCCATCTCCTGCGCGAGCTGCTTGTGTTAGCACACAGATTGGGCAGCATTTAGAGTTGTTTCATGTAAGCCACTCGATAACTCCATAAAAGGGACTAGGTTGGGATAAACCTTTTTACAATTTTGTTTTGTTTTTCTGATCTGCAAAGATAAATGATTAGGCTTGTCCTAATTGGTTCTGCTGTTACCATGGTTTTAAGTGCTCAATCTAGAAATACACGCATTTGGAAATTTGGCTTGTATGGAAAAACTCAATCAACTGAAGCTGATACTGTTCTGGCAAAGGCAGCCTCTTAAAGCATATTAGCTAGTTTTGTACACAGAAAGGCGTGGTGGTCTCTTTTTTTTTTTCTTCCCCCCTCCCCTAAACCTATGGTACCCTAAGTAAACAACTGTCTATCTTACATATTAAAATGTGGCCAGAGCACAGGTTGTGATATCAGATTTCCTGCTTAATATTTTTTTTTAATTGGGAACAGAAAATGGATAGACTTGCTGAAGAATCTCTACTTATATTTGCCTTCTGTCATCTGATGCATTGATGATGGTTTTAAGCCGTCAAAGATGGCTACACATCACCCTTAGATCTTAAATGGTGATCCCATGGTCTGCTCTTCACTGATTTGAAAGACGGAATCTGACGGTGGAAGTCTTGGCTGCTGTCTATGCCGGGCTGCTGTAAGTAGCTTCATTTTTAGATGCCTTCAACTCCTGCATTTTGGGTTGTTGTTTATTTGTCGTGGGGTTTTTTTTGTTTTGTTTTGGTGTTCTTGTTTTCAAGCAGCTGAATGTCTGACAGGAATAGGTTGGTATCTCTTAATCCTTGCTCGCGGTTCTGTTTTTAATGTGTGTTGTAAGCGTGGGCCCTCATCTGTTGTTAAGCAATAGAAATGGTGTGAGAGTTTGCCAACCACTTACCAAATGACTTCATTATGATGCCAGTGACCTGCCAGCTAGCCAGCATACTGCTCAGGGAGATGTCACAACACATTTTATCCAGTATTTCTACATGTAATTAAAAAGCAAAGATTAAAGTAATACTGGGTGAAGTTTTTTTACCCGATCCCCTGATGCTGAGGGACTGAAGCTTTAGAGAAGTCTTGTATTTTTAAAGCAGATGGAAGACCTGTTCTACTAAGTGGTGGGACAGATGAACTGCAAAGGCTCATTGCTTTGCCTTTTGACTCAGAAGAAAAATTGATTTTTGTTGAAAGACTTGAATAGGCTCAACAGGTTGCAAAACAGCTCCTTTTTAAGCCACTTCTGCATGACTGCTGCATTTAAGTGAAATGTGGAATTACATCTTTTTGGTGTTCATGGCTTACCATAGCTGGATGAAGGATGGAAAGCGTCTCCAAAAAAATCTTACAGCTAAAAGCTAAAGCCAAGAATTTCAGTTATCCTAGGGGAATACTTAAGATAACCAGAGTTCAGAGTCAAATTACCTTCTTTGTGGAATCACTTAAGCCCCTTACTGCCCCCCCCCCCGGGGGTGGTTTAAGTGTGAATTCCTGCTTTTAAACAGGACTGAGATTGCCATCTCTGGCTTAAAATTGCAAATGTTGCTTTAAGGTGTTCTAACTATGATCTTCCCCTCCCTCCTCTGGTTATAAATACACTATTTTCATTTGAAGAGCTGCAGAACAGTGGGGAATTCTGAGGGGAGATATCTGTGCTTGCCATAATCTTTCTGAACCTTCTCCTACGTGCTCCCTGTTGGAGAACATTTACTGGAGTAGGTTCATTTGAGCCAGTGAGACTTAAGTTTGGATTTAAACTGTGGTCTCATTCTTGCAAGCATTGGTAACTACCATCCTTAGACGTATAATTCCTGCATAATAATACCCAAGAGGTCTTGACATCTAACTTCAGTAGAAGGGATTTTGCCAGCAGCAGAGCATCTGGAAGTTAACCTATATTGCAGCACACTTTCAGCCCTAAAAACCCCTACAGCTGGAAGCATTTCTGAACCACTGGTGAAAGGTATTAAGGACAGCTGGACTACTTTGTGTGATATATTCTAAATTAAGAAACAGGCTTTTTTCAGTCATACTTACAATGTGGTGTTTAGTCCAAAGGTGCGTGGCATAGAAATAAAAAACTTTTTTTCTAAATACATATGACCATCTAGGTACTGGTTTTTAAGTAATTAAGTAATTTTCCTTCACGCTGTTAGATATCTGGCAGAAACAGGTTAGTATAATTTTTTTAACATATTATCTGAAAGTTGCGGTGAGCTTTCACGAAGCAGGAAAGAATAAATTAAACCTAAAGAGCATTAAGAACCCTGAGAGTTAACGTAATTTTGATTTATTTTTTTTATAAAACTATTCAGGTAGAATGAGTTAACTGGTGTTTCTACATGCTTGTTAGGGTTTGTTTCTTTCTGTGTAACTAACGAATCTTAGTGGTTTGTCAGTTGGGCAAACCTTTTCTTAATGTGGAATCAGCCAGGACTTTAACTGCCAAAACACAGCTGACTTGGTGTCAAGTCTGTTGAATACGTCATCCAAGTATTTTAGCTGCAGTTAAATTGTATAGAGCTCTGAATCTCCTTCAGGGCTTTGAGCAATTTCCAGTTTTTGGAATAAACTGCCTTGCATGGTTTTTAACCCCCCTCCCTGGCCCTAATTCTTTGAAGCTGCTTAGGTGCAGTAAGTAGTGCATCCTGGAATCTGACTGTGCTCAGCAGGAGTTTTCCCACAGAACAGGCGTGGGTATATTCCTCTTTCAAAACAACTCATCCCTCTGGCATTCTTGTTTTGCCGTTGAACCTGTCTGCTCCACAGCAGTGGTCGATTAACATGCGTTAAATGGGTGCATCTTCTGGCTACGGAGCTCCATACTTTCCGATCCAGGGCAAGACCTTCCTACCTGGAACCAGATGTTAGTTGAAAAGCAGTTAAGACTTTTGGTTCTGTGTCTCAGAAGCCCTCTGGTTAAGTCTCTCAATGTGACCAGCAAGCACATAATGCATATTTAAAAGTCTACATGTACTGAGAAGTGGAACTATTCTGTGTAAAGTGGACACTGATCATGAGGGCAGCGGTTCACCTCTGCCTCCTTGGCACTTTTCGGATCCGATGAAGTGGCGTGCTGCAGCAGAACCTACTTAAAATTGTTCATTCCTTATTTAATGATGAGGTTCAACAACCAGTAATGTCAGTGCTATAGATTGCCGGCTGCCACACTACTCCTGTTGGGCAAATAGGAGAAAAGCTGCTTTCCTGTAAGTGGTCTAAGTCACAGCTTTTGGAAAGTGCACTCTGTAATTTGAAGGAGTCTCAAAAGACTTAAAGCAAAGCCAGTTCTGCACTGAAGCTGCTTCTGGGTGTGCCAAGGTTGCTTTGAAAGGTTCTAGGAAAACAATCTGACAGATGTGTCTAAAGCGTGTAGGTAGATATGCCCTTAGTACAGCAACCTGAAACACTGTGTGCACACTGATCTCCTCTTTATCAAATCCTCTGTGTCACAATCAAGCCTGCAGAGTGGTACACAAGACTTAACCGAGGACAAAAATGCTGAGAAAGTTTCATATTGAGCCAAGAAGGAAGAAGCATTTTTCTGCTGACAGTTCTCTGAATTGCTCCTGCTCCCTATCCCTGCTGAAGTTACCTCTAATGTGCTCTGGGACAGAGGCTTCTTGGGCTATAGATGATAGATCTGTGGCTAGCCTCAGGAAAAAGGAGAGAAGAACGGCATGATGAACAATTTCTTTATCTTGTCACAACAGAAACGAGATGACTAGAGGGAAAAAACCTCTTCTAGGTATGTTGGTGAGTGGGGGCGGTAGATGCATCTGCAGAACCAAGTTGTGGTCTTTGTATCGCATGAGAAGGCTTGTTCCTTAAAGCAATTCGTATTTTCTGTGCCTTTTATTTAAGAAAGGGGGTTAGAAATGCCTGTGAAGGGATAGATTTTTAGAGCTAAACCAGGAAAGAGGTGGATCATTTATAGCTCTGTGCATAACCTGTAGATATGATTTTGCATTAAAATTAGTCACTTAACTGTGTACTAAATGTATTAATTACCTCACAGTAACAAACATCTACAAGTGAAATTGCTCTGAGATAAAACGATGATTCTTCAGCTTGGATTTCTGCGAATCTCTGTAATTTCTGAAGCTCTAAGCCTGATTTACAATTACAAGCAGCCACATCTCCTGTTTTATATGCAGGGACTTCATTTGCTAGTCATATGGGCCACAACCTGAGTCACTGAGTCTCAGGCTGCCCTAGAAGAGGGAGGGAGTATCACACCATGTTGTGCAAAAATTACAGGGGTAAATAAGTACAAGCTGCCATGAGCATCAGTACTTCTAAAACAAGTCTGCGGTGATTAGTTATGTGCAATAGCCTTTCACATTTACCTTTGGGGGAAAAAACATGCAAGATCTTTTGTCAGATGGCATTTCAGGAATCTAAGATGTAAGGCACCATTCCCTCTCAAGGCAAGGTCAGTCTTAAAAGTTAGATCAGGCTGTTCGGGGTCACACTTAGCAAAGCATGGCAGCTTAAGTGAATTACAATTGGAGTAGGAGATGAAATGATCTCCTCCCTCTTAAATGTTGGAGGGAGAATTTTACGTAATAAATGTTGATTACAAAAAAATATTCTTTTCTTTTTAATGTGGAAATTTCATTACTTTTGAAATACTATTGAGCTTTAAAGGCTTTTTATGAAATTTGCTAGCAGAAATTATCAATTTCCTTTTCTGATCCTTGACTGATGGTTGCAGGGCTTTGAGGAAGAGTGAGACTGATCAAAGACAGGAACTGAGATTAGTGATTAAAGAAATTCGTAGAATGATGGAAGCGGTACAAAAATCCCCAAAGGTTTGTAGGTTTCAGAAGGGACTTGCTCAGCATTAGTCACATTTCAGTGTTTTGTCTTAACTTAGATACTTCGCAGTTTGATGCCAAAAGTTATGACCCTCTTTCCAAGATGGAATTTTTTATTAAAAAAACCCCCTTGCGGCTGTTGGCCTCTTTGTTAAAACACGAACATTGCCTTCTTTCAGAGGATAGCAGAACATTTAAGAAATGCAAATCCGTAATAAAACCTTGTTGTTGCAGATTTGTCTGTTTGAAAAAAATAATGAAGAACCAGCTTGTTAGATGACTTACTGTTTCAAATGTTTCTTAGGTGGCTATTAAATAGAATCATAGCACTTCTCAGACTTCCAAACTTTACTCTCTCCTAGGCAGCTTCTTTGGGTAAGTTCTTTTGATAAAGTGAAAGCTGTGCTGGCACAGGCATAATGTCTCACTGGATTGGGAAATGTATGATTGCATACAGTGCAGCTCCTTACCAGGCTACTTTCACACCTTTGTTTTCTCAGTGATTCTTCCAGAGTCCTTGTTCTTGAAAACGTTTTCATTTATGGTTGAAAAGAGCTACTGGAGCAGTGTAAACACTTTGCAGGGTTGGCCTCTGCCTCTGAGGAACTTCTAATTAAGGGCACCAACTACATCAGCGTGCTCTTTAGTATTAAAAGCATTCATTTTAAAAATGTAAATGGAGATAAGCAGGAAGTATATGTATATACTGTGTTTTTATTGTGGTGTGTGTTAAATTAAAGACTGTTTAAAGCAGTAGGTTAAACTGTACCTTTTTTCAGGTACAGTTTAAAAAGTCGAGAGATTCAGTACAGCTTCTTCCCAACCGGTCTCCTGAAATCAGGCACAGGTATTACAAAACTCTCCACCAATGTAGAATGAAGTCTCTTTTGGGACTTGTCCAAATGTATCACCTGCACAGGGACTGACGCAGTTCTTCATACATTATTTGATCCTAACAGTGTCAAGATAAGAGGAAAAAATACTTCAGACAGTGGCAAAGAAACCCTGCAATGTTTAAAAGTGACTTTGTTAAATAATACATACGAAGAAACAAACCAGCTCAGAGTCACTGGCTATATTTTAAAACATTTACAAACAAAAACCAAAGGCTAAACCCCAGTACCTTGGCTCATCAATGAGGTTCTCCAGTGATATGTAATTAATCCAAGTCTTTCTTTGGGAGTTCTGATCACAGCTTCACTAAGCAGATACTGCCATCTTCACCAGGGCACCTGGTGAATCGATACTTTACTCCTCCCTCTTCTTTTGCTAGTCTACCTTATTTAACTGTAGCTGTTCTTTAATCCCTTACACTGGTCACTTAAAGTGCTAGTTTTGAGGCACAGAAGAGGTAGAGATGTTAACTCCTGCTGAAACAACTGGCTTCAGAAGATGTCCATTCATTACTTGAACAACTTGCTTTGGTTTGTTAATTCAACCAATTAAAATGGTTTGTCAACCAATTAATCCAAAAGCTAATTAACTGAACTCAGATGTGTATGGGAGGGGAAAGGAGAGTTAGAAGTGCTAAATCAGTGAGATGCAGCTGCTTTTTATTTTTCAGTATTCATAGGAAGGCGCATAGAGTTTTTGTTAGATTGAATTTATCTAGCAGATAGGAGGTATCATCTGGATAGGGGAGGTATTTTGTACTCAGAATATTTCAAAATACAAACTGACAATTCTTCAGCGGGATGTAACTGAAATACAAGGCTCTGAGACATGTGATGTTTAAACCTCCTTTGAGATGCAGAACGATATTTCTAGTTAAGAGCCAGGAGTATGTCCTAATACTTACCAGTGATTGCTGTGTTAGAAGAGATGCTTTAAGTTTTTGTGGCTTTTCCTTCTGAACTGTTTGCTTAGTGAAAACAACCACCAACACTGTCTTTAAAGGGTCTTGGAGCCAAAGATCAATTCTCAGTCTTAGAAAAGGTCACTGACCATCAACATAGGATAATAATTAAAGGAAATAAATAGTTAACTAGCTAACTTCTCTCTGGCTAGTGTTCAAAGGGAATATTTTAATGTATTATTTTGTCTGCAGTACTCTTGGTAACATATAGAGACCTATACACAAAAGCTCTGCAACCATAGCAATAAACTTCCTTCCTTATGGTAATTAAAATGATTGAACAGCTTCCCTTTTAGTCATTAAAAAGAACAGGCCATAAGGAAACATTTAGAACAACCTTCCTTGTATAGAAATGCAACTAACAAAAAGATTGATAAGAAAAAACTAAGATGATAGTGGTGTATGTCCTATCTCAAAATCATGTCTTCTGCACATGAACAGTAATGGTCAAGCACCTTTAATTGTCAGATCCAGCTGGGGCAGGGGGTAAGGTAGCACAGTGTGGTGCACTCTAAAGGCCTTGACTTTCAACTGAATATTCCAGACGCAGGAGGTAGGGCCAGGTTGATAACTAATCTGGGACCATCAGTGAGAAGTCCAAGGTGCGATGCTAAAAGATAACCTTGATGCACATGATAATTCATCTACATGCAACGTGTCATCTGCGGCTGAAAAGGGAGGCTTTCATTTCTGACCTTGTAAAACCATCAGGTTTGTTTAATACAGAAAAAGGTAGCGTCGATTTGAAAAATGTCAGTATATTGCAACCTTAACTATTCTTGCCAGGCTCCAGCATCAAGCGGAGCCAGGAGTCTGACATGCTTGAAGCGTAGCTTACCTTTTTGGATACTGAAGATTTCACTTTCCTAAAAGCTTCTTCAAAGTGTTTGTGGGAAATCTTGATTTCTCCTTGAAGAACAAAGCATAATGAATTACTAAAATTGCGGTCGTGACAATCGCTTGATTGTCGCGTGTATTTTAAGGCAGCATTCGTGAAACCTAACTACAGGGGCTAGCCAGGTGTATGAGATCCACTTCAATCTTGTTACGAACACCCGAACGCTCATATTTCTCATGCAGCCTCCTGATGATGATCTTAGACAAGATCTTAATCCCTCTGTCCCTTGCACCTTAAGCCAAAGAATACTTACTTGTTTCAGAAAGCTATTTTAGTTATCAATCTGCAGGTGGAAACACTAATAATTTGATTCTCAAAGATGCCAAGTTAACTGTAGTCTGCATCAAATCCAGGTAGAATTCAAGTCCCTTAACCCTTCTGGAAGTAATGCCTCACATCCTGCTGTTTCCAGTGCTGGCCTTGATTTTCTACACATTTAATATTAAGCTTCCCTACAGAGTGTTATTTAGTAAGCACCTAGTAAGTCGTTCAAATTCTACTACAAGATGTTCAGTTCCTAAATAACTGACTTTATATCATTGCCTTGTCTGGCATTACCCAGCCGTGATGAAAGCTTTCACTTTTACAACTCCCTCTGTTTAATTGTATGCAAATTGCCTTGTTGACCTTAATGCAGCAATCTATCTACAGTATTTATTCCTAATCATAACCCTTTGAACTTTTTTTAGTATGCTAAAACCTCAGCATACCTCAAATCATGGATTCTTCTGCTCTCAGAAGTGCCTTCTTTAATTTAGACTTAAGAATCCCAAGATATCGCTGCTCCACAGCTTCGTTCCAAAGTTAACATTATGCACAAGTATCAAATGATACAGGTACAAAAAGTCTCTGCAGTCAATTTGGTGCATTTTTAACGTATTCCATTAATACTTTTTGCTTCCACAGTACGCAGTGCCACTAGTTTTGCATACATCTTTGTAATGTGGAATCGGATGTGCTGACAAAAAAACCTGGGAAGATTCCTCATTAATATATTTGGTGTCTGAGTTCAACAAAAATCTTCTGCTGACACAGCGAAAGACTACCTAGATAGAAGGCACTAAGTGACAGATGAGAACTTCTTTAAGATACAAAACAGAACAGCAAATAGTCTATGATTATTAAAGTAAAAATGAAGGTTAAATTTCAGTGAATTAAACAAAGCCTCGCTGCTCTTTCTCATCTCAGTTCTCAGAAGCTCTTACTGAAGATTCCCACTACCATATAAAGTGATATCAGTATAAATGAAGATGTAAGTTTAAAATACTGCCATTTTAACTTATTTCCCCAAGGCCGCAATACTTACAGTAAGAAAAAAAAAAAAAGTTCAAACTTGAACTTTCACAGATGCCGAATTACTTTATGATTGAGTCATCAAAACTCCATAAAATAATCAAATGACGCCATGAGGATTTAATTTTGCTTTCACTTTTGGTTTTTTTTTTACCTGTAACTTTTTAATCAAACTGTGAAACAATATATAGCCTCAACTCGAGGGAGGGAGGAAAGGGAAAGGAGAAAACAGCGTTCATCAGCTAGGAAAATCGGTAGCATTAAGGACACTGCTATTGGAAAGTCAAAGTGAAAGAGTCTGTAATATTAATGTAAGAGTCATTATGTAAGTGATGCTTATTGTATGAGAAAAGCAGGCCCAGTGCTTGATACTGTGGGGAATTTAGCTGTCAGCACTGTGGCTACTTGCATTAACAGAGTTTGCTTTCATTTCTGATGACAAAACCTTTTAGTCTGTTTAAGTAGGTAAGAATGTTTTATTGTTTAATATCATTCATAATTATTTTATCATTCTTTTATCAATAAGTATACCAACAGGTAAATATCTTTTTAAAAAGACTTCAAATACCAAATATGAAATTCTGTTGGTTTGCCTGGTTGCACAGATGAGTGACAAGTGGCTGCTTCACTTCCCTCGTAATTGGAAAGTGTCACAAGCATAATTGTACTGCACAGATACACAACTTTAATCTCACTTGTTACTCTGCACTTGCTCTCAGCTGCTCTAACAGGAAGTCTCAGACTCTTTGCTTAAGAAGATCAGCTTCACGGACTATGCAGGTGATAATCTTGATAATCTATCACTGGTAATCTTGAAAAGGAAAAAAACTACGCAGAAAGCAACACTCAGGGGCTAAGGTCGTCGTTTAGAAAACCAATGAATTCTCTGCATTTGTCTTTGCAGCTGAAATGAATATACAAGAAGCAGTAAACTAAAAATAGGTCAGTTAGGATGTTAACAGGAACTCACCAAGCCCAGATGATGTTCACCCAAAGGTTCTGAAGGAACCTGTCTATGAAACTGTAGAACTGCTGGCTAAATTATGTGACTTGTTACAGCCACCAGAGGACTGATAAATTCTAAAGAATTGTAGGAAAGCTGCTCTGGCAGGCTGAAAGGCAATTAAATAAAATAGAGCGTAAGGCTTAATGGTCACTTTTCAGGATAGGGAACAGGCAGCAGTAGGGTCCCGCTCCGGCATTGGTCCTGCAATCAGTTCTATGCAGCATCTGCATCGGTGGTTTGGAAAAGCGAGCCAGAAGTGGAAACTCCCAAGTATGCAGATGATATTGGAATCTTCTGGACAGTCAAATGCTGAGCCAATGATGAGGAAATCCAGAGGGACCCCATAAAACTGAAAAGCTGTCCACTTTGTGGGGATGGCCCTTATGAAAGGGAAAGGATACTTTTCCATTTCACTATTAAAAAATCCCTTTGATTAAACCATTGTTTAGTGTTAAAAAAAACCACACACCCCTAAATTTTTTCCAGAGGGAAAATACCAGGTATAACAAGGAGTTGCAACAGAGTTTCTACAGAATAGAAAGGAGCAGCACTGATAGCCAGGGGATTTCAAAGCACTGACTGACGAGGTCACCCAGTATCCATCTCCAGTCAGTTGTCCACGTCCCGTGGTACCGCTGAAGGAAGGAATTCTCCAGCCTGTGTGCAATACTACGCTCTTGAAGCTATAAATGAACGAGGTCTCAAATCGGAAACCACTTTACACATTTTCATACCAGCCAGGGCTGACATCTTGGAACTCCAAAGCCAAGGACATCCCAAACAAGCAGCTGCTATAAAGCTGCAGTTCAAGCTATGGATATATTATGGACTTGCTGGCTGCCAACACGTCCATGCAGTAAGTGCTCAGGCTGCAATCTGAAATGTGAAGGCTCAATTCAAGTGATGAACATTTTGGAATAAAACCTCCTGTGTTCTGGACAATTATAAAAATGAACAGGATAAATTCAGAATTTTTTATCTCAGATCAAGAGCTTCTTCCATCCATGGCAAATCACGTAATTAACCAAATCATGTAATAGTAAAAGGTTTTATAGTTTCCCTGCTCTAAATGAACATGCTAGTTCCCTGAAAACAAGAAATACAAAAACATTCTGCTCTGTTTACTCATTATAAACCAGATGAGACTGGATATGTACCAGATCAAAAAGAATGATTCAAAGCCATTAAAGTTCCAGTGTGGTTCTTAGAAATCAGAAGCATAATGAAAGCCTAATATATTTTCCAAGGACATCATCTGAAAAGCCACAACTCCATCTTACTTACAGGTAAAATAACAAGCAAAATTACTGGGAAAAAATCTCGATACACAGACATTTCATATAAAAGAGTTTCGATTTCCTACCTATCTGCACCAAAAAAAAAAAATACTAAATTTAAAACCTAGGAAAATACAACTTTGTTTTAAGTGCAGAGAGATAGGAAAGAGACAAACGTTGTACTTGAAAAACAATTTATAACTCCCTGTTAAAGTCATGTCAAGAGCCCCTGATGAGCTGAACACCTAAGATCAAAAATGGCACTCGTTTTCCTAGCGCCTTTACTACTAGCTGCATGTGTTGAGTTACACAGTAGAGCTGTGTGCCAGTGGTCTGGATCAGAAGGCGTGCAGTTAGAACTCTGCTCCAATCCACAAAGAAATCAGTATAATTAGTCTTTGATAGTGGATGTGGAAATTTGGCAAATTTCAGTCCAACCTACACATTCTCAGTTTATACTACCATTTAACATAAACTTACTCTTTAAGATTACAAGGTTTGATTCTTGTAGAAAAAGAATTTACGCTGAACCACCAGCATCACCATTTTTTCCCTGTATTCTCCCCTACATCTGCTTCAGAGATGCTTAAGTGTTCTTGAAACAAATCGTGACAAGTTTTGTTTGGGTCAGAAGTCGCCGATCATTTACGTGCAGCTTGTACACCTTTCTGCTTGTCTTGGACTACCTTAAACACTTTGCATTCCATTTATCTTCCCCTTGTTCAGTTAAGGTTTTCGTGAAGCTTTCTTACCTTTCTTGCTCTGAGTCTTCTGCAGGGCCATTTCCTGTCGCAAGGCGCAAATTGAAGCCTCCCGCACTAGAGCGGAAAGGTCTGCCCCTCTGGACACAAACAGAATAGGTTATTTTAGGATACATTTCTCTCGTCTTTTGCTGAGAGGATATAGAAAAGCAAGACACTACAAATGATGGTAAGGGACTGGTTGTGCTGGCAGAAACATTCATCTTAAAAACACTGGAAAGAGGTCCAAGGACTATTCAGTGCTGCAACCTTCATTATGGAGCGTTGTCCTTCAGATTTTAGCCGCAGGTTAAGATCAAATAAATGAGAAGCAACAGAAGAGGCAAAACCCTCACCCAGCATCCTCAAAAATTCCAAAGGATGGATTAATGTTGTTCTGCTTGGTGAAAACATGATAGACCATTTTTTTTTTTAATCATCAGTCTTACGAGAGATTCAAATGGAATCATCCATTACTACAAAAGTGAGTTGCCTTGCTTACAGCCACATCAACAGTTAACATGCTCTTAAAATAATAGTAGCCACAAAACATGGTCAGATCAATCTTTCCAAATATTTGTTTCCAGTTTCCAGCTGTTAAACTGTTCACAAGCCTTCAAATTGGTGCAAGTCACTGAACTAAAGAAAAATTTCAGGATTAACTCTTCATGCTTCATTTAGGGGTGCTAGGTATACTGCTGTATTTTAAAAGGCAAAACCAAAATCCAACCAACCAAAAAAACCCAACCAAAACACAAAAACTCACTCCACAAACAAACAAAAAAAACCTCAAACCAAAACACGAAATACAAACTCAAACGCCACAAGAAAAACTAGTAAAAAACCCAAAAACAACCCAAACCATCCTCTCCCAAAAAAAACAAACCAAAATCAACCCAAAAAACACAACAAGAAAAAGAGGCATAGAAAGAAAAAGTGCTCATTTTCCCTAGGTATGAAACAATGATAAACTAAAAATCAATACTGCTGAAGATTTTTAAGACTGAAAAGTAATACTGTGACAAGCGGCACGTCATAAACTTTTATCTTTTGTGAACTCCAGAAAATTATTACTTATTAATAAATAATTTATATAGAGTTAAGCTTTTTGAAGTTTTGTAGAACACAACTGCACTTTTTTTTCTCACAGATGGAAAAGCTATGAAGCTTTCCTCAAAACCATGCCTTGCTATTCCCAAAGCCCAAGTTAAAATAGGCCCTTATTATTTCGTCAAATACGTTGCTTTCAGCTGTGTGACAGAACACGGTGGTTTAACCAATTCACTTTCATCCTCATTGAATATGGATCATTGGATCCACAACTTAGAGGACCCTCTTATCCTCAGATTATGCAAGAATTACGAAACAAACCCAAGAGGCCTCTACTGATCTGTATTTAAAACATGAAGAGAATATTCCATATGCAAAATACTTTATCTTTCATATATTGCTACCAACTTCTTAAAAAAAAGGCACAAGTGAAAGCATGAAAATAGCGTAAGGGGAAAGGCTTCTAAATCCTGCAAGTGAAGAGATTCTCTTAACAACAACAACAACAACAACATAACAGACATGTATCTGTATCGGAAGACTGTTTGCGCTGCGCGTTGAAGTCAAAACTAGAAGCTACTCACGTGTAACAGTCACAATGTTGACTGTAAGCGATTTCTTCAAGGCTTACATCAGTATCTAGTGGAGGCCGGGTGCCATCCTGAGATAATAAAAAGAGGAAGATAGAATAAGAATCAAAAAAAAGGCACTTTCTTACACATGCCATCCCCCAAATGATTAAGTTTCATCAATAAGGAATCATGGGAGTCTGACAAATTCCCTCAAATAACCATAAATACTAACATTTTTAATCTCAAGCCAACGAGGAGGACAAGCAGCCTTAAAAACCATCTGATTATGAAATAGTAGAAGTAATGCCAAATTTTAACTTCCTACCAACAGATGAGATTTTCTCTAAGAAAATGATGGCCGGCCGGTCACAGGGCAGGGTAACACTGACACTTGTGCCCTATGTGGACGTGCCTTAAGCAGCTGGTTACATCAACAGCTCTGTTCGGCGAAACTTCCTCCGGTGTTACGATGTGTTGAAATCGAACAGCTAAGACTAAATCTACAGGCTGATCACCTTGAAGAGTGAATTAATTGTATATATCGCTTATGTTCCAGACATACATTTTCAAACTTAGAACTTCGCCATTATGGATTTCACAAGATTTTACAAATCCTGTAGACATTCTTGTAGACTTTTCAGCGTTACTCTTCCATGTTACTGCTGCTTCCTCCGCAAAGATCCTACAAGTGGGGGTTTTTTGTAATTATTTTTGCATCTCCGACGGCAAAAAGCATTGAACAACATTATAAAGTGTATTTGAAACTAGCCAACAAAATTTTCCAAACACTGTAAGCGTGGACATCTCCCTGTCACTCTTAGACAACAGTAAGGTAGTATCATGGTAGTACAGATATTCTAGATGCCTGTAGTATCAAACAAGACGTGAATTTAGACATGAAACAGCACTTTTTGATACAATTGATATTTCTGCCAGAAACTCATTCGATAGAAATGCACAAATTCATATACTTCTTTTCTGGCTTCTTCAGGTGAACTAATACACCACATACCTACAATACTTTCAAGAGAAGAAAAAAAGCAACAAAACTATAGGGAAACCCCTTGAATACTTCACATACAGAATAATCAAGGACTAGGCAGAGTAATGGAGCAACCTTGAATGAATCTTTGGTAGAATACCAGTTAGAAAGAGGGGAAAAAAAACCCAAAACACCACACAAATAAAATAAACCCAAACCAAAAAGACAAAGGAAGAGCCTGATTTTGAGACGTCTTGAAAGGAGAGATTTTCACGTGAAGCCTGGTACAATTTTATATGGGCAACTTGTATAAGACAGCAAGCCAGAGAGACGCATCATCTCTGCTAAAAAGAAATGTTTTATGTATTGCTCTGAGTAGCAACATATGTTGGGCATTTTTTGAGTAGGATGATCTGCCTGCTCTGGAGATGAGCTCAGCACTTAGGTGCACCTGAGAAGCTTGAGACAGCTTGCAGGGGTGGAAGTAGTAACTTAAAACATGTGAGGACACGCTTCTTTTGCATAATTAATACGCAATTTGAAAGTGACTGATTTGTACAAGTTAACTGAAATTAAAGTCGTTCACAACAAAGCTTCAACCCAGGTTTAAGCTGTCTGTCTTTATGACAACCTACTCCTCCCCCTAACTCCCTTTTCTACTCCTGCTGCTGCCTTTGTAAGCATCCCTGTTGTCCCTCAGCAGCAAGTCGCAGTTTCCACATCCTGTGCACGCAGATTTCTGGTCATGCATCCCCTCACCCATAACCCACTCACATCTGCACCAAACACTTTGGTTTATCTAGCCCTGAGCACGTATTTAGGCAAGCGTTCCTGTACGTGAGTTTTGTGAAAACGGATAGATGGAGTCAGACAAAAAAACAGGGTATTTCAACTCATTTGACATATTTTCCTCTCTCTGTATTCCATGTTCTTCTTGCAGATAACTCCTGCACATTTTTAAAGAAAACAACCTATTTCTTCTTAACACAAGAAATACCAATCTTTGCCTAGCTTTACGAGAACTCTGGTGACTGCAGGAGCAGTACAATGAGTACAGCACCGGCCTCCTTACGGAATGAACACAGAGGGAAATGACTCATTCGGAGAGTGTTTGTATCTCATTTCTGCTGGCCTCTTAAGAACTGAGGGAAAAAAAAATAAAAAAAAAAAAAATCCACTGAAAGACTTAACGCCTCATTCGGTACAAAGACTTGTAGCCAAAATATTAAGACTAGTATGAATTAAGTATGGATGGAAGTATCTGGCATTCCAACAGTAACAGGCCCTGCTAACAAAGAACAGGATCCACAGGAAGCCAGCTGATAAACACCGTGCAATGTGTTGCTTGCACCGCAACAAGGCCACAGCAAAGAAGGCTCGTCAGCAGAAGACAAACATAAATATGCTCTGATAAGAGGATAATGACAAGGTTACCACCACCCCATGTGCCCCTCCTCTTGGTGTTAGCCCAACAGGAAGATAGACCGTAGCGACAAAGATTCCCAGAAGCAGGGAGCAAAGAAGCTCTTCAGCAGCCTCGCCCAAGATTTATGGCAGCTGAGTAAGCACAGTTCTCAACAGTTTGATTCTTAAAGGGAATCTAGAAAATAGTTCTCTCTAACAACCAGTTTGTCGTTGCCAGTTAAGAGGAAGCCAGGAGATGAAGCAAGGACGGGGAGTTCCTTATCACAGAATGTTCTGGGTTGCAGAGGACCTCCAAAGGTCGTCTAGTCCAACCCTCCTGCAGCGAGCAGGGACATCCTCAACTAGATCAGGTTGCTCAAGCCCCATTAAGGCTTGAATGTCTCCAGGGGTGGGCCCTCCACCACCTCTCTGGGCAACACGTTCCAGTGTTCCACCGCTACACCAGGTTACTCAGAGCCTCATCCAGTTTGGTCTTAAATACTTCCAGGAATGAGGCGTCCACAACTTCTCTGGGTAACCTGTTCCAGTGTCTCACCACCCTCATAGTAAAGAGCTTCTTCCAAATGTCCAATCTAAATCTCCTCTGCTCTAGTTGAAAACCATTGCCCCTTGTGCTATTGGTGTTGCACACAGTTGATCCGAGCCCTGCCACTTGGATGCCTGCATCTAGGTGACTACACTTGGCTGTGAGAATGTGAGCAGGTAAAATCTACGAGAGAGCAAGAGAAATCAGTTTTGTTCAATACCACCTTCCTCTCCCACAAAGTCGCGCACCAAGCTTTGCTGCACTGTTTTCCTACGCCGCTGAGTACTGGCAGAGCGACGCCACGAAAAAAAAAATATTTAAAAGGCCCCAAATCAGGCAAGCGCAGAATTAAAGTTAGAGTGCAGAGTAACCAAGTTAGGCAATACCAAAGAGTCTGTTTGGGGACCATGGCAACTAGAAGGAAAGGTCCACAAGAACAGAACACTGCAATTAATTTTAGTCAACCATTGTTAGCATTAGGTCCGAGCATTGTCTTTGGGTAGGAGCTACAACAAATACAAAGTTGATCAAAGACGCAGTGATTGATGATAGAATCAAGCTGTAACCTTGAGTTACCTTAAGGTGATTACAATACACCATAATACGAAAACACACACCTCCAAGAGGGAACTCCCTCCGTAAATGTAGGACCACCTTAGTGTAATGAGCTGTAGAGGAGTCAAGACATGAGCAAATGAACTTCTGTGATGAACTCATAGGTAACTAACTGGGTATCACAGCGTGGTCGTTCCTTAGTTGTCTCTTTGCATAGAAGACCCTCTGTGACTCCTGGAGGGTGCTGTAGCTTTGTGAATTACTGCTGAGCACCCTTCTCCGTGCAGAACTGGAATAAAGTAAATATCTTGACCCTGTGAGTTGATTGGCATCTCGCCTACCGGGTGCGGAACCCAGATCTGGGACAACAAGAGCACAGTTACAAATCTCCAAAGATTCTCCAGCCAAAATTAGAGCAAGGCTCTAAAAACCGGAGCAGATGTAACCTCTGTACCAGAATCCTTCTGCTCTGCTTAGCCAGCCTAGGGATTAACCCTTACTACACCCTTCTTCCAGAAGAACCAGGTTGTTTTATTAAGTCAAAACAATCACATAAGCCAAGTTTTTCAAGAACACTTTGAGTTACCTTTAAAAATATATTTGTTAAAATAAAGAAACGGTAATTCGTTACAGTATATTTGAAAAATAATTCATGGATGTTACATTCAAATTCCCTCCAAGTCTTTTAAAAGGCAACCATCTTTGAGAACCCTATTGTTTAAACTGAATTTTTATAAAACTTAGAAATAATAAGCTGATCAACTGCCACCAGCAAATGGGGGCATACTTACTGGTTTTCTCTCCACCAAAGTAATTCATAGAAGAACTGAAGGAAAGTCTAACATTCTGATTTGTAATGACAGCCCGACTGTCGAACAACCACTTTGGCATGAAAGAACATGGTTGAGTAAGTTCTCACTTTCCCAATTCTCCTGCGGGATTAACTATTGGCTGCAACACAATTTCATGCTGATGCAAGTCCGATTTACCTTTTTTACAAGTTTGCTAAATAATTTTTGCCACACTTTTCATAATACAGTGCTATCTTTTCTCCATAGTGAAAACTCGGTCTCCTTTGCAGCTCAAGAAAACAAGTCTCTATCTGATAGAACATCTGCTCTTAACGATCAATGTTGCTCTGCTAGAAAAAGTAGGAAATATCTTGAGTAATGCAGAAAACTTTGTATATATTTTGCATGGTTTCTTTTAAGGCCTTGATTAGTGCTGTCCGAGTGTTCGACAAACACTCAAACAGAATTGGAGAATCCAAATCTCCGAAGCGGCAGAACCTGCCATTACCCACAGGGAGGACCCACGAAGGCAGGTATTTTACATTTTCCCATTTACAGTGACCTACAACCCTTATCATCACAAGCTTTCCTGTAATCTTAAAGGCAATTAAATGTCACAATTACTGTTGAGCAAATACAACTGGAGCTTGTGAATCATTTTGGTGAATGTGTAGAAGTCCCCCCCAAAAAAGCTTACTAAACACTGCTAGGCACATTACTCACACAGATAGGAATCTTTTAATTAAATCTGTGCAAACTAGGACTACAAAGACAACACCTTCTATGTTTAACAGGTTTGCTTTACTCAAGATTTATCAACCCCTTGCAGTCTCAGAGCAAAATTCAACAGCAGATGTGGCTGATGGTTTGTTTTTATGAACTCACGTAACAGCCGAAAGCGTTTAATGAGGCAAGATCCTGCAATTCTCTGTAAAATTTCATTTCTCTTCAATCATTCCACCAAGCTTCAAGATAAGGATTTATTTCCAAATACTCACTTTGGTGATGGTCTTTAATATAGCAAGTCGATCTTCAGGTGGTGGCAAACCCACGTAGAGTGTTTTATCCAGTCTACCAGGCCGCAAGACAGCTGGGTCAATTATATCTTAGGGAACAGGAAAAAAAAAAAAAGAAAAAAAAGAAAGAAAAATTATCCAGGAATGAGATAAACACTTAGGAAAGTGTACACATAGAAAAGAATATATGCATACTTGTAGCAAGACTCCAAAAAGCATTTGTGCCGTGATGTGAAGCTCTGAGTATTAAACTAATTGTTGCAAATCTGCTTGAAAGGCGCAGTGATAAATTAAAAGTGATTGGCCCTGTGTACTTGTTATAAGCATCTATATGTAAATTTAACTTCACTGGTCATTTGCATTTCTACTACATATTAATTTTCTGAATGCTAAAATAGGCAACTCATGGATACACAAATAAAGCTGCCAAGTACAGAGTTTGTTTCCCAGGAAGAATTACAGACTCCAAATTTGATTACGTGGGGAGAAGAAAGAAACCAAAAATCATGACAAATGCTTCTAGAAAACCATTCAGGGCTTAAATATCACAGAAAAGGAATTTTAGAGAGTCACCACCCCTGGAGGCATTTAAAAGGATTCGCAGATGTGGTGCCGAGGCACATGGTTTAGTGGTGGGCTTGGCAGTGCGGGGTTAACAGTTGGACTTGATCTTAAAGGTCTTTTCTAAACTAAATGATCCTACGTATCCCACATAACTGCAGCCACGGGAAGAGCAAAGTCACAAAAGCACCCAGAGAAGACACAAAGAAAACTACTTTTAGTATAACAGACTTTTTCTGAAGTTTTGAAGTTACATGAATCCGTTAGGTAGCTATTGAGAGAACCTTACCCAAAAGGAACAGTTGGAAGTTACACCTTAGTCTTAAGCTGGAAACTATCAAGGGATCCAAATGAAGCTGACAACACCTTTACAATCCTTACACCCTCTTGACAACAGACAAGCTACAAGCATTCACATGTATTAAAGGTGAGGAACAACTGGGAAAAAGTTACACTGTTAGTCCTTATTGTACACATAGAATGGCTTGGAGTTGGAAGGGGCCTTAAAGATCATCGAGTTCCAACCCCCCTGCCATGGGCAGGGACACCTCCCACTAGAGCAGGTTGCTCAGAGCCTCATCCAGTCTGCGCTTCAAAGAAAGAAAAAAACCAAACCACCAAAATGTGATGAGAGTAGAAAAAGAAAAAGGAAGATATTGATGTATTATTTTATACCAGACCAGATGAAACAAGGTTTGAACAGAATGCCTGCCGTGGCAGGCCCAGACAAAACCACCTTTCTTATACGCCCGTGCGCACTGCTCTGTGACGCTTTATCTCACTTTTGGCACAAGTCCACTTCCCTGTTTTTGTGTCTCTGTGGATGGAAGTCTTGCCACATTATTAAAATGAGATGACAAAGTTCGCTCAACAGATCAATTACAAACATCAGAACAAATAGTCTCGACAGGGATTGCATTACAACACCATGCACTTCATAACTTCCCCGTTCTAAAGCTCCAAAAGCTCCTAAAAAAACCCATTCGGCTTGATATGGAACATGTGGTTTCCATTTTGCACCCTGAGAACATTTGTTCAACGATACGAAGTTAGTGATACAGTCTAAAGATGCATTCCTCCATTTGTATGTAAATGATTACATTGTCCACATTCCAAGAGTTACCACAATTCATCCTGTATTGGGTTTGGGTGAGCTGGAGTTGATGTTCCCCAGAGCAGCTCTTATGGTGCTGGGCTTTGGACTGGGAGGCAGATCAGACGCCAGCGTTGCGGCTGCTGCTGAGCAGCGCTTGCACAGCACCGAGGCTGGATTTCCAACATCCTTCCCCCCCACCTAAGTGAGATAGGGTGGGCAAGATCTTGGGAGGGGACACGGTCAAGACAGCTGACCCAAACTGACCAAAGAGATATTCCACACCGCGTGACGTCAGCTCAAGTATAAAAGGAGGAGAGAGGAGAAGGGGGTTGGGGTCATTCGTTGGTGAAGACGCTTGTCCTCCGAGCAAGCGCTCCGCGTACCAGAGCCCTGCTTCCCGGGAGAGGCCAGACATCGCCTGCTGATGGCAAGTAGAGAATAAGATCTTGTTCTGCTTCGCTTCGCGCACGGTTTGCTTTTTGTTCTTTGCTTTTTTGTTTTCGCTCCTATTAAACTGCCTTTATCGTACCCTACAGGTTCCTCCAATCTTATTCTCTTCCCACCTTGTCATTCTGAGTAAGTGGCAGGGAGGGGGGGGGGAGTGATAGAGCGACTCGGTGGGTACCTGGTGCTCAGCCGAGGTCAAACCCACCACACGTCCTAAGTCAGTAAGCTGCAGTAATGGTGGTTTCCATTGAGAAGACTATAACAAAGTCTAAAACACAGATCTACGCTCCTCATCTCCTTGGGAGTCAATTCACTTCACTCTGCTGATTCAGGCCTAGGCTTGAAGTTCTTGAAAATTCAAGTCATGTAACACAGAGAATTCGTATTTACTCCTTGGTCAAACTCACTCACTAGCTGCACTTCATATTTGTTTAAAGAACTGAATAATATTTCCTTTTTAGGACTTTCAAAGCATTCCATCTTGATAATTCATATCTCATCTCAAAGCATTCCATCTTGATAATTCATATCTCATCTCAAAACTTATCTGAACAGAAGAGAGTTGATTTTAGATACATTTAACGTTTGCATGAAATTCAGATACTTACTGTATCTATCTCTTTCAAAGCCTATTATTATCTCTCAAGTTTGAAAGTGAAGTATGGAAACATGATAACAGGGAAACATGATACCACACAGCACTTCTTTTCCAAGCAGCTCTCTCACAGAGAGAATGTACTTCTAAAAGTAACGTCTAGTTAATAATTTTGGGTCTTGGTTTTCCAATGGAATCAATGGTGTTGACCACGTCATTAGAAGACGGTAGTACCATTTTCCAGCTAATTTAGCAAAATTACATAAGGAGACATTTCAAGTACATCCATTCCTCACCTTGATTTTAAAGGGTAAAACCGGGACTAACCTCTAGAGAATTATGTAATATGTCAGTTTGCTACATTGCTCATCAAACTACTGCAAAATTTTATCCTCTTCATTAAATTCTGTTGAGAGTACCTTTGCATGAATCCCTATAATGTGCCATTCCATTGTCCTATAATAAAATCTGCTGGCCTCACGCTCGTTTCCAGTTGATTATTCATGTCTTACCTCAACTGTACCAGAGACAACGTTGATGAAAATTCAGTGCATATCAGCAACAACCACTATTGTGCTGAGTCCATTAAACTTCTCCTATACTCCCTACAGCTTGAAAAATTATATTTTAAGTAGACAAGATCTAGATTCTCACACTTGTGACGTTCTGGAACAGAGGCTCAGAAGCCCTAAAAGGTTTTCTGAGATTCCAGATGAACACTGCAGTTAACAGCTTTGCTCCTGGACAACAAACTCACTCCAGTAAAGTCACTGTGTAAGACACATAACATTGAAGGGCTGGTGAAATGCAGGAACATAATTGGTGTGAATTAGAGTTATCATGAAAGAAACTGTTCCATGCCTCACATATTAGGTGCTTTTCTTAGATCTCATCTTACCTTCAGTTCAGCAATGTGTATAAACATAACAACCAACCAACCCAAACCAAAACTGTAATTATCGTCAGAACCTGAAGTTGTTGCTTTTTTTTTTTTTTTATTACTGTGTTTCCAAACATGTGGGTCAGGGGAATAGCTCTAGAAAGCTAAAGAAAAACATAACTCACTGAAACCAGGACCATGGTCTAAGATAAGAGTGGAAGGGGAATTTTGCAAGAATTTGTTTTTAGAAGCTAGAGAAAGAGACCAAGACATCATCACAATTTACTTTAAGTGTAAATCACTACCAGTTTGTAGTCTTTTACTGATTTCTTGCCTGTTTTCCTCAGGTTACATCCAGTTCCTTAGATCCCATGGGAAATGCTGCTGATGCCTTGGTCAGCTTTTCTCTGAGTTGTTTATAAATGTTCAAAGCCTGAGAATGTAAGAAAGGAGCCAAAAGCAGCAGAATCCACCACTGAAATTCACGCCGGTAACTAGAACATTGTGGGAAATTACAGACTTTAGCCAACAACAGTGTTTGGTGGGTTTGTAAGGGTTTAGTCTTTGATTTGGGGAAGGAAGTAGACTGAAAAAGAATATCATTATTCTGAACCATAAAGTTTCTAACATGACATGATATTTCTGACTTTTTTTTTTTTTGGTTTAATCGTCTCTTTAATGACATAGAGTGCTTTAAAAATTTAATCCTCTTCAGAAAAAGCTCTGCATTCAGGTGGAAGGAGATTGTGTTGGGAATCCTGCATCCCTGCTAATTTAGCCGTAGTTAAGAAAGATCTGCAGAGGACTTTCAAAGTCACCGAGTAAGTGCAAAAACTATCCAAATATCCTGCTTTCAAGGACAGAACAAAGGCTTATTGCAACACTGCCACAGTAAGAACTACCACTGGCAGACTGCAAATGATAAACAAAAGGAACGAATCCATTGTGCCTGCCCTCTTGGCAAAACGGGAATTAGAGCGTTCCAAGTCCTTAAAGGCTGCTATAAAAAAAAAACACCACCAAGGAGAATCTGGCAATCGTCAGCCATGGGATATAGAAAACACCATTTCACAACAATACCTGGTTACAGGTGTTAGTATCTGCTTGGAACAACTGTGCCAGGGAACATGCCTTGATGCCAAACCTGTTTGCGGCCCTGCTACCCTACTGCTAGTATTATTATTCTTTATTATGATAATAACAACATTTTTATGAGAGAAGACTCCTCTTTCGGTGTGATAGTTTCAGACTACAATGCTGACAACATACACTAAGAGGCACAAACAGTATCAGCAACCAGCCACCACATATGCAACCACTCTAAATAAGCAGCATCTTGAAAAGCCATTTTCTCTCCCTTTATATTACACTAACATGGATTTAAAAAGACGAGATTGCACAACATTGGCCCAGTGAAAGACCTGAGGAAGTTCTGCTGGGACACACACATTTTTTAGATTTATATTACACAACCTCCCGGCACTTCTACTTGGCATATATTACAACAGAAAAATCTTTCATGCAAATGTCAGACTTATAAGCAAAAGAGCTTTTTGGGCACCACAATTTTTCCTGCTTGCAAGAATCACTTAAATATACTGGTCAATACAAACTATGGTTCTCCTACAGGTATCTGCTTGGAGATTTCATTCTTAAGGTGGTAAAAGTGCCTTCCTGGCACAGACTTCACTGCTCTCTATCTGCAGCGTGCGCCCTTTAAACACTCAGACCACAGCAGCAAAATCAAATTTTGTGAGCACTGCTACATCAACAGTGAATAAACTACACAAGAGAAAAATCAGTTTCCCCAATTTAATCAGAACTTCAGTAAAAGTTCTTCTGAAAAACAAGCTGCATCAGTTGGAAACTATTTTTTTCTCCACAACTGCAGGCATCATAGCAAAAGTTTGTAGTCTAAACCTACCCAAAGTGTTACTCATACACACAGCTGATATCTTTCTGAAGCATCCAATCCAAACCGCACAGATAAACTCCTCTAGAAAAAGTTCAGTGGGCAAAGCTTTGCAGTTCAGAAAAAAAATAAAAAATTATGGTGTTGGCAAAACAACTCCTTTATCTAGAAACAATTTGTACCCTTCAGATACGTTCGTACCCTTCAGTTTGATGATTATATTTGTTATCTCTGCCATTGCATTTTCATGTTTGGCATTTTTACCTCAAATTCACTTTTTTCATCAATGTCACTGGCTAGTAAAACACTGCTGATTTCATGCCTTACAAATTTCCCAGCTTCCCTCAAGTAGTAGTTCAGTCCTGGCTCCTCAGAAAACTCTTGTCAGTTTAACTATTCCACTAACACAATGTATCTGCCACTCCAGCTGAAAAAGGCAACAGTGACTTTTTTCTTAAAAAAAAAAAAAAGGCAAAAAAATTTTACAAGTCCTTAAACCATTACAGATGTACTTTATACCAACAAAATGGTAAAACTGTGTCTAATATAAGGCTTGGGATGGATTAACGATTGCACAGATGACTATTTCACAGTCATAGTATTCAGCCCGTGGATACCTGTGGGCGACCTGCAGGAAGTCAAGCTGGATGTTTCCTCAACTTCAAGAGCGTTAGAATTCATAGCCCAAGCTCTGACACCAGTTAATGACGACTTTACTGTCATCAGCAGTTAGACACAAAGCTCTTGAGAAATACTAACAAGTAAGGTGGCTGGACATAAAAACTTACACCGGCGTAACTCATTTAGCAAGAGATCTCTTTCCTAAGGCAACTGGCTGACACTAGTACTAACACCCTTGGGACATCCAACTCTGTCTATATATAGAGGTGGTACGTTGTATAACCTCATTCTCTTTTCTACATTGGATTAGCTAGGTCAGAATCGTCAAGCTCCGGACGATTCTGGAAAACTTAGCACTTTAAATCAATGAATTTCTACAAGCAGATATAGATTTAAGCATTTTTTGCTCATACTTCACCACAGAAGGCTTGGGAGTCTATCATGGTGCAAAGATGCCAAGAGACAGGAAACTTCTCCTTAAAATCTTTGATTTTTTTGACCATTGGAAAGAAAAAACAAAACCAAACACCCCAGTTACCTATTTTAGGTGATTTCTGACCAAATATTCTTTAATCCATCCAAACAATCTGTCAAGTATTTTAACTTTCTCATCTCCCAGTTTATAGCCAAAGTAGCTATGCTACTATTTTTCCTTGGTAAGCCACCACTCATCAGAATCCTACATCTTCTCCTTACTCAATACACGTAGGTATGAAAGAACCGTGTCTTGTCATTACCAGTAATTTGCCAAAAGAGGTGCTCTAGGCACAAAGGTTCTTTCCAAAATTCTGGTACCTACACCAGTGCGGTTTTACCAAAATAGACCAGTAATCCTGCATTTCATTTCAGTTGCAATACTCGGAAAACTGCTCATAAACAAAGAAGAGCAACATCTTCATACGTTTCTTTCTGTACTGACAACAAATTCCTTTACTTCTACGTCCCAGCATCTAGATGGAGTTGAAATGCAGGAAGAGCGATGGTTTTTTGCTATGTATGAAACACAAGACTTCATAATACAACGTAAGAAAAGAAAAAAAGAGGCAGAAGGCTGGTTGTAAAACACATGATGTTTGTAAAGTAGATGTCAGTGTTTAGCACGTTAACTGTGAAGATGCTGCAGGAATTGTAAAAGCTACCAAAAACTGAAAAGCCAGCAAGGGAGCACAGACAGCTGGCAATATCACAGCGTGACAGAACACAAGGGAACAGCAGAGTCAGTTCAGGCTGAAGGAACTGAGTTCTGAACACGAAGCCCAGGCAGCAAAAGATAAGCAAACGGAAAAAAATGATTTAACATAAGACAGATGCCTCAAGGTTAAAAAAAAAAAATAAAAAAATTAAATAGTTAAAAAGATTAGAAAACTTTAAGGTTGCTGCACAGAAAAAAATCAATGCAAGAAGCAAAACCAAAAAACTAAATAATGTTTAATTCTCTTTTGCTCTTTTCTGTTCCAAGAAGACAATCCAGAGTCCAATTAAGATAAAGATCTCTGAAAGCATTTTATAGCAATGATATCAGGTGCTAATTAAGACACACTTTAAAAAGGTTGCTTCATCTCACACTGTCACAAGAACACGAAACAGATTAACTGATGAGAAGAGGTTTGGATTTGAGGAGACACCGTAATTTTAAGTACAGAACAAGGTTAATTAAAGGATTCAAATAGGTAAGAACACACGACTTCACCAAAAGAGAACCAAGAATGTCTGATTTCTCTTGTTCACGATTTTTGGGTCCTTACCTGGCCTGTTTGTGGCAGCCATAATGAAAACCTGCTGACGATTCTCCAGACCATCCATCTCTGTGAGTAACTGGTTAACTACTCGGACACTGGCTCCTGACTTTAAAGGGAGAAATTTGTCAAAAAAATCAAGGAAATGGTGGGAATGTCAGTATTTTGAAGTAAAAAACCCAAAAGATCTACTAGCTCCTTATCCTGAAATACTACTCAAAGAAAGTTTCTTATCATACTTCTAATGTAGCTGCATTCTGAATTTCTACTATCACATTCTTAGCATGTTTCCACCCCAAATTCATGCTACTTATACATCCACCATACATTTTAACACATGGCAAACCTTTTCTTTCCCATTAGTAACGAAGGGCTCACTTAATGAAGTCCACATAGATATTTATACTAATCGTTCTTACATCAACCTCAATACTCAACATTTCTCAACATTCAGGTTTTGAAAAAAATTTTAAAATGAGTTCTCTGAATATTTAAACCTCTGAAGCAACAGTTTCAGCTTGCGAGCTAATCAGAGTTAAATGTTAACTCCACAGTAGTGACATCCTATAATCAAAACTCAATAGCTTAATCTGAATTTCATTCTGGAGTTGGGGAGACAGAGAAAGAAAAAGCCCAACAGCTGGAGAACAAGAGTTCAATTACAGGGGTTCAATTATGCAGTGAAACTGCCTGATTATTTTGAAGAATGTTGTTCCTGGTTTATTTTAAATATACAAAAATACAAATCCACCAACAGATAATTAGAATACGCGGTGAAAACGCACATAGGGCTCAAAAAGCCAACGGAAACACCAAACCCCTTCAAGTTTCAGTTATGAATCCCGAGGAGCGTCACTATCAGAGCCCAAATAATCAATCCCTGTCTCCTGCCCAGACAGTATCTCTACATGGTTAAAGGAGGCTGTGAAGAGCAGGGGTGGGCTTCTAGGCACCAATCTGCTCCCTGCTGCTGCGGCCACAAAAGTAAAATACGGCGAGGCCAAAGCACGCTTGTTCCCCATGGGATGTCCTCTATGACTACTGCGGTGTCTAGTACTGGACACCTGTTACGGCTCTGCAGGAACCACCACTTCAAGGCACTCAACAAGTCAAGAGCGCACTTCTCAGCTTGGCTATCTTTCAGAGGAAGTGACGTACGCAAATTCAGAAGACAAGGTATGGTTCCGAAACAGTTGATCAAGATTCCTCTCTCCTACAAACTGGAACTACAACAATCCTTCCATTGAAGTAATCGACAGCAACATCTACCTGAACAGTACTGTACTCAACTTGTCTGGTGAGAACAAGGCATCTAGGCTTTCGGCGGCCACCAACCTACGTGCACCAGTACAGTATCAGAAAACAGATGTGCTTCCTCAGCAGAAAAGACAGAGCAGCTTTCCTTTCAACACACTAAACAATTTGCACTAGTAGTGCCTTGCCAAAAGCGGAAGTTAATCCTAGGTGTAGGTAGTTCCTATTCCAAAACAACAACGACAAAAATCAAGAGAAGGAGAGAAAACTTCCCAAGTGGAATAGCTCTGAAGCCTATTCCACCTATGCTCCCTCCTCAAATATTTTTATGACCCAGTTCCCATTGCTCAAATACATATTTCAGGCAAGCATTACAGCTGCAGACAGGTGACAGGGTGCGGCCATAAATTAAACGTGATAGCACACCGCATTCCTTCATCTTCCCTATGGCTGTAACGCGGCCAAGGTGGTGGATATACACACATTCTCTGGATATTTTTTTCTATATATGCACACGAAAAAAAAGTAGTAGGAGTTATAAAATTTAATCAACATATTTTTCCTCAAATATGAGAAAGCCGATCGGATTTTTTTTCTTGGGAGACACCGAACAATTCTGTTGCCAGCACAATGCCACTAAAGCTGCAACTGAGATAATTTATTTACGGAGATATTTTAAGACGGACTCACTTCACGGTCAGACCTCCGAGGGCACAAAGCATCAACTTCATCAAAAAATATAACACAAGGGGCTGAATTCCTGGCGCGCTGGAATACCTGACGTACAGCGCGTTCACTTTCACCAACATACTAAAACAAATGACAAGGCACAGAGAAACAATGCAAGATGTGAAAATTTTTCCTGGGAAGAAAATAATAATAATAAAAATCACAGTTTTAAACACTATTTGAGGTGCTTTGCGAGGGAGAAGTACAACCTGCTAACCAGTTTACTTCTGGTAATAATCTATTCTCTCTATTTCCTTCCTGCTCAAGATTTACATGGGCACTAGTTGTCACTAAGCTCTCTTTTGACAGCTTGCAGTATATTCACAGTTTAACAGAATTCCCACTTTCTAGGGAATAAATATAACTTCCCATCATTCTGCTGATGAGAATTAACAAATACAATCTTCACTAATCACCGTATTGTTCTTCAACTGGTCATAATCAAACCCAATGAGCAATTTGAACAAGAAGATCTGAAGTTCATACAGTAGTTGCCAGAAGTCAGAGGGTTGACAGCAGGGAACTGAAAAGTCAGTCAGAATTTCACTTTGAATGGTGAATTGCAGGGGTGGGGTTTGTCAAGGTGTAAATGCAAATACTTCATTTATTTTCCAAACAAACATGTTTTAATACAATTTATGTCTCCAGATGGTCTCTGAATCACAGCCAGATATTGTATCTTTACCCTACAACGAAGCAGGGCTCCTCATTAACTTGAGAGTTGTATTTCCTGCCTGTATCAGTGCTTGAAGTATACAATAAAAAAACGTTTGGGAAAAGAATCATCAAATTCAGTATTTTGGGTTTAGCTTTCACATTTTTGATAAATAAGTAACTGCAATGGTCTTCCAAGATGTGGGCTGCAGCCTTCTTGCTCAGTTCAACACATTCTCTTAACTTAAAAGGGACCAAAGTTATAACACAACACTTCTAAGTCTTGCACTTCGAAACCTCAGACCTTACAGCACTTCTATCTGTTAACATTTAAAAATTTTTTCAAATCACTTTGATCAGCTAAATCCAACACTCCTTTCCAAGGTTTCAAACTTCCCGTAAGAAGTGAAAATGACCGGCGAAACGCACATCCAAACTTGAAAGTTGAAAATTTTATTTTGCTTAGTGGAAGCTGCTGATTTGCAGTTACCGATCACCAATTGTTCTCCCTGTAGATTTGAATTTCTGTTCTTTTTCTTGATCTCTATAAAAGCAACGGTGCATGTAGTTGGCCACTTAGAAATCCTACTTCAGGAAAGAAGACCTCATCTGCTAGGTAATTATACCAAGATAAACGTTTTAAACACCCACGTAGCTTTTTCTTTTTCACATGAACCACTTCACTGCTAAAAACTTTAAGCAGAGGCTAAGTTGCCTCAGTACCAGTCGTGTAGTTACGAGGAATTTTGCTTGCCCCCTGCTTTAGGCACGAATTGCATAAATAAAAGTTCAATGATTAGTGCCTACCATATTTAGCAGTTCAGGACCTTTCACAGATATGAAGTTCAGTCCAGACTCATTTGCCACGGCCTAGCAAAAAGGGAAAAGACAGACGTAAATACATTAAACGCAGATTTTTCATGTCTTCTTTGGCTCTGTCTATGGAGTGGTAAACAAACTTAAAGGAAGGAAAATAGTTATCAACTATTTGTAGAATACAGAAAACGGTGCAAAGTACAAAATTACATGCAATTAAGAGTATGAAGGGGGTGGGGAATTTAGCAAGGTGTCTTCAATAAGGCAGTGTGCCAGATTCACATACCACCCCCCTCCCCCATATTAGCTGAAGAATTCTCAATAATTAGTGGGCGCTAAAGAGATATTCAATTACGTAAGAGCACTGGAAGCTAAAGATCAGCGACAATCTGGAAACTTGCATGATTATGGGGAGGCCAAAAGAACTGAAATGCTTGAGAAGGAAAACAGAAGTATTTCTAGTAAGGTAAAAATAATAAAAATACATAAATATCATGAAAATGTAGACTACTTTCAAAGATATAACTTAGTTACAGTGAAATAATCCATAGAAGGGGTTATCTAATAGAGTTTCTTCTTTGCTACAATCTTCTTAACCAACTGAATTCCTTCAAGTTTTGCAGTAATTCCTTCTCAATTCAGTTATAACTTTATGATAAGAAAAAAAAAAAAAAAAAAAAAAATCTAACAGCTTTAGCATAGAGGCCCAAATTTAATTTTCTGTGCAGTGCAAAACCCTAACTTCTGGAAGCATCATCCAGACTCAGTCATTCCTACATAAATATATTTATTTATATTTATTTATTTAAAATAAATTCCTACATCCACTTGGAGAAGATGATCCAGTATTTCTAAAGACATTTCGAAAACAGATTACCTTAGCTAGCAGTGTTTTGCCACACCCAGGAGGCCCTGCAAGCAGCACACCAGCTGGAGTAGTCAGGCCCAAAGCTTTAAATTGCTCTGGATTTCGCACAGGTGCCTATAAAAGAAATTATCATAGTTATCTGTGACAAAAAAAATAGCACGAAACTTTTCATTTCAGTTATGGATGAACAAAAAAAAAAGGCAAGTTCTTTATTCCAATTATTTACAGGCCAGAGGAATAAAAAGCAGATCAGTATCTTATTATCTTGCACTACTAAGTACCCCAAAATGGGAGAAGTATCATTATTCAGAGGCAAAGACTTTATTTACCTAAATTCTCATCTTAGTGTTAAGTATCCCTCTGACTACTAACCTCCCAGCTACACAGTCTCCAATTTTTTCTGTGGTAGTTGCATAATTAAGGTTATGGGTACGAAACTTTTTGAATGTTGAAGATTCAGCAATAATGAACGTATTTGAAACAGAAAACATGACTACGATAAGTGGAATGTAACATAAGCGCACCAGACTTGTAATGAATTTGAAAGCAAATTATAGAAGCCTATTTGAAATGAATGTGTTGCAAAATTTCTAGTTTGTAGCACGTTAGCAGCACATTACACCTTAAATAAATATTCACAAAACAAAATAGCATAGTTTTATTTCCTGAATTGGGGAAACTAAATTAAAAAACAAACAAACAAACAAAAAAATCTTTGAAAGTTGAGGTTAAGCCATACCAATATCGCCATAGTCAGCTCCTCCCGAACATCCTCCAGGGCTCCGACATCTGCCCATGTCACATCAGGAATTGTGACAAAGCCTTCTCTCTTGGCAGAGGGTTGCACCGACGACAGCGCAACAATGAAATCGTTCATCTCGATGCACAGCTTCTGCAGCTGCTCCTCAGACAAGGGGTCCTGCTTCTTCAGCAAATCCAAGAGCCTCTGCAATTCATCCTTTGGGTGCGCAGAAAGGGAGAGGAAAAGATTTTGCACTTGATTATAAGAACCACTTTTTAAAACGGATTTTTCAAAGCAATACTTCTTTAAACTATAGTGTTCATTACTGTAAAAAAAAATTATTGTGTACAGTACACATAACATTAAAAATGAACATTAACAATAAAAATGTTCCAGGAAAGCGCTATGTACATTTAACACTTGTGAAAGCACTAAGCTGACAGACTACGATCTCGCTTTAGGTACTACAGAAACAGAGTTAGCACAAGTATTCTGTCTTCAAATTCTTCCTACTGCTTCTACTATACTGAAAGAGAACGTTCTTTCCACGCTGAAATTTCCAAAATACCTATTAATTCTGTTTTTAATAAGAAATCGGTCTCAAGAGAGCGAACAAGTCTCCTGAGCAGCACAGTTTCAGCAATCTGCAGAACATTCCGCTACGTATAAACTTTTAAAACTCATAGCCCACCTTTCAGATTACGGACTTTTATTTAACGTAGTCTCATTCCAAGTCGCCAACTCAGTTCGTCAGGCTGATTAGACCCGGCTTTGTACTCAAGCCCTGACAAAGTTTGGGCAAACAGAACAGAGACACAGGGTAACGCTTTTCGGTGCGGTTCCAGCTTGCGGACCACAGCGCCCTAGCCAGGTACGTTCCGATTTCCCCCATCAGTTCCTTATTGGGAAAGCATTCGACAAGATATTTGACGAAAAGAACTTTCTATCTTCGGAAAATAAATACATTCCAGTTCTAATATGGAAATGCAGTATCAAAGCAAATCGATACTGTACCACAAATAAAACTATACTAGGGTTTTCATTATAAGAGAGAGGGAATACAAAAAAAAATAAATAAAATTGTAAAACCTCTGTTAAACTTCCCCATTTTCCTACGACGGTACATGGGAAAAGTATCAGTTCCTATTTGTTGCAGCAAAGATAGCTCTACAATTGACCACAAAGGAACAGAAGTATTTCCAGTGCCTGACACCCCTTTTAAGCCCTCTCTCCTCTTAACAGAACCGTTAAGAGAAACTCCGAAATAGCCGAGACCACTGAGTTTGTTTACTTGAATTGTGTGAACGATTTTTAAAGGCTTTGTATGTTTATTTTTCCATTATAACCATAATATAACGGTTTTTATAACAATACCCTGTATTAGACTATGTCAACCTCCAGCCAGCTATCAAAACATGTCTCTGTTAGGATTAGACTTCCTTATTCTCAATAACCCCTTTGATCATGGTGATGTTGACAAAAGCTGCAACTACCTGCCCCTCCCTGCTTTCTTTTGGCTACACCAGGCCCCAGGAAACACTGGGAGGGAAGCAGTTACTCTAATACAAAGGCTTACTACAGGTTTTTACACTGGTTTTTTCTGTTAATTACAATAAACAGTTTTCTTTGACAGACCTTCTAAAACCAGAATCTCGGTACAACGTGGATTTAACAGCACTTTGTTTCTCTTCTCCAGACAAGTCTTTAGGAAGTCTACACATAACGAAGGCACATGCACGCTCCGAATTTTGAGAAGTTGGGCCAAGAGCTTCAATAGAAAGATGTCATGGTGTTACCAGTGGTTGACTGACCACAGCACGTTACTCAGGCTACAGAATAATTCCGGCACTGGAAATGCCAGTTTCTGCAAGAGTTCCAGCAGTACTGCACATTAACAGACGCTTTCTTGGCAGCTCAAGGCACAGCGCTAACCCAACTCTTCTACTAGACAGATACTTCTTCCTCAAACTTGCCACAGGTTCTAGATACCACAGGCCATGTAATAACATAGCCGGAGGGAAAATGTCAAGTGCATAAATACTTGCAGATTTTGGCTAACTGTAGCTACACCAGCTCAGGGAAGAGCCCCAGGCACCATAATAGATATTTCACTGAGGGCAAAGCAAACAGCTTGGTAGAAACTCAGTGCAAGTCTGATATTTTTGAAATAGTCTTACAGTTGATACATTTTTGAAAATGGGTATAGCTCCTATTTTAACCTCTGGTTTGCTAGAAAACAAAACAACGCTACGCAGACAGCAACAACAACACAAAGAAAAAACTATATCCAAAATATTAACACAATTTTTAGAAGATGTGGGTTTTGGGAGCCACTTATCCAGATCCACTACATAGGTCAGCAGGAGTTAAGCTTCTGGCTTAGGAGCTGATATTTCTAAATCTAAATTTAATATTGTTGGCCATAGATCGTTGAAGGAGCAAATACCTCAGGAGGAAGTTCTAGCTGCTTGTTATCCTCTTCCAACAGTATATCCGTTCCTATTCCCATGCTTTCTTCATCTGCGTTCACTCCAGCGTGTAGGTCTTTCCTTTTCTGCTTCTCAGACTTCACCAGGACCCTGTTCACCGTGCACATCGCTGCCTCTCGACAAAGGGCCATCAGATCGGCACCTACGTAACCTGGAGTCAGCCGCGCTAAGTGATGAAATTCAAAGGACTCCGGGAGCTTAAGTTTTCGACACAAAGTCCGAAGAATTCTAATCAAGTAAGGAGAGAAAGAACAACAAAATAAAGATGAAGCTGTGGTTTTTTTTGATTTTCATATGAAAACAAACAGCATTGATTTAAGGTCTCTTTCAGTCCACATGAATGGGTAGTACAGAGAGAAGAGGTTTCACTCAACTTGGAAGTAACCAACAGTGCAACCCACAAAACTATGCTATGTATTTCCTTTCAGTTCTTAAATGAAAACCAACAGCAACAAACAGACAATGTCAATCAGTGAATCTAAGCATTATAGATTCTTTAAACCTTAGTTTATGATTCAAAATTGACAGAGTAGATACCATGACCATACCACAGTGATGCACAGAACTTATCCATCGAGATATTTCACCTCGTATTCCCAACAACCTCAGTCTGCACTGTCTGCTCCATCCCACTTTTCCTTAATGAAGAACATCCACAACAAACTCCTCTGCAAGGAGCAAATGAAATCAGACCGTGTGAGACGCTCTGTCTTTCAGTCTTCGATATCTTTCCCTTCCATTGTCAAGGGAATATAACTGCAGAGATTTCCTGTGTCTCCAGTAAAATTTCCAGTAGGCAAGACACAGCTTATGGGTGTTACCTCAGCTCATGTTACCTCATCCTAACTCAAAAGTTACACCTACCTACAGAGTTCCATCACTACTACCAAACAGCCCCACGTAACTGACAGTTGCAGTGCTACGCTTCACCCTTTTTTCAACGGGAGTTTTTTCACTCTGTATCAAGGCTATAACTTCAAAAACTTCCGTCAAGGTTCATCGAGACTTCCTGCTGCTCTTCTAAGCCACGGACAACTGAAAACTACAGAAATAGTCAAAAAAAAGACAAAAGCCAGTGTCGCAGCACAAATACTGGCACTGAAGAACTCTGAGCAGAGGGGTCAAATCAACTTGTTGAAAACAACAAAAAATCACTTCATTGGGAAAATAGATTTGAAAGGCAGCACAAATCAAAGAAGTGAAGATCATTTATGTACTTCCTAATTCCAACGAAAACTAGTTTAAATTATTGCCAGATCAAGTAATGTAACTACAGAAATGTTATGAAAAGAGTAAGTTATGAAACTACTGAAAATTCTGAAACTATAATACATTTCATCTGTTTGCCTCTCCCACTAACAAGTTCCATCATGTCCCATTTAAATCTTTATTAGTGATATTAGCTTGGTTCTCAAGAATTTTTCAAACTGTCTAAGCAACAGCTGTAGCTATCAAGTGCCTCAAAGTGTAAAAAGTTAAGAACTGTAAATGGTTAATTCTGAATGTGTGTCCTACGTAAATTATTTTCCTTCATGCACTTGCACAAGACAACACTGCGAGTAAAGGAAGATCTGCAGGAACACATCATCACCCTACTCCACCTCCCCTAGGACTGTAGAATCCCAGCTAAGCAGTTCAAATCGTGCCTTCGTTATGTGGCAAACCAGTAGTTCTAAGGATTTCTGTTTCTATAGGACCCTTTTATTTTTAAAAAAGGAACCCGTGCACCACACACCCATAACCTTCCCCCAACAAAAAAAAAAAATAAATGTCAAAACCAAACCAAAATAGAAAAGCAGAGTAGAGGGGATAATTTTAAAATAAATGAATTTTTAAAAATCACCAGTTCCTGTTAAGACTACACCTTCAGGAACACAAACACAACTGCACAAAGCAACAACACGAACAAATGTGCCTCCACTCTAATTTGTATTTCTGGGAATATCATATTTTTAACATGAACCTAAGAAACACCATAGAATCGTAACCCTCCTCAGCCAACTCTTTAATTTTAGCTCTAACAGCTTGCATGTTTTCACTCAACCAAGAGTAACATAATTACTACAAGGCTGTGCAGGAAGAAGGAAAAAAAAAAAAGTGGAGTCATGGCCAGAGCAGGAGGGGAAGAGGATGGAATAATGGGTAGTAAGGAGTGCTGACAATACAAAGTGAGCAACATTACAAACAGAAGAGTTTGCTTTTTCAACCTGGAGGTAAGATTAGTTGAGCTAGAAGGACCTTACCCTTTAAGCTTTCTTTCCTTCACACACCAAGACGAGCCACAGCTGTTTTCACACTTCCCTTCCTGTGTTTTCAGCAAAAGTGTTTACTTTTCTAAAAATCTAGTCTGATAGTCACAGATCTTGGGAGTAAAAAGAGCCAGTTATGCAAAACAAGATGGCTGTAACTCAGCTTAATGCCTGGACTGGTGTATTTCCATGAAGAACAGAATAGAAGAATCATGACCTGCTGCTTCACGTATGTGCTTGAAAGGACTAACAGTACACTTAATTTATGTTTCTAATTTAATAGTTGCACAGGGAGCACCAGGACCAGAATGTTACCTTCATGAACAATAACACCAAACACATTTAATTCCATCATCTCTACTGTTAAGGCACTTTAAAACCCATTAATAGGCTAAAAGCAGATTTGCACACAAGAAAGGAAACCACCCCAAATGTAGACACGACGACAGAGAGGAGACGCACACTTAATGTCTTCGGCACTTCTCAGTGCGTGCTGATCCATAGGCACACACAGGCACCAACAGGACTCAACACAATAAAACACTTTTCCTTAATTTGTCTGTTAACTTGCACATTATTTCCCTATTGACGAATTAATCAAAAAGAAGCTTAAAACTTTATCACACATACTTTTCTCTCGCTGCTTCATCTGGGATTCCTAAACAAATTTCTCGATCGAATCTCCCAGCTCGCCTCAGAGCGGGGTCCAGTGAGTCAGGCCTGTTAGTTGCTCCAATAACAAGGACCTGGGTAGTGGCAGCCAAGTTATTCAAGTCTAAAGGAAGGAAGGAAGGAAGGAAGGAAGGAAGGAAGTCAGTACTCACACTCACCGTCTCAACTCTGTTTTGGTATCTGTGGGACTCTTTCTGCAGCACACAGAATAGCAGAGATAAACTAACCAACAGTCATCCTAAACTGCTGTTCATCCTGATTTCTACTACCTACAATTTGCATTTTGCACAATCAAGTAAAAATAAGCATTTGAAAAAATGACATTTGATGCATTTTCCTGTTATATCTGTTTATACAACAGACAGGCTTACCTGACGCTGCAAAGATCACTGTGAACATGTAAAAACATCCCCTCAAATTTATTAGAAGTTTCCCATCACCTCCCAAGTAAACTGCCAAAATATGACAAATTATTACCACTATCCCCACTAAAGCAACCACAAGTCACTACTGAAAGAAAGCAGATAGTGGGCCTGATCATCAGGAAGTTTAACTTGGTACAGATGTTCCAGAAACTGACCATCCATACAAGTCAGGAACTGAGCAACAATTCTCCGCTCCATGTCCTTCGATGCAACTTCTCTTTTTGGGGTGATGGCATCAATCTCGTCAATGAAAAGGACACACGGTGCGTTGGACTAGGACCAAGAAATATTGATCATTACAAAATTACATTGGCAGAGTGTTTTATCAGAGAAAAAGAATTTTTTTCAGATTTTCTGTTCTGTAAGTATTACTTAAGTCTGCTGCACAGACAACCTGTCCTGACAATTCTGTTATTCTTATTGACTACCTGGAGAGCCACCAGAACATGAAACTGTGCTGACCTATGGCTATGAAATAATTAAGGCGTGAGACGCAAAATGTCTCCACATATTATTTAAAATTTCAATCTACCTCTACGTTGCGTTATGTTTTCCAGAAATATTCCATTGTCACTGTTTACTTGCTTCAATTTAAAAACAGAGAAGAGAGGTCTGGTTTGGTTTTTTGTTTGTTTTGTTAGTGACATTAGAGCTGTGGAATTTCAAGAACCGTTATCACCAACACGCATAATGAAACAAAAAGAGCAGTAGGTGGTTGTGGAAAGTCATCTGCCAACTTCAGAATTACTACAGAGCCTGATCACGTTCGAAGGGTAAAAATGCACAATGAGCAACTCCTACAAACGTTCTAAAATTCCATGCACATCATGTTCATGAAAAGTGAACGCTATTTTTCCATGTTAGTGTGACTAGCAGAAAATAATAGCTTTTAACCGACACAAGATTATTAATATTCAAAAAACACTATCAGTGCAAAGAAATACGAGAAAAGGAAAACACTTGAATTATCTTCAAAAAAAAGAGTAGTAATTTAAACCCTCTGCATTGTGTTATCAGGTATCAACTGCGCCATCTAGTTGTCCTTCACTTCCCTGCCACCTGACAGGAAAAGAACCACAACCAAGCTCTAAAGATTCCACAGCCCGTGCATAACGTGGAGCTGTGTTTTTAGCCTGCATAAAAATTGGTACAAACAAAATAAATGGAAGTAAATGTGAGGGATTATAAGAAAGGTATCAGGTTTTATTTTTAAGCATATTTTGTGCAAGACGTCTAATTACTTCAAAAATATCTTTATACCAACCTCCCCTCGATCACTACACATACAAAAGACGATATTTTTAAAAACTCTGGGCAATTACTTCTTTAATTTTATACTAAGCAACATCTTAACAAGGCTTTTTAGAAAGCAAAATGTAGTATGAACTGAAAAAATAACAATCTAACAGCTTCACAATCGATCTTTTTGCCCTGTTTAGCATTCTTCTTACAGGAATATACTTTAAATTCCTATATACGGCTGTAGGGGAGAGAAGAGAAATGGAATAAAGTTGAAAAAACAGAATATTCTCAGAGGTCAGGTAGAGAAAACTGTCCTCATGAAACAAAACATTAGGCATACGCTAAAAAAAAAGAAAAATCCGCATTTGTTTAAATTAAAATTACCTCAGCCTGTCTGGTTCTCTTTGCTTCTTAAGTCTGGAAGTCGCACCAAAGCGAGACCTCAATTTTAACTTGACTCCTGCTGATATGATATTGTCCCCAAATTTCTTACTTTATACTGAAACCCCCAAAGCCTTATGCCTCTCACATTCATGCAAATTCTAAGTCAAAACAGCAAATAAGCCTTGTAACTAAAAAGCACAGTGAACTGCTCTGGTATCTTTTTGATTTTTATATATCGAGTCAAGCAGTTTCAAGTCAGTACATAAGTTATGCCGCTCTCTTTACATTGACATGATGAACGCAGGAAGGATATTTTGTTGAGATTTCAGAATAGTAATCTTTGTGCTCTATGACCGTACGACGCTTCGAACAATGGAATTCTGGTCACAGAACAGGGAGACACTGTGACTTGTGTGCAGCAGCAGAAAGATTCCCTCACTAATATTCACTCACATTCAAGCCACGGCAACAAAGTACGAATCTTTACAAAGAAAAGGACAAAGAATCCACAGTGTTATTTCCAATGGGTGTCTCACCACAGCCTGCTCAAACAATTCTCTCAGTTTCTGCTCTGATTCCCCTGACACTCCAGACACCGTCTCTGTCGCTGCCACTTTCAGCATCGGGAGCTCAAGTTCCTGAAAGAGACAAGGCACATTGGACAATATATTCGGAGGTTAGAAATGTTGGCTGTCCTAGAAGACAAGTATTTTCTAATACAACTTTCACACCCAAAGATGATGCAATCAAGACTAAATCTTAAAGAGCTTATAAAAAAAGGTGAGTAGCATCCTCCAATTTAAATTGGGTCTGAGCCAAAACCAGGTTTCCCTAATTCAGTTAAGGAACAACTGCAGTGTTAAATAGCTTTGCACCTTGGTCCCCAACCCAGTCCTTCACAACTCCTGTATTTCAGATCATGCTTGGGCTCCCTTCTTGAGAAAATTGTCTATTTCCACCAGTTAAAAAGCATTGCTTAATAGTACGGAAGAGATCCCCACCAGGTTTGGTTCCCTTAGTCTTGCTCCAGAAGTATCTAAGCAGGACCGTATAATAAGATACTTGTAAAGCTCATACCCAAGGTTTTCTGCTATTAAAAACAAATACGAGTGTAACTTTGAGAGACTGTAGCATAGTAGTGCTGCGGGTAGTTGCAGCCTACTTCGAACTCTTTGAGCTACGTATTAAAAAAATAAAATTCCAATTTATACAAATCCAGACCACAAGAGACACTACACAGGACTTGGAGGAGATAATGTGCCTTAAAGAGCACTACTGAAAATCTTTTGTTTAAGAAAAATGATTTAAGAAGTAGTCATTAAATTTCTCTCATCTCTGATTTTTTTTTCACTTGTGTCACATTTCTCTCCCTGAATTTAGTCGCCTTCCAGGATATAAATACCCACTGAAATATTAAACATCACAGATTCATTCAATAGGTACCTTTTTATGGTAAAACATTAAGAAGAAAATAAAACCACCCAGATATTTTTAATTAAAACATTTGAAATAAAATGTCAGAAGGGTTTAAGCAACATTTAAGGAATAAACATCAGTATTTTCTTTCAAAAATAAAACCTGCCTTACGAAAGTTTACAAGTGATCATGGTTATCACTAAATAGCCCTAAATAGCCTCCAGATTTATATCGAAAACAGGCACGTAGCAGCAAAGCAGCCTCACCACACACTCCAAACTATTAAACATCAGTAATGTTATGTGCTCTGCAGTCATTGGTTTGACACAGATAAGGCAACATCTCATTTTGGAATTCAGAAATCCCTGTTTAAAATATGCTACCCAAAAGAATCCATGTAATGTTTCAGAAAAGATGCTAAGGTTGAGTCCAGTCTCAAAACACCATGGTAAGTGCAACCAAAAGTATCTTCCCTTTATATCCTTTTCAATACCTATGTCTGTACTGCTGTCTTGGAAAGGTCTCAAAAAAACATAAGTCAAACACCAAAGCCTGTCACTATTTCCACATATGAAGTTCTAACAAATACAGATTCAGATGGAATTTAAACAAAGGAAGTGAATATATTTTAGACTAAGACAGGAAGGACACAGAAAAGAGACAAAAAAGAAAGATCTACCCTATCATGAGGAGGATTTTTTTCCTCTCTAAATATAATTCAGAAAAAGAAGATAGTGTAAATGTAAAGGTATCTTACCCCAGCAATTGCCTGGGCAAGTAGCGTCTTTCCGCATCCTGGGGGTCCATGTAACAGAAAACCGCGAGGTGGAACCACACCTAAGTGGGTATAGACTTCAGGATGACGGACGTGAACGAGCATCTTGCATATTTCCTGTTAAGAACAGGAGAAATCGCCATTTAAATTGCAAGAATTAATATTACAGATTGCTAACAGGCCAAAATAAAGCAAGTTCCGTTTACTAATGTAATTTCGGTGACTACTTTCAGAAAGATTAATCAAATGAAAACAAAAAAGCCCTCCAAAAATCAACCACATTTGTTGCTGGTGGTATAAGCAGCTACTCTCGGTGCCATGCAGGTGAATTCTGCCAGACTTCTTAGTTATTTTTTACACAAAGTTCTATTCAGTTCTTTTTTTTTTTTTATCCCAGAAACAAAATTTTAGCTAACCTTTAAAGTTTCATCATTGCCTGCGACATCCTCAAACTTCACTGAAGGGTGGTAAAGCTCTGGTCCCTTACTTCTAACTGTTAAGGAGAGAAAGTTATGCAAATTTAGACAGCGTAATAGTAGTTGCTAACACCAAACCAAAAAGTACTCAACCTAAACGATTAGCTAAATACATGGAGTAGTATTAGTTTTAGTAGTAGACACAGGACTGGAATATTTTTTTAATACAACATTAAGGCCACATTTCTTTGGGAAAAAAAAAAAAAAAAAAAATGCTTGAGGTCACTTCTCTACACCTCAGGAAACACTTCTCTGGTCATCGATTCCAGAGTCAAATATCATCTCTTTACGTTTGGTGTGCTTCTCCAAACAACTTCTCACCTTTTTCTTTAAGTAAGATGGAATTAATTTCTCCATCTACATCTGGAATATCTTCTTTACTTCTTTTTGCTCTCTTACCCTTTGTCTTCTTTCTTTCACTCTCCAAGACAGAAACTTCTGTTGATTTCTAGGGTATAACACCAGAATTACATATACAAAACCTTCAAGTCAGTGAATTTCTGCAAATATTTAGAAGAACAAAATGTATGCCTCTGATGCTCAACTTACACATATCATATGAATAAAGACAAGCAAGGCAAGGATAAAACCTTTCATTTTTGTAGAAAATCCTTTTTTCACTTTGGATTTGCTTCTTTTTTGAAGGGTTAAATAAACCAAGAACTTAATTACTAAGAGCAAAAAAAAAATAAAATAAAGTAAAAAAAATCACCCCAACCAACCCCCCACCCCTCAATAAAACCCAAACCACTAACCAAAATCAGACAGCAGTTATTTGCATAGCATAGAGCAATCCACTTTGGAGATGGACAAAACTGTATCAATGCGTTTATTCCAATGGAAACAATTTTTATTAACAGCAACTCATGAGTGGCCACAAGAAAATATTTAGCCCTGGCACAAGTTAACTGCATGTAAGAAAAGGATTAATACAAGGGAAAAAAAAACAAACAAAAAACAAAGGGAAGAAAAAAGGGATTTAATGAAAGTTGGGGTTTGGATGTTGGTTTGTTGGCGTTTTGGGGTTTTTTTGGAATATAGTACCGAAAACATTTTCCAATTTCAAGATCTCCCTTTCATTCCATACTACTGGGATAAAGGGAGGACTTGGCAAACCTGCCTATTCAGTAAGCATTTCGTATAATCAGAAAGGTAGATGTAAATGTCGTTCTTTCTTCACGTACAAAAAGAGTATCCTGTCTGGTCAGTCAAACAACATAAATGTTACCTCCCTTACATAAATGCAAGGTCTCCAATAGCTAAGCTGACCATTTTTTTTTTTTGTTCCCTACATAAGATTAAAACTGGGCGTGGGGAGGAAATCACAAAGCGGGCAATACGTCTGGATGGGGAGGAGGCCCCATTTTTAACTCTTTATAAGCCAATGCAATTTCCTTTCAACTTCCCCAAATCATAGAATGGTTTGGGTTACAAGCGACCTTTAAAGGCCACCTAGTCCAATTTCCTTGCAGTGAGTAGGGACATCCTTACCTAGATTAGGCTGCTCAAAGCCCTGTATAACCTCACCTTGGATGTTTCCAGCGATGGGCCATCTACCACCTTTCTGGGCAACCTGGGCCAATCTTTCACCACCCTCAGTGTGAAAAAATTCCTCCTATCTAGTTTAAATCTACCCTCAAATCTTGTCCACCCATAAAACTTCAACTTTCCCCAGGCTCACTAAGATTTAACCACTAAGTGAGACCATATGCTATAGCTACGGCCATATGTAACCACAGCCACATGCTATGGCTACCAACCACACGCTTCCTGACTAGTTAAACTGATCACTGCCAACAGGATACATGAAACTCATCTTCCTCTCATTATGGGCACTTATCTGGGTTTCCCCAATATGGCACACTACCTTTTCCTCAAAAAATGTGGAGCAAATTCATAATTTTGTGACTTTTTCCCTCCCATAAAACATGCTTGAAATGCGCCAGAAAGTTAAAAAAAACCACAAAAAAACCCCCACTTCTGACACAGCAGAATAATGGGCTAAGCCCTTTTTTCTCCAGAAATCAAGCTAAAAAATAGAATTCAACTGGGCTTAAGCCAATCTTTTCTTTCTATTTAATATGTTCGCTATCTTTAAACACAGCGTGCATGTTTGTAATAAAATAATGTATTTTAAAAATCCAGAGAGAAAAGTAGACAGTCCTTTTTGGTCTTAGCATTATCCTTCAAAAGCTTGTCAAATTACACAGGAAATCATAATCATACCTGCTACTTAAATCACGTTGGGTTTTATAAAACACAATACCTCAGAAATCAGTTTCTTTTCATCTCCTTCGCCATCCTCAGAAAGGTCAATGAAAAAGTCTTTTCCACACGGAGTTTTGTCAATGAACCAGCCACCCTCAGAGATGCACGTTTCACCTCGGGCCCTTGCCGAGAGGGTGCTTGCTTGAGGTGTTGGCACGGGAGGAGGGGTTTCCATCGGTTCGGTTTTTGGGGTAGTTGCAACAGAATCAGGATTTCCTTTCTTGTATAAGCTCAGCAGGGAACTGTTCATGTGATTTGTAGACTGCAGATTCACATATTTTAAAAGAAAATATACAGGTTATAACTTGAGATTATTTACACGAAGAGGCCAATGAAAACTATTTCATGAATATTATTCAGCATTATCCCTGCTGGAGAAACTAGTCACGTATCTTCCACTCCTCCGTAAATTAAAGGAATGCATATAAAACTACAGCTGCTAGTCGAAGAGGCCTTTGCAATCTACCCTGAAACGACCCCTGTTAATTGCCAGTCACCTCTTTTAATAACAGTCAGGTATCATTTCACTCATTTGAGAGCAAAGACTTTCAGGTCCCCAGTGCATCTTCCTCAAAAGTGATCTCCCCACCACGGGTTCCTCCTTTTTCTTCAGGAACTAGCCTCCTTGTAGCTCTATAGATTCCTAATTGGAATTGCCAACTCTGACCTTCACCTCCATTTTTAAACTCTCCAAGTTCACTGCAATTTCACAACACAGAGCCATGTGTTATGCAAATGCAAACAATCATAATAAAATAAAACTTACTAGATCTTCTGGATAATCATCATAATCAGAGATATCAGAGGCATTTCCTGCAGTCCTTTACATGGAAGAAAGGCAAAAAGTATTAATAGAGCAGAACTGCGAGTGAGACACCTACAAAACAAAACAAATGCAGTTTCCACAAGGAGGTTCCCCACAGCCACGATATTCAGCCTAAGACCAGAGATCCCTAACTTGCATCCTCTAAGTTTACTACTATAAGTTAAAGTCTGCCAAGTTGATTCCAACTCATCTCAAACCGGATGAAAGACAGTTCTGAAAAAAAAAAAGAATAAGTGATGTAGGATCAATCTGAATAGGTTCAACAACAGATCACACAATAACCAATGCTGGCACCAGGGAAGGAGTAGAAAATCACTGCTGAATTAGACAAGACTAGTCCTTCTGACAACAATGTCCTTATTTCCCATGGGATCCTTAACAGCTTTGACTGGTTAGAGAAAGCAGCACGGTCCGTGAGACTATGCACAGGGTTAGGAGTCGGGAAATCTTAATACCAATCTCATATGCAGTGGTGATGTACTCTCAATAGCTGGTCTTGCACTCCTACCACTTTAGATTTAGCTGTTATCTCCCACAGCCAAGAAAGGCTAAGAATAAAAAGAAAAGAACCGAATCACTTTAAGACTGGGGCCTTATGTGAAAAACTATCAAGGAAGGCCCAAGGACATCCACTAATTCAGGGCTGTACGTTCCTTGTAACAGAGGAATCATGATTTGCTCTAATATCTGCTTGTCTTCAGTCACAAAAAGCCTTCCATTAACTACAGGTAACTCCTGGTGAAGACAAACCTATGAAAAATCAAGGATTTATCTGCAACCTTGAAACTACCAAACTTTAGGAATAGGAAGACAGAAAGCTTTAAAGAAATTACAATACTAATGGAATTATTAAAGTAATCTAACAGTAAAAATTCTTCTTACCCATTTTTCTCTTGCTGTCTTGCTCTTTTTGCCACATGTTCAGCTTCTAAAACTGCTAAATCTTCACGGTCCTTTTCATTACTGATTATTCCAAACACTGAAAGAAAGAAAGTTCAAATCTGTTAGGAAATCAGCCAAAGCATAAGCAAAGAATTTGGCGTCTTGGACGTAACGCTAACAGAACTACCTTTTTCAACTTGTATTCTAAAAGCGTTTCTTTTTCTTCGTCCGTATTCTGCACTGAAACAAAAACCATAACAGACAGGTTACACCAAGGGCTTTTCCCTCCACGTACTGTCATTCTCAGTTAAAAAAGTACATTTTGTAAGTTGATAGATGGGTTTCTACACAAGTTTTTATGAAAAACCAACTATGTGAAAACATGACTGTTTTTTCCTCAAGGTTGGAACAGCTCAATGACTGGTACGAAACAAACCCACTGAACTATACTGGTCTCTAAAGGGATGTTTAGTAAAAATGGTCAAGATCCTCTTTAACTGTAGACATAGACAAGCAGCAATGTACAAAGCAGCACATTGGATTCTACTTCACAATGCTACCCATTTTTTTAATTTTAATTCAAGCAAGAACACATGGACATAGGACTACGGTCTGGAAAGGACAGTCCAGCAAGGAGTAACCGTGTTAATTAATAATGGTCACAACGAGAAAATCTGATTCAATCAGCAAACGTAAACAAAAATCGTCAATTTTTTTCCTTGGCTTACTGAGGGTGTATTTTATTTACTTGCTTTATAAAACAGCTGACAGAGGAAAGCCAAAACAAACCCCCAAGACCTATAAGCATCCTAAAACAAGGGGTTTGCCTCCCGTTCTCTAATAAGGTACAAATAAACAGAACATGCAAACACGAATGAATAGACTTCTCCACCTTCATTAATCTCCACATCCACCAACGATCCGCTGAAACAGAAACTTGCTCCCCACCCAGAAAAGCTTAAAACAGCCTACAAATAATTAGGCAAGACTGACAGTCCTGCTGAGCACTGGAGTGATATTTAGCGTCTTACTGAATCCTCCAGCTCCTTCATCTGCCTGAAACGTTATTTTCCCCTCATATTTTAAGCTTACTGCGGTAAAGACCAACATGCTGTGATGCATCTGTAGCTGTTTCATAAAAAAAAGCAAACAAACCCTCAACAAACCAACAATAAAACCAAAAAGAGAACGAACAAAACACAAACCACAACTGGATCTTGCAATGCCAGTGCATTGATAAAATACAAACTACTAGATATATCCTCAGAGGAAAACACCAGAGTGTAAATGATCTTACTGTTCCAATCAAGCTCAATAACTTGTAACAAAGTTAAAATAAAGAAAATTAAAAATGTTATTAAAAACACAGAAATATAATATATTCCATATTTTGAATGCAGAATATAAGAATACAAATCTGCCCACCTGTAGGTTTTCTGCAAATCAGATGCTAGAATCCCAATGTCCACATACTGGCCACATTTACCACTTGCAAGATACTGAAATGAAGAATTTTAAGCGGTGAATAAAATCTTTGTGAATCACTTCACCAGAACAGCTAGATCAGATATGCCTATTTCAAACTCTATACTTCTTACAAGTCAAAAAAAAAAAATCAGAAATATTTTTGAACTACCTCAGAACACACTAGACTATTTTCCAATGAAATGGGAAATTTTAACTAACTAGCCACATTTTCTGGGGAAAAGCAACATGCTGTACTTTGGTGACTTCTGCCAGTGCAGCTCTATCGTTTTTATTTAGAAAGATGAGTTTGTAACCCACACACCATCTCAGTGACAATCCTTCTAAAGTCCTTGGTTTCTCTTAGTTAACCTTTTGGTTTAGACCTCCTGCCTTAAAAAGGAAACAATCTACATCAATTAGTATGGATATTATCATGATAATCTCTATAGATGTTTCAAAGAATACTCCAGAAAATAACTCACTTTCATTTATGTATTGTCAAGTCTTTTTTGTTGTTGTTTCCTGACAGCAGCTGATTCATATCATTTTTCAAATAGCAAATGATGAAAGTGTGAGAAAATTTACTAAAGTACAGGTACCAGTGTACTCCATTTGCCTTCTTCCTCCACTCTCCAGATTAGGAGTGAGGAGGAGTTTCAATACCATAAAAGTGGACTCCTCAAAAAAAAGGAGACAGGGAATCTCCTTAAAAGTCACGGTATCACAAACGTCACAGCAAGCAGAACTTCATTATTTCATTTAAATGAATTTAAATCAATGAAATCACTTAAAATTGAACGCATGATTATTTTTTTAAATGGTGTTACATTTGACATCACCTATGGGTAGCTACTGACCTGGAGAAAATATCAAGCCTACCATAAACCCATCTGGCTCTCTAATTTCAGAATAATCAAAGCTTAGTCACCGTCATCTTGTAAAGGAAAATAAGCAAACTCCCTCAAGCAGGTGCTCACATTTTAAGGACACATAAGCAGAGAACACTTATACACAGGAAAATGATGTTTGATTTGCAAAGTCACCACGAGTATTCATAAAATATAACACAGCATTAAGCCACCTGAAGAAATCACTGTGCTCCCTGCTCTCAATGTGTGTACTATGGAAGCAACCCCGTTTTTCCCCCATTCTTCACTCATTTAACATAATCGTTACACATTTCCACATAAAACCGCTCCCAACTTGCCTATATCTACCCGGAGCAGGTTCGGGGTTCCTTGACTATTCATCTGACACTTGAAATAGCAGACAGCTTCAGGATCAGGAGTATTGAAGAGAACAGAAGGAAGCAACAAAACCAAAAAAAAGCCATACTACAAAACAATCATAATTAAAAAAAAAAGAGATCTTTTTAAAGATCTTTTATTTAA
>VWZK01015069.1:85329-134944 GCA_013396935.1 Baryphthengus martii
CAGCCGCCGCGAGCAGAGAGGGACGTGGTGGGGAGGGGAGATGGGAGCGCCTCGCTGCGAGGGAGCGGCGGGGGATTCAGTGCCCGAAATATGTTCGGTCTTTGCTTCGAGTGCTGGAGCCCGGGGGAGTGCGGGCTGCCCTCGGCGCGGTGGGGAATACCTCGCCTCTCGTCAGAAGCAGCGGGCGCTTGGCGTTCGTGTAGAGGAAGGGGTGTCGAAGCGTCGTTCCCGCCTTCGGAAGCTACACGGGGCTAAACAAATACAATCTTTTAATTAAGAGGATGCCTCACTTTGTTTTTAGGTGTGATCTCGTAGCTGGGAGACTGACTTTTCAACAAGCAGAGCTGCTGTATTCTTTGTTGCCAGCTTGCCTGCAGTTTTCACTGTCTGGCGTTTTTAAGAATGTAAAAAGCACTGACTTGGCTTTCTTGTTTTTTCTGAGCGAGGGAGTTGGCTCTCGTATACTCCCAAATCCTGGTGCGGCTTCAAAAGTTACCCAGATCTCCTAAAAGGAAAAAAAGTACAGAAGCACTTGAAAGAAATTCATCCCTGAGGGTTAGGTTATGTGTTGAAAAATGAAAAGACGTTACCTGGGTTTTTAGGGACAGAAACCATCTCACGCTTTCTCACTTTCTTGGAGAAGAGGACGGTGAGCTTTACAGAACATAGCGTGATGATGTGCACGTGTACATCTTAGGCCTTTTTTGAGAGATTTTCTCTGTCTGAAATCTTCACATTTCAGTTGCTGAAAGTTTGATAATGATGCTGCCCTCTTATTTACTAGAAAACTAGGGATCAATCCAGTGCTGTTGTAAAAGTTTCAAAAAAAAAAAAGTAGATCTGCTGCTTAAAACTGCACTATTTAGCCTTATTGTGAGGGAAGTTTAAAAAGTGCATTAACTTTCTTCCTTTTAAGTTCTGGTTTCAAGTGTTGTGATAATTCTGATACTAAAACTGGTGAATTTCTCTCACTCATCTCTTTTAAGTGTTGAACTGACCTTTAGCACTTGTGCAACAGTTGCCATTGGAAAAACACCATAAAATCACTTAGTCTGATAATAAAACGTGGCCTAACTTTCTACCTAAAGTAGGAATGAGTTGTAACTTAATTGAAAGTTTATAGGCTGGACTTGATGATCTCAGAGGTCTATTCCAGCCTCAACGATTCTATGATTCTATGAAATACGCCTTTGGCAGATCAGCTGTAGAACAAGGTGGTCTATGTTGGGAGCAGAGTGCTCTCCCAGATTTCCTGAATAAAAATAAAGCTTTGTGTTTCTGCGTTAATGGACATTTTTTCCTTATCTTGGACTTCAGATAATTACGCTATCGGATTTGGAATGTGACTACATTAATGCTAGATCATGCTGCTCAAAACTCAATAAAGTAAATTATTCTTCTTTGCATTTAATGTCAGTCAGTCATCTTTTCAGATTTACTGCGATAAGGAAAAGCGCTGTTTGAACCAAAACCGCTTAAAACTGATTTCATTACATGAATTACGTGGCTTTCCTGCATGGCTGTTCACTTCCATTTCAAGCTATTCTCTTTCTTTACGTAAGAGGGAATGCTACAGGACACTATCCAGCCAAAAATGACTTTCTGCTAGAGGTTGGCCCAACGTAACTAATCTGATTTTCATATTGATCAACTTTTTTATCTGTTGCCAAGCCGGAGGGTGTTTGTACGTCCTCCCTTTTAATTATCTGCTTCTCTTCTTCCTGAATCGCTGTTCTGGGGTGATTTCAAACGAGCACTGTACGCTTGCGTAACTCCCTTGAAGTGCTTGGATGACGTAGTTGTGTTCCAACAGCTGCTGTGTTTCTCTTCAGAAATTTTGTAATACTTAGACAATGTAACTCTAATATCTTAGGTCTTGATTTCTGGCTTACTGGTACGTAATCATCCAGAAGGTATTAATCCCCCCACGTTGCGATGAAATCACTTGCTTCTGCCAGGAATTTTCTGTCTGAGTTTTACGTGATTAGAATCAGATGATAACTCCCTATAGATCTTTCTTTTGGAAAGGAGTTTACATTTGTGCATCCAATTATTTTCTTTCTTTTTTTTTGCAGTGGGTGGTCCCCGAGGTGATTGGCCATGCTGTTGTAACTGTATTAATGCTTATTTCATTGCACTGGTTCATCTTTCTCCTTAATTTGCCAGTAGCAACATGGAATATATATAGGTAAGTGCAAAGAGTTTTGTGTGTTCTTTTTTTTTTTTTACTGTTTAGTGTTAAGTGTAGTATGAAGATAAATAATGTACCATGGTGAGATGTTTCAGTCGTGTTCTTGAGCTGCTAACAATCTTCATGGATCTAACTAGCAAAAGTCTCCCATCTTCACAATGAAAATTCCAAAGGATACAAAACTTTTGGCCATTCTTTGCGTTGCCCAGGAATCTTGATTTTTTTATTTTTTTTTTGAGTCATTCTCAAGTTCATAGGAAATAACAGGATGTTAATTGGGATTAGGAGGTAGTAGTGCAAACGTAGTTGTTAATGTTTTTCATGCTGTGCCTACGTGCCCGCTAGCGGTATCAAGGTAAAAGTACGGAGGTCAGCACAACTGATGGTTGTAAAACCATCGGGCTGTGGTGTTATCCCCCGGGTCTTCCTTCGCTTGCTGTCTTGTCTCTCCCTCTCATTTGCATTGGTTTTGGTCTCCCACCTTGCCTCTTTGGAAAGGTTTGCAGACTTTTCATCTGATGACAACTGTCGATGTTACTGGTCTTTGTGTGCCGGGCCATCCGCTGCTTTGAAATGGCTTTCTTATCGGTAGGGTTTTCCGTGGGGGACTGTCAGTTCTAAAAGGTTCTTTTACTGTTGTATGATTTGATATGCAGAGAATTGAACCTTTTCAGGTGCTACCGTAATGAAAACCGAGGGTGGATTTGTCACAAATTATCTCTAAATGTTTAAAATGCAGATATGAAAAGCTGGCCGTGATTTGAGTGTGCCTGAACCTGCTGTTTGCAGGGAGGGGTCGAGTTGCTGGTAAAATTAAACAAGCGGTTTCGTAGCTCTCGTGAAAAGGAAGCTGAGGATCCCTTTGCAGATAACTTCATTGTTCTTGGGCAAAATAACCATACATTTATCACCCTTATTTTCTACAAAGCCGCTAGTAAAGCCTTCAAATATTTCTAAGCTGGAGTAACATGAGACAGTATGACTTGTACGCTTCGTAAACAAATGTTGCCTAAGTGCACGCCCACAGAGGGGTAGTTCTGTTTGGCCACCCCGACGTATAATTATATTATTACGCTGTTGCCCAAAATGACAAGTATTCCCTTTATTTTTCTGCTGGCAGTTATGGAGTTTGCATTTAATGTTTCATTTTGGCTAGACTGTTTCTACAGAGGCAGCAGAGAGAGGATTATTTTTCTTTGAAGATTTAAAGATTTCTTGTGCTGGTTGCCCCTTTGCTGCTTCCTTTTGCTTACTTAAATGAATGTTTAAGGTAGCCACTTGCTTTCTCTTCTGAACCTGATCCAAGAGAACTTTTCAAGACACAGTTATTTCTGTCTCCACACTTCAGACAGTAACCTCGGAATTGTTAGCTCTCGTTTTATACTGGTCATGCATAGGGCAGACATTCTGAATCTCCTAAAGCCCAGGGTTTTTCCTCAGTTTTTGATGTGCAGTGTGCCTGTAAATGAACGGGCCTATAAATTAATATGGCAATATGATACTTTGCCTGCCCTGCTACCAGAAGTCAAAATGTTAAGCCTGTATTGCTAATCCTGCCTTCTTTCTGAGGATCGAGGAGTATCACCCACATTAATAACCTGGACTATGCCACCTATAGTGAAGGAGTTAGAGGTCTGCAAAAACAAACATGTTATTTAGCAATAGAAAGGAAATCTGATTGGGATAGAACTTGCGTTGAACATGGACAAAAGGTAGGGTAGTCAGAAAAATTACAGACTGCAAGTACTGAATGTACTGAAGAGAGGAGAAGGAATCAATTACCAAAGAAGGATTAAGTGGGAACAGATGAAGTGTGAAGCCGTTACTGTGAGCTGCAAACTTCCAGCATCAACTGCTTGTGTTTGAATCTTCTTGGTACGTTACAGTATTTCAGGAAGCAGTTTCTGGAGCAAATGTTGCTGCACCTAAGTTCAGAAGGGTTTAGGATTATTATTCTACTTCAAGATGAGTATAGAAAGGAAAAGAATTGTATTGAGATTTAAGACATCTGTGCTTTGTAGTAATCTAAGCAATAAGAGAGAGAAAAGTAGGATAATTTAACCTCCCCATTACTCTCTTTTCTTCAAAACCTACTTAATCTTGATGTGTAAATAGCAGTTATAGGCAGTACTGGCTTAATTTATTATCTCAATGGTTTCAGTGAGATGAGAGAGGTTTTGTGTGAAAGGAGCATCAGAAACAAATCCCAGGGAGGATAAATTTGATCAAAGCCAGCATGAAGGGAGACTTTCAAAGTTACAGCATTTATCGTTACAGTCTTCTGGTCCTTCTTGTTCGACATACTCATACTCATTTCATTTGGTTTCTTTTTTTATTTTTTGCTGGATTTTGTAGTGTCTTATACAATCTCCAGTGAGACATAGTTTTGTCCTGCATTCTCCTTGTTTTAAAACTAAATATTGAAGCCTCTTACTTGAAATCTAATCATATTTCCAAATAGGTATTTTTTACTTCTTAAATATTTCTTCGATCTGCTACTACGTAAAAGAAACAAGAATTACGAAGGAAATGTTGAATGGGAGTAGATGAAAAGAAAGCAACTCTTAGGGAAGTGTCCAACCTTTTTTTTTCTTCTTTGTTGCGTAGACTTGCTTGAGACAGCAGGTCCTTCATTGCTCCTTATTGCCATGTCTGTAAGTAGATCATACCCCTCTTTAAAATGAAGAGTGGAGGGAAGGAAGGGGAAAAAAAGATATTTAAAATAGAGCGAAAGTTCTGACCAGGACTTCCACATCACTTACAAAACTGTGTAATCTAGAGGGAAATGTTCCGTTGCTGGGGCAGCAGCTGCCCCTGAATGGAGATACTGGAGGTGCAAAGATGTATACTCATCCAAGCTGACGGTTTTCTTGTTCTGCGTGGTTTTGGTGCAGAAATTTTTTACTGTATAGAGCACGACAACTGGCTTGAGTTGGCTTTGTCGACATCTGTCATCATTGTGCCCATGACTTCAGTCCCGTAGACGTATAATAGAGGCTGGATGAGCTTGTGAGCCTCTCAGAAAAACCACCTCCCAGGTTGCACGATTAAGTTGCATCATTTAAATGTTACAATTCTTCTTAAAAAGGCAAAAATAATAAATAGTGCATTTATGCCATTCATATCCTAGAGATATCAGAAAACTATACATTCTTGTTTCTTGGTACAGGAAGCTTGTGTTCTTTTTATTCCAATAAAGTGCATTACGTTCCCAGTAAATGGATAATAATTTTTGTTACACTACTAAAAATAGAACAGTTGCTTAAAACTTCGAACTTAGAAGCTACCTTCAAATTGTAATTATTTCACATGAACTACATTCAGTGTCTTTGTTATTAGATGTAGTGCTTTTTCTATGCCTCTATGAAAGAAAGACAAATCCTGTGGTTTTAATACTTTCTGTTGGTTTTTTTTCCTGGTCTCCTGCTGCTCTAAAACATCCTTGTTTCTTGTTCCCTTCCTTCCCCTCCTGTTACTGAAGTGAATGTTGTAAGCAGTAGGGGAGCGCTTCTTGGAGTACAAGTGGTGCCATTCTTTCAGTATACGGAGAAAATTAAAATGTCCTGTTCTGAGACCTTGCTTTTGCTCCCAGCGTACAATGAGGAGTTAAATTCCTGTGTAGAAAGAGTATTATTCCAGGAAGACTAGAGCCTCTGTGGCATTTCAGTGAAATAATAATACTGTTCTAGACTGAGCTCAGCTAGGGGGGGAACTTCATGTGCTTTCAGCATTTGCTCTCTTGAGAATCGCTCAGGACAAAAAAAAAATAAGCTCTCGTTGAGTTTTCGTAGGACATAAACATTTGTTTTTCTGGTTTTATTCTTGTTTTTGCTTAAGTTTTCACTGTTTCGCTCAACTTTTGGTCTTAGGTGGCTTTGGAGAGCAGTACTGAACTTCTTCAGTTCTGGCCAATCTCTTACCCTGTCAGCCTCAGTCTTCCTGCGGAGACAATTCAGGACGGTTGTGACAAAGATGGGAATAATACTCAAATCCTTTGTTTGACCACTAGAGTTTGTGATTATTTATCTGGAGGTTTCCAGTAAATAAATCACTAATTCTTAGCTACAGTAATTTTTTTTCCAGTCCCTGTCATCTAATGCATCTTTCCCCTGTGGGTGGGTGTTTCCTTCGTAACACTAAGTAACCATGAACCTCACATGAAAATGAGCTGGCGTCAGCTATTACCTGGAAACTTTCACACATGGGAAGCTGAGCTGATGCTTTTAGTACCTCTTATCCCCTTCCTCTTTGTGGGTTGGAGCCATAGAGATACCGGGAAAGTGAAATAGAATTTTCAAAGAGCTCTCTTATGCTGAACTGTGAGACAACTCTTCAGATGAAAGTTACTTCTGTGCAAACTTCCCCCGTCCCTAAGGTTTTGATGACTATACTTCTGGGGTTTTTTGTGTGGTTTTGTTTTTTCTCAAACTTCCAGGTACATTATGGTGCCAAGTGGAAACATGGGAGTATTTGATCCCACAGAGATCCATAATCGAGGACAACTGAAATCACACATGAAGGAAGCCATGATTAAACTCGGCTTTCATCTGCTCTGTTTCTTCATGTACCTTTACAGGTTAGTTTCAAAAATTGCTCCCAAGGAACAAAGGAATCGTCTGGCAGCTATTTTTACGTCCTCTGCTCTGCTGGTGTAATTGCTGGTGTTCATGTCTTATCTCTTTGCATCCTGCTAAGCCTCAAGAATATATTTTGACAGCTATCTGCGGTCTCTTTATATGCCTTTCTTCTTTCTGCTCAAACATTGTTTAGAAACTCAGACTACTCCTTAATCTCCAAACCACTACAAGTACCATATAAAGAGTTACTTGATTTCAGCACCTAGAATAAGTAAGTGGCCTATTTAGAATGGAAATAAATACACTTGGTCCTCGAGATTTACACGCTCTGTTTAAGAAAAGAAGGTCCATCTGGTTAAACAGACGAGTTCTGTGATGGGGCCACTTACTACAAGTTGGAAGAACTACTGTTCTTCTCTGGCAGCATTACTTCTGCCGTCCTTGTCTTGAGAAGCAAGGCGCAGAGGGCAGTTGCTTTGACTTTCTATTTCAGGATGAAGTGCAGGTCTCTCCTGAAAGCGATAGCTGTTCCTGCTTGCACATGCTTCAGTAATCCACCGGTATCATTTTTCTGTTTTGTCACAGTATGATTCTGGCTTTGATAAATGATTGAGAAGTTGCAAAAGAACCGTTAGCTGCCAAATTGGGTCATCACTCCAGTGACTGGTTGTGGAGCCACAGACACCTTCCGAACATGCCTAGATCAGTGTCGTCATGCAGTATATTTTTCCTCTTTGAACAAGAAATATTTTTCTGTATTTTTAACATAAAATATTTTCAAGACATTGGATTTGTGTAGGAGTTGTTTTTGTTCCTTTACAACCCAAACTGCTGGAGCTGCTGCTTCTGTAAGATGAAATCCTGATCTCACAGGAATTAAATGGTGAGAAGGGAAACTCAGTTCAGCAGCATGGGCTGATAATAGTGGTAATTCCAGAACAAATTTAAGTGCAGCTCTGATGTCTGCTTATTACTGAAAGGTGTCAGGATGTGCCTCTGGCTGTCAAGCTGTCCTATTAGAGTCTAGTTTGAAGCAGCACTTGGCACGTAGATTTCCAAGTGGAACAGTAGCTCAGCTTGCATCGTTTTGTCAGTGTGTTTTTTCCAGCTAGAAAGCAATGGAATAAAAGTTACGCTTTTCTCCCTTTCCACCCCTCCCTCCATCGGTCTTGTGCTTGGATCCATGAAGGTCTCTTTGGTGAAAGTGACACTTGTGTGTAAGAGTGAAAAAAAACAGATAAAATAAGAAACATGATTAATACTTGCTTTTTTTTTTTTCCCTTCAACTCCTATTTTGTCATTGAAATACATCCTAGACCCCCATACAAAGTAAACATCCTATTGCGCCAGGGTTGGAGTTGGTTACAGAACAAAAGACTATCTGCAGTCACTACTCCATGGACCTGCTGTGTCCATATCCAGTGAGGAGAATCAAGAGTATGTCTAGCTCGAGGAGGTGGTCTGGTAAACCAGAACCCACTTACCCCAATTCCGATGTGACTTGGCTTCAAAGACACCAGCAAACTTAAGTTCTTTTTGTGCATCTCTTGCATCAGCGATAAGTTTATAAACCTGAGTTTGTACTCCCGCTGTTCAATAAATTATTTTCTATGTGCATGGAAATGGGTTTTTTGAAGCAAACACATCAAGTGGAACACTTGGAAAAATACAGTTCTGCAATTAAGTCCTACAATTTATGAGCTTTTCCTTCTTAAATACTTGTTCTTTGGTGTATAGCTGTAGTTAGCAGATTGTTGTCGTGATCAGCAGTGAAAAGACACCACCCAAGCTTGATTCCTCTAGACACCTTGTGTTCGATGTCTGTTCTAGGAAAAATTAGGCTTTAAATTTATGATAGGTGGAGTCCAAGTTCACCTATTGCAAAGATGAAGGACTGATGAAAATTATGCTTATTAAAAAATAACTAAGGAAATAGTCAGTGGCATGCAGCTAGGGTAGCTGCTTGACACCACAACAATCATAGAATAGGCCGAGTTGGAAGGGACCCCTCAGGATCATCGAGTCCAACTCCTGTCCCTCTGTAGGGCACCCCACAAATCACACCCCGTGCCTGAGAGCATCATCCAAATGCCTCTTGAACTCAGGCAGGCTCGGTGCTGGGACCGCTTCCTGGGGGAGCTTGTTCCACTTCTCGACCGCTCTCTGGGTGAAGAACTTTTTCCCGATGTCCAGCCTAAACCTCCCCTGGTTCAGCTTTCTGCTGTTTCCCTGAGTCCTGTCATTGGTCACAGGAGTGAAGAGATCTGTACCTGGCCCATCTCTTCCCCTGGTGAGGAAGCACTAGACTGCCATAAGGTCGCCTCCCCGTCTCCTCCAAGCTGAACAACCCAAGTGACCTCAGGCGCTCCTCATAAGTCATCCCTTCCAGACCCTTCCCCATCCTTGTGGCTCTCCTTTGGAAGCTCTCCAATAGCCTGATGTCCTTCTTGTACTGTGGTGCCCAAAGCTGCACACAATACTCGAGGTGAGGCCGCACCAGTGCAGAGTAGAGTGGGACAAGCACCTCCCTCGACCGGCTGGCAACGCTGTGCTCGATGCGCCCCAGGACACGGTTGGCCCTGCTGGCTGCCAGGGCGCGCTGCTGGCTCATAGCCAGTCTGCCATCGGCGAGGACCCCGGGTCCCTCTCCGCCGCACCGCTCTCCAGCCACTCGTCCCCTGGTCTGTATTTACCACCAAGGCTGCCGTGCCCCAGGTGCAGAATCTGGCCCTTGTCCTTCTTAAATTTCATGGTGATTGCCCCTCTCTCACTTGCCAAGGTCTCTCTTTGCCTGCCCTCGAGGGAGTCAACAGCTCCTCCCAGTTTTGTATCGCCGGCAAATTTGCTTAGAATTCCTTCGAGCCCTGAGTCCAAGTCACTGATGAAGATGTTGAAGAGAAAGAACTGGGCCAAGGCTGGAGCCCTGTGAGACACCACTAGTGACCGGTCACCAGTCTGATGTTACCCTGTTCACTATTGCTCTTTGTGCTCGACCTGTGAGCCAGTTGCTCACCCATCGTATAATACGGTTGTCCAGATGTATACTGGACATTTTCTCCAGGAGGATACTGGGAGAGACAGTAGCAAAAGCCTTGCTGAAGTCCAGAAATGCTACATCCACTGGCTTTCCTTGATCAGCTAGGTGGGTTACCTTGTCGTAAAAGGATATGAAGTTTGACAAGCAGGACTTTTCCCTCATGAAGCCGTGCTGGCTCTGACCAATGACTGCATTGTTCTCCAGGTGGTTTTCAATTACTCCCAGAATAATCTTTTCCATCATTTTACCAGGCACTGAAGTTAGACTGACTGGCCTGTAGTTTCCAGGGTCCTCCTTGAATATTGGAACAACGCTGGCGAGCCTCCAGTCAACTGGGATCTCTCCAGATTCCCAGGACCTCCCAAAAACCATTGAGAGAGGCCCAGCAATATCAGCCAGCTCTTTGAGGATTCTTGGATGAATTCCATTGGCCCCCATGGACTTGAAGGGCTCTAACTGTAGGAGCGGATCCCGCCCAAGTTCTGGGTCAGCTGAGCGCTGATCCTTGTTGCAGTCACGGTCCTCCAGCACCGGGCTTTGAGGCCCCCTTGGTCGATCCTCAGCACTGAAGACAGGGGCAAAGAATGCATTAAAAACCTCTGCTCTGTCTGCATCCCTGTTGGTGAGGTGACCGTCCTCATCCTGTACAGGACCGATGGTGTTTCTACACTGCCTTTTGCTGTTAATGTATTTGAAAAAAAAAACCTCTTTTTATTGTCCCCCCGCCCAGTTCTGGCCAATTGCAGCTCCAGTTGAGCTTTGGCCGTTCCAGTTTTCTCCCTGCAGCGGTCAGCAGTGTCTTCCCACGTCACCTGACGTAGCTGCCGCTGGCCGTACACCTTCCTTTTTTGCCTAATTTTCAAGAGCAGGTCTCTGCTCAGCCAACCCGGTCTTCTGCCTCGGCTGCTTGACTTCTGACATTTTGGGACTGCCTGCTCCTGTGCTCTTAGGAGGTGATGTTTAAAGAGTGCCCAGCCCTCATGAACCCCAACACCTGCAAAAATATTTTCCCCGAAGACTTGCCTCGGAAGCTCCCTTAGCAGCCTGAAGTCTGCTCTCCTCACGTCCAGCGTTGAAGTTTTGCTGGCAGTTTTTCTCTTGTCAAGAGAGATTTTTGAACTCAGTCACCTCGTGGTCACTGTGGCCGAGTCGATCTCCACTCTCCACTTCGCTCACGAGATCCTCTCTGTTGACAAGCAGCAGATCGAGGAGGGCGTTCTTCCCAGTTGGCTCCCTTATGACCTGCTCCATAAAGCTGTCATCCAGGTGGCTTAGAAATCTTCTGGCCTGGGTTGTGCTAGCTGGATGTTGCCCCCAGTCGATTTCCGGCAAATTGAAGTCCCCCAGAAGGACAAGGGCAGTTGACTTGGAAGCATCCATCAGCTCCTCAAAGAACAGGTCATTGGCATCCTTGACCTCTCCAGGAGGCCTATAGTATATTCCCACAGTGACGTCCGCCTTATTTGTTTGTCCCTTGATTCTTACCCAGAGACTCTCAAGTGTGCCGTTGCCAACTGTAAGCTCCATGTACTCCCATCTATTGGGAGTACATCTATTTATTACACACAAAGCCACTCCCCCGCCTCTTCTGCCCTGCCTGTCTCTCCTGAAGAGCCTGTACCCACCCAACAGGGTACTCCCATCCCAGGACTCAGCCCACCAGGTTTCACTTATGCCAGTAATGTCACATCTCTGGGAGCGGGCCAGGGCTTCAGGCTCATCTCGTTTACTCCTGGTGCTGTGTGCGTTAGCGTAGAGGCGCTTCAAGGGTGGCACATTGTGGCCAACACCTTGCAGAGCAGAATGAGGGATCCCGTTAGTGTGGGTTTGCTCAAGTTCTGACACACCATCCCATTGCTCAGCATCGGCAACCCTGATTTTCTCCCTTACCCCCTTCCAAGCCTAGTTTAAAGCTCTATCGAGAAGGCTGGCTAGCTCCTGTGCTAGAGCTCTTTTTCCCCTCTGCGAAAGGTGCATCAAACTACAGAAAGTACTGATTTATAAAGCTGAAACCCAGACAGGATCTAGGTCTAGAAAAAAAAAACAGAGCAAATAAAACTTGAAAAGAGAGGCAAGTCAGTAACTTTGTAGCAGCTGACAGGGTAGGCAATTAAGTTTTCTTATTTGTATATGAAAAAAACACCCTATAGATATTTTGGGTGCTATCTATTAGAAGGGTGGGCAGTATTAAGTAAGCTGCTTAAGTCCTCGCCGTAGTGCTGAGAGTAGATAAATTTCAGTAATGACTCCTCTTCACACTGGGAAACGACCAGTAGTCTCTAAGTCCACTGCTTAAACAAGCAGCTTTACCTCAGAAAGATAGAAGAGCTTTATTACAAACATTTTCATTACTACGATACATTCTTTTCCCTGATTTCTAACTCCTAGCAGCTCAGAATTACAGTGGTGTCATTAGATAGGTACCCCCCTTCCCTCCTGAAACGGGTAATATTTATCACTTGCTGTGAAAAGCTTCTGTTCTCCTCTACCGAGGGAAGTGTTTCTTCAGAGATGGGAGGAGGACAGTCAAGCATAAGGCAAAAGAACAACATACCTGAAAAAAAAAACCCCACCCTTAAAAATGAAGGTAGCATCTACCTTAATTTATATCCCTGACCTAGAGGGATGTGAGCGTGGATTCCTCCCCATTTCCTTCCTCAAGAGTGAATTATTAACCAGGATAGACCTCCAACAAAGAAAAGCTAGCTGAGGTTTCGAGGTGGTGGATGTCAAATACTAAACAAACTATCCTTTTGTATGAATGTAAACTTCCCACCCCATTAAATTTTTTATATAAATAAATTCTACATATTTTAAAAATATAAATAAATTCTCTGTTCATTCATATCTAGCAACTTGTTATAAACAGTTGTAAGAACCTCAGTAGCAGGCTCCAGAGACTACAATTCTGCTGAGTAATTACACCGGTAATTTTGAAGCTGTCTTGACCGTGCAGGTGCCTTTCCTGCATTAACAAAGGTATTCAGAGAGCTCAGTGTCAGCAATAGGAAAAACGTGTTTGTAATTGCTAAAAATATAGTTCATTTGTGGGAAATAGAGATCCTACAGTCACAGAACGTTAGGGGTTGGAAGGGACCTCTGGAGATCATCCAGTCCAACCCCCCTGCCAGAGCGGGAGCACCCAGGGCAGGCCACACACCAACAGATCCAGGGGGGCTTGGAAAGTCTCCAGAGAAGGAGACTCCACCACCTCTCTGGGCAGCCTGGGCCAGGCTCTGTCACCCTCACAGGAAAGTTCTTCCTTATGTTTAGATGGAACTTCCCATGCCCCAGTTTGTGACCATTGCCCCTTGTCCTGTCAGTGGGCATCACCGAAAAGAGCCTGGCCCCAGCCTCTTGCCGCCTGCCCCTTACATACTGATTCGATTCCCTCGCGGTCTTCTCCAGAGTAAACAGCCACAGGTCTCAGCCTCTCATCATAAGAGAGATGTTCCAGTCCCCTCATTTCTTTCTAGCCCTCTGCTACACTCTCTCCCCTAGTTCCTTCTCTCATGGGAGATCCACAAAGCACAGAAATTTTATAGTAGGAAAAAATCAAAGTAAACTCCTTATTTTCTGGCTCTCCGCCTGGGGAATTGAAATCCAAGCTTACGATATGGAATTCAAGACAATTATGAACTTTAGACTGATTTAAAATAAAAATTCACCGAGCTCTCCCTATAAATCAGTAGGAGAGCAAACACAGATCCCCTCCTATCTACTCACCAAAATATATTTCCGTGTGGAGGTATCATCCTGGTTTGAGTTAGAACAGAATTAATTCTCTTCGGGGACGTTACTTTTCAGCTCAGTCTTTTCGAAGTAACTGCACTTTCTGAAGTTAACGGCAGATTTTTGCAGAGTGTTAACGCTCTGTGTTTGAAGTCACTACCCAGGGTTGGTGTGCACAAAGGCTCTTGCTTATACTTGCTCTTTCAAAGACCAACGTCCCTGCCAAATCTCGTGCACTGCATTGAGGGTGCAGTGAGTAAGAGGCGGCAGCTGTGGGGAGGAGCGGACAGGACAAGTGACTCTGAGCTGACCACCAAAGTTTTCCATCCCATAGACCTTGTATTTGGTATAAAGCTGAGGGATCACAAGGGAAAGGTCTTGTTCAACGGCCGTCAGCTGAGGAGGTCTCTGTTTTGCCTTCAATCCCAATCCCTGTGTTCCTGAATCCAGCTCCCAGCTGCCACCGAGTCCGGAGTGCCCACACACTGCAACAGCGGTGACATAATTGCCATTGGTTTTGTCTATATTTGTATATATTTCTTTTTATTATTTTCATTAAAGCTGTTTTCTTTTCTTTTCTGACCCCTTGGTCTCTCTCCTTTATTCCCTTTCTCTTCCCCTTTGGGAAGGAAGGGGATTAATAGAGATGAATAGAGAGCATCTGCTATTTGTCTAGTGGCCAGCCCAGCCTCTAAACCTGGACAAGTATCCAAGTATAATTTCCTGAGAGGACTATTACCTTAGCCTTCAAAAGGCTAGTTGTAATTTATAAAAAGATCTTAATCCGTTAGAATCCCTGTAGGCCAACTTCAGATTTAACTTTTAACCAAGGTTATTAAGATCTTGTCTCTTCACCCACAGTCTAGAGCCTAGTCAGCTTGTCTAGAAACTAAGTCATTGAACAGTTTTCTGAGAGCTGAGATGTTCTAGTGCTGCCCTTGAAGGGGGGCGGGGGGATTTGTTAAAATATGTATGAGAGCATGTTTCCTCCGAATTAATCCACTGGTTATTTAGCCTGCTTTATTAAAGAATATACTTATCCTACTGAATTACTGGTTTTTAAAAAATAGTTCTGTATTACGGAACATCGTAAATTGTTGAGATTAATAGCGTGACCAATAGTCCTAAGAACAGTTCTACGCACAGGTTAACACTCAACCTGAAACCCTGAATAGCCCACAAAGGCCAATTCTTATCTATTCAGTATTGGCGTAGCTTTTTTCCTCCCCATTGTTTTTCCTCACAAGAAACTCCTGGATTTTCTACAAATGCTAAGAAAAGACCATTGTTGCCTCTAAGGATAGAGTAATGATAGTGATAAGAAAAATGTGGGCTCTCTAGACCGACATGCAGTTATCAATACCCTAACCACCCGGTCTTTGGCAGAAATGTTACAGGCTTACAAACTTCAGTGGGTACTCGTGAGAGCACTGTAGCTCTTTCGAAGTGCAGAGGCAACTGGGACTGCCCTTTCTCTGTCCTGAGGCGACAGCCTACAAGCCTGTGCAAGAGGTGAAGTAGCAGAGGGCTGCATCAGGCAGCACAGAAAGGCATAGACCGAGGTGTAAAGTGAGAGACTGAAACAGAAACTGTCTCACCGGAGAGGTCCCCTACACCTCAGGCAGAGTTTGGATTTAAAAGCTAGTTCTGAAATGCTCATCTACTATCAAGTTTCCTCATGCAATTTCTTTTACATGATCTGAAATGCTTAAAAAAAAATACATTTTATATATTACATATGTTGAAATCTCACTGGTCTATAGAAACCGTGTACCTGTTCATCTTGCATTCTTCTCACCAGTTAAAGGCAGACAGAGGCCAGCAGAGGAAGCACAGCAACAAACCCAGCTAAAACAACCAACTTCCTTCATCTGCTGTGTGGATCACTTCTGGCTGAAGTGGGTCTGCGATCTAACAACCTTCCTGCAGGTACCAGTACCCAGGGGGAGCAGTAAAAGCAGCACACGGAGAGGAATCAAGCCTGCCTCTTTTGGTCTGCAGCTGCATTTAAGCCATAATGATCTATATGCTGCTCAAACTGTAAGGGAGAAAATGAAGTGAATAAAAATTCAGGCACAACTTTTTATTTAACAGAACATTAACTAGAGCTGAATAAAAATGCCTAAAATGCAGGACAAAGGTGGGGTTCTGTTTTAAGGCACAGGGAAGAGGGACAAGAACGCTGGGGTAGCTGGAGGGAACAGCCAACAGTTGAGGAGCAGCTTCAGGAGCTCTGAGCCACAAAAGCTGCATAGGTCGATTTTAGCGCAAAGTCTGGAGGTCCACGTTCTCCAGTTCAAGAGAAATCTAAGCAGGAGATGCAAGTATTTTAGCAGCACCTTCTTAATATGAAGTATCAAAAAAAAACAACAAACCAAACCACAAACCCAAACCCAACAAACCCCACAAAACCCACCAGTGACCTAAAGCAACCCGTGTCTGGTATTGAAGGAAACTCCAGCATTAAGGAGTCAAGGCTTTTGTGGAGTCTCAAAGGAGCCAGATGTTCGACAACTTAGACAAGCCCAGAGCAGGACACAGGCAAGTAGAGTGTTAGATAAACGGTGAAAAAGCACAAGCATCAAGAACTGGAAAGCCTGTAACGCAACACCGAGTGAATAACCATCAGCTAAAGCGCCACAAATTAATTTTCCTAGAAAGGAAATAAAATAGGACAAATATGGGAAGAAATCTATAATTAATGATCAAGAAATGAACATTCAAGTCAGTCATGTAAGTGAAGTTAGGGAAACTAAGAACTATTCATTCCAGTTATTTATTCTGTTTATTGAATTGAAAGAAAGGGAATACAAACATTTCTGTTAAGTGCTGGGCACCAACATGGAAAAAGTGTTGTCGGGTTGTTTTGTTTTTTTTTTTAAAAATCCTAATAAAAAGAAATCAGAAGTTAACGTAGTTCCAATTGAACAGTTTTTAAGGATATGTTTAAAATACTACACATTTATAAAATAAAAAAGTTAAAATGGTGTTCTGTAAATAATTAGTCAAATAAGTGAAAATAAATACAAGACCCAAAGTTCTTATGTTTTTAATGTAATATAGCAAAGAAATTTTTAACTACTTAATATAATCCAAGGAGAGTAACAAAAATCCAGAAAGTTTAAGAACGCAATCCTTTGAAACATTTAATATCAGTCCATAGCAAATAGTCATTACATACCAAAAGCTCTAAGTGTTAACTAGTTCCACCACAACTCCATATAAATCTTGACAATTTAGAAATCTTGAGATCAACAATAAAGTTCTTTTCATGATCTCTACAGCTTGGTTTGTAAGTACATACATGCTTTGAGGATCCATTTTGTCCCATAAGTTTGAGGAGCCAATAACTTTTTCCATCTGTGCCTAAAAATGTTAAAGATTCCAATCTAGCACATTTACTCTAACAATGAAAAAATGTTGTAAGAAAAAAAAAAAAAGGTGGGGCACAATGAATTTCCAATTTATAAAAATATACTGATATTAACCAAAACCTTCCGGTCAAAGGGACACTTCACATACACACAACTTAAAAAGTATGTGGTAAAACATGACAAGTACCTAGAACGTTGAGTTCTCTGCCTGTTGATGGAGCACACGCACACATTCATACCGCACGGGAGGAACATTCACAGGCATTTTAGTGAATCCAGGTCACCTGGATCAATAGACAGAAAACTTGTCTACAGTTTTATTTCAACAACGATAGGCAGCTACTGCAGCAGTAGATCAACGCTGCACACTTCCATTAAGTCCACCCTGTTTAAAAAAGTGTGAGTTCATTATTTATTTTTTTTTTTTTTTCCCCTCTTTCTAAACATTATTCGCTGTAGTTTTTCCATATTAATTACGGCAGCTGAAAATGGACTCGAGCCAATGTGGAAAAGACAGGAAGAGGTCCAAAGGAGGATTAGCTATTTGTGGGATGAGTGTTCTTCTTAACAGTTGTCTCAACAAAAAGAAATTAGACACAAGTGTATTTTGTAGCTAAAAATATGGACAAACTGTTGAAAGTGCATTTTTCTTTCTCCCCCTGGAGTTACAGTAGTTTGTCTGTTGGTCAGTAAGTCCTGTTTTTTTACAGCCGTTCCTCTTTCTCTCCCTCCTTACCCAGTTGGTTCTACATCTCCCCTCAAACAGCTAACTGTACGAGTCCTGCTTTCCTGCTAAGGAAGCCTTCAAAATCGGCTTTGGGTGGGAGGATCGCTTAGCAGGGGAAACGCATACGACTAGACACAAGCTCCCAACGACATACTGTATTTCATTAAACATTACCTGTTTGAAGCCAAGTTGAGAGGTAACTGGCAAGATCTGGATAGATTTCTAGCTCGCATCTTTGCTCTAACTCTGAAGTTGGAGAACTTTAGAAAAGACAGAGGAAATTTAAAACAAAAAAAAAAAAAAAGCGTCATTCCTCCCCACTACCCTCCCCTCCAAGATAAGGACATATCTAGCATTATTCCCTTTTATGCTCCATTGTGCCTTGAAAATTACTTACCTGAACAGCTAAAGAACATTCAAATAATAAAAGGCTTCGGCATAATTTTTTAAAAGTCTGCCTTGACAAGAACCTGTGGCTACTGTGAAGCTTTTAAGCCAACAGCTGACCAGAGAAAGCTACAAAAGGAGTACACGCTTACAGTATTTTCCTCTCTGAAACCATAGGCTTGTTGACCAGAAAAATAATGTCGTTTGTTGCAGGTGTGCACTTGTTCCAGCCTTAGACTCCAGCCTATGAACATTTTTAAGCACATGGAAATCGGCGTGTTGCAAATGAGCAAGCTTAGTTGTCCTCCCCCCCAGTCTCGTTTTGCAGTCTGTGTACAAAAAGTATTGGTACTTTTCAATTCGCATCTTGTGGACACGCAACGTGTTAGAAACGGTTTAGGTTCCCCTTTGATCTGGAGGTTGGAAGGGTAGTCGTTACTGCTAAAGCCATCTTGGCAGTTTACCACAGAACCAAGCGGTGTGCTGAAATGCAGAGCGCTCTCTCACCTTCCTCTCCTCTCTGCTCGTCCCCCGTGAGCGGCAGACAGCTGCACGACACGCTTTACCAGCACGCTCTGGAAAGAGTGCCGTCTACGCGCAGCTTTCCTTTACGTTGCATAGTTACACCATGAAACTGAAACGGAGACAGCAGAACGCGTGCTTCTCCCTAACTCTCCTTCTAAATAACCTGAAATGTATTGCAGGCGGACAAAACCAAGCCCAGAAGAGAAAGCCCCGAACGGAGGGGCGGTATTTTGGCAAAAGTACTAAGTTGAAATTTCTAGTTCTAACGCATTGTACTGCAAAGGGCATCAGCCTGTACGCGCAGCCCCACAGCTCGTACCAGGCCACGGAGTCTTGCTTCGCTTCGGTACGGCCCCCACATTAAAAAGGCCTGTTGAAGTCCATATGAGACTTGAAACTTGCTATTTGATCCAGCCTTCAGCACCTGCCCGAAGTTCCCACTGAAGACCCACGAGTATGAGGTAAGCAAGCAGTGCCAGACCACGGTACGAGACATCAAAACCAGGATTACTCTCCTCATCCTCCCTATATAATGTTTTGTTTGAAAAATAGAACTTCCAGAGTAAGACACTACTAGGGCAACTTCCAAACCTTCACACAGAGGCACTGCTTACAAATTTATACCATGTTTTAAACATATAAAACGCTGTTTACAACTTCGGTATTCAATTTTTATTTAAAACCCAGAGGTTTACCTTACTCAAATCTGACCTTAGGAAATTGTTTCCCTGCAACCCTGATGCCACAGGAATGACTGACTCGTCTCACGCCGTCTGAACTAGGAAGAGAAACAAAACCGCTTCCTCTAGAACCAGCTAATGGAAGAAGAAACTAATTTGTAATCTTTAAGACGTATTCCCAGTCCTGTGGAGCGGTAATTGCTATCTTAGAAAGCCACCTTAATTTTAAGGCAAATGTACTGGACTGAAGATAAGAATGGTACGTTCCTACTTCATTTTGGAGGTACTAAGAGAGTCTGTCAGATTCAGGGCTGGTCTCAACCAAAGCATCAGAATCTTAAATCGTCTTTAAGGTCACACACAAGGCAAGAAAAAAAAAACAACAAACAAAAAAACCACCAACTGATGGCTGGAATATATAAAAAAAATATAAATAAATCTAAGCTACTAAGCTTCACTTCATTTTTCTGGGAAAGAAAAAAAGGGCCTGTTTATGTTAAACAGCACATTCCCCTTCAAAGTGGCTACACTTCTCCTACCAGGAACTCCAGCAAACCTTCCCCCACCCTTCTTCCGCACATGACTAATAAGGACACTAGATGATGATCTCATTAAAGGATGAAGTCCATACTTCTGTTCCCCTCAGTTCTCGGTGGCACGCCCTTGCCCTGCTCCCTCTTTACTTCACCGCAGTACCAACACTACCTTTCCACCCAAGGTGGCAAAAGGGAATCCAGTGCCATCCCGTAATAAACGTGTGTAGTGCAGAAGCACAGTGATGCCAGGCCATCTGTTTGTGTCAAAAAAAAAAAAAAAGAATAAATACTTAAAATATAAAAGTCTTCCTCTTTTCTTAACATGGGATATTAGTGGAACTATTCCTACGTGTGTCAAGATGTTCACAGCACCAGCTTGCAACAAGGCCTGGGAGAGGCATTTAGATCTGCAAACTTAAAAGAATATTCTCAAAAAGAAAATCTATACACCTTCTCGAACAAAGAAAAAATCTCCATCGTAATCCAAGTGTTTAATGATGATCTGTATGTTAATATCTTTTACAAAACGTTGACTTGGTGAAGAAAGGATTCAACACCTTCTTCCCTCGAGGTGTAGTCTACCTTTGACCAGCATTGTTGCGTACGTTTCTGTAATTAAAAACCAACGTAACCAAAAGAACTTGTCTTGTTTAAACTCTTAGTCTGGTGGTGCACTCTGAACACTTTTTTCTCTAGATAGCTGTAAAGATGGACAGGGATTTTATCCTTCTAAAACAAGCTTCACTGCCGACACAAAGCTCCTTCCAGACGCTGCTTTTGATTGAGTCTCAAGACACTCTGGAAAAGCATCGAGTGATACATACGGTGTTTCACAACACTTCTTGCATTGTTTTAATTCCAAATGTATACAAATGAAGTCATTTTAATCCTATAAATAATTTATTTTTAAAAAATTGTGCTGTTAACCCCTTTTTGCAGGGCAACGAGCTATGTGAAAAGTACAAAACTTTTTGTCAAATGTGATACGGAGAGTGCTTTTGACATAGTTCATTGGTTTATCATCTCAATTTATATATTCTGCGCAACGGGCAAGGCTAGAATCCATGAACCAAGCTGCAAAGATCTCAAGCTAAGTAAGGCGGAGAGAGACTTGAGAAACAATAGAAGGAAATACTTTCCTATCCAATGTATACTCTTCAGACTAAAGCACTCTTTCTATCAAGCCTTCTAAACTGTTAAATAAAGTGTTCCAAACAAGCATTTAAACTTCATTACACAGAAGAGCAACAAGAACAGTAGCCTGCCAGACAAAAAGGCAGGAGGGAAAAAATCTATATACTGAGTTCAATGGTTAGCCTGAATGTAGCACAGTTCTTCACAACCGATGGGAGGGGTAATTTCAACACGGTGTCCAACAACGTTCTAACGATGTGCTTCATCTTGACTGGTTACTATGAAGCAAGGTGGTAAATGTTTGGCCCCGACCGGGCTTCAGAAATGGTTCTTTTTTTCATGACGAGCATATCTGTCCAGCTATCAATCATGTTTGTTTGCACCAAATCCCAAGCCATTTAAAATACGACTAATTAAGTTAAACTGAAGTCGTCTGCTCCACATTCGCCATCAACTATCCATGCTACTGCATTCCTCTGAGCAAAAACAAAAACATAAAGAGAAAGAAATCACACCTTGAAGATCTTCTCAGTTGTTAAGATTTCTACTATAAGGTTGTTAATACAGTGGATTTACAGCAATTTTACTGAACGTGCGTTAGTTAATGGATCTTATACTGTAACTAAATACCATGCTAAAAATTACTTTTAGATATTATTATTCATATTAAGTTGGAGACTCATTTAGCGTGTTAGCCGTTGGTACACAAAAAGCATCTCTTCCAAAAAGAGATCACACATATTTGCATTCCAGTTCCAGGGGAGTGTGCTAATCACAAAGCCGTCCGGCATCCACTTAGGATTCCTAAGCTGTTAGGTATTATTCCGTGCACCTGCCCCTCTTATGGAAGCACTGCTGTGAGAAATCCAGTTTCTATTGTTCTGGGTTTTATTGCGCTTACTAGCTCATTTTTGGAGGTACTAAAAAAAAAAAAAAAAATGTGAGCAAGCAGCTAACGGGAGAAACCAAACAAAATCAGAGTAAAACCAACTGCAGGACAGGCACCGAGTCCTTATGGGTGCATTCAAGGTGTTACAAACAGAAGATTGGCCAGGCCGGTCCACCTCATCCAACACCACAAGCAGATGCATCAGAAAGCACAGGAGCAGGGACAGGAGGTTAATTCTTCCTCCTAATATTCTTCCAACTTTCGGCCATTTTCACCTAGGGGACATTCTGAACTAGAGGTGTTTACTTATCTAGTAGCACTCAATGGATTTCTCTTTGATTACTTTGTCCGGGTTCCCCTTGAACTCCTGTCCACGCCTAGTATCCATGAGGTCCTGTGGCAATGGGATACACTCGATTTCATTTTAACGTCTACTGTACATTTTTACCACAAGGTTGAACGTGCAACGCCAGGAGCCTATAAACTGCAAAACTGCCCTTCAGCGGTCATCTCGTCAACACTTCTGAGGTGGGGGGAATTAAGCAGAGTTGGGAACAAGGGCGCATTTTGGGGGTGAAAAACAAAAGCTGTGTTGTCCCTCCTGGGCACAGAGAAGTGCTGATGGCTAAGGAAGAATCAATCCTGTACAGATGGGAATCTTCACTCTCTCCAGGCTTTGGAGACTCCTTTTGTAAGTATTATTCAATTGGCCATGCGGTCAGAATGCATTATTAAAATTTAAGTAACACTGTACTTTATGAAACCTCAAGCATCAGAGGCAAGATTTTTAAGAAGTCTATATAAATATGGTAATAAAATCACGAGGTCTTGGTGACATCACAGTTTTCTGTGGGGCTGTGTCAGAAATTTGGGGATCATTTTAGAAATATCGGTTGTTTCCTTTTTATTCCACAAGTATAAGAAACTTAAAGATCAACAGCCATACATAAACCAGTAACTTTTTCAGCAAATTATTCTAACCCGAGAGTTAAAAGCCCATTTATAGTCAAGAAAAGACACTGAAGCACCTGCCTTTGATGTAAAGCTTTTACGTCTCTGTTTTCTGATCTCTAAACACAGACTTTTTTACCTTCAATATCCTGGTTGTCTACGAAAGGTGCTGGTCCCCATATTCTAACAGTGCCATCATCAGAAGCGCTGGCCATCATGGATGGAATCTGCGGGTTCCAGCTCACGCAGTTAACAGTACGTGTGTGCCCTGTCAGCTCCGCAATTGGCAGCTCGCTGCGCTTGTGCCAAATATATACTTTGTGATCTAAATAAAACAGGCATCAAAAAAAAGCAAACAGAGTAAGAAACACCGTTCTGCACGGATTTATTTGTCATACCAAACAGCACTTCCACCCAAGCTCTCAGCAACTCAAAAAACCCACTGATGTTGTGAACTCCACATCTAAAACCCGTGTCTGTTGAACGTGCAGTAACATTCACAAAGTTTTTCTTCTCAAAGTAATCAAAAGAAGAGGGGTAAAGCTCTTCTGCTAGGAGGCACGTTCCCTTTTCAAATTTGCAAGTCTATCACACTTGGTCTTTAAAGAAAAACATCGGACTACAATGCAAGTAAGCTAACACACTGATAAAGATATGGAGTTGGAATTTTTTTTTAAAGAAGTCATGCAGATTTTTCTTTCTTAAATCACCATATTTACAGATTAGTACATATATTAGAGACTCATGAGTACTCCGGCAGAATATTTACAACCACCACTCATTGATGAGTACCAGGTTAAAGAAAAAAAGTCACAGCTCTATAGTTCACAAAATACATCTTGATACTAAAGACCTAAAACATTACAGCGAAAGTGCAAAACGGAGCAAACGAGGGAGAGCAAAGCAGCTTCAGGTCTCAAATTGGGAGCTTTCCCTGCCTTGGACAACAGTTCAGTTTTGTGGGATGTTTAAAGGTGTGAATTTGTACATATTAAAGCAGATGCGATAAACAACCCTACAGATCTTATTTTGTGATAAGAAGCTTTTAATTACTTCTACCAGTATGCTAGAATAGTGAGCTAGTGAGACACTTCACTGCAATTTTTCGAGTGTTACTGCTTTATAACCAACCACATTTAAGAATAAATGACTCAGAATGAAGGAAGAGTAAGACTTTAAGACTAAAGGTGTTTCGGTTTGTTGTTTTTTCCCAGCTGTAGGCTAGCAACCTTTGGGCTGACTGCTCTAGAAATAACTCTGGAATATTCCAAGGACATACAAACTGAAGTATTTACTACTGCTATTACACAAAAGCCTAGGATTTAGGTCTAGCATATCAAATGAAAATATTTTAATTTATCTGAAAGGTTTTAATGCAGATGTTATTCTGAAGGCTTAGCAAACAAATCAGTCTTCCTCTATTCCTCGTCCCAAGCCGTTACAAAACAAACTTGCTTTCTGACCTACCTGCTAGAATAGCATCATGGAACCATGTCCTAACTCAAGTGTCTTCTGCTGGATCAGCTCACTTGAGCAGAACACCTTTATATAGTCCTGCTTGTGTTTGCATTCCACTTAGGATTTCAAGAGACTACATATCACTGAATCACAGAATTATTGAGGCCGGAATAGAGCTCCGAGATCATCAAGCCCAGCCTATGACCCAACACCACAACATCAACTAGACCATGGCACAAAGTGCCACCTCCAATCTTTCCTTAAACACCTCCAGGGATGGCGACTCCACCCCCTCCCTGGGCAGTCCATTCCAGCGCCTAATGACCCTTTCCGTCAGGAAGTGCTTCCTAAGATCCAACCTAAACCTCCCCTGGCGCAGCTTCAGGCTGTGCCCTCTTGTCCTGTCACTAGTTGCCTGGGAGAAGAGCCTGACCCCCACCTGACTACAACCTCCTTTCAGGTAGTTGTAGAGAGTGATGAGGTCTCCCCTGAGCCTCCTCTTCTCCAGGCTAAACAACCCCAGATCCCTCAGCCTCTCCTCGTAAGACTTTCCCTCTAGTCCCNCCACACTATTGATCAAGCAACACAATTCACTCTCTGCTTAAATAGTGGACACGCAAGCCTCTGCTGTCTGGAAGAATCAAAGCCTAAACACAAGTCAGTATTTTGATGCTTGTCAGAAGGCCTGTATTTTAGTTTGGAAAAAACCAAGTTAGCTAGATTAAGGCAGCAGTCAAATTCCCTCTTAGAAAACAGACCTCCATTTTATTCCTATTGATGCAAAAGTTAGAAAAAAAAAAATCCTACCTGGCTGACAACATCCCTTAAGAGGTTATGACAACGTAATCAATCCATTACTTTTTTACTTTTAAAAAGGCTAGAAAATGTGACCTGTTTGGTTTGTTTGCCTGTTTAAGATACACAGTAGACACATTTGCAACAATTCAGCACAAAGCAACAGCTTCAGACAGTCCAAATAAATACAGCTGGGGTGCCATCAAGTTTCAAGGACTGCTCAGTAGCTTTTGGACAATGAAAATAATAAATAAAAGGCAGGGGGAGGAAAGGACTGGGGCACTGTAGCGTCTACACCTACACGTGCTCTTCAGTACAGCTCAACAGAAACCCTGAACTCAGGTCCCAAACCAAGAACCTTGTTCAACCATGAAAAAGTTCACACTGGATTGAAAGTGCTGTCCTCCAGTCACTATATTCCACGGGGTCTGGTCAAAGGGTGAAATTTGGGTTTGTTTTAGACAGATTTGGTACTTTTTAAAAAAAAAAAAAAGACAGTAGTAATGTCCTGGCCAACCTTATTTCCTAACAGCTATGAGTTACGTAATCCTAAGAGCGATCGCTTACACATTCTGAGTGTAATTCTTAGCCCTGCATAGGCTTGAATCTTAAGTGACCTCCACAGGAGGTGATGACACGACATCAGTGACAGAACTGAATTCATTCAACACATAAACCACTAATTTCTGTTCTTGCCACAGACAGTCGAACCAAAGCATACCACAAAGCTTGATCAGCAAGAAACTCTACCAGACTACGACAACAGCTGTTTAGTTTAAGACGATGCTTAATTTGAGACTACTCCTTCCATAATTAAGCTGATGGCTTTATTGAAATTAAAATAACATCGCCACACCTCTATCTTCAACAGGCAAATGAAGCTGTAACTCCCGAGAAATATTTTTTTATTCACACCATAAGCCTAAGTATCATACCCCAAAAAGATTCATTAATGCTTTTCTGCTGCTATCATCCCCTCAAAAGATTCCTCCTGCTAGCACACAATTATTTCTTTAAGTATGAGGAGCACAGATTGTAGCAAACTTACTTACTGAACCAGTTGCTTGCTTTTGTAGACGACAGCCGCTAACAACAACATTATAAAAGTAAAGTCTGGAAGGAGAGAGTGTTGCAGTTTTCTGCACAAAAGGGAATGATGTTGTTTGTTACCTTCACTGCCGCTTGCGATGAAATCTTCATTATGACCTCCAAAACACGAGTGAATTGTGTAAAATCCTTGTGTAACACCTTGGTACTTTCTCACTAAAACTCTGTCTTGTAAGTCCCATAAGTGAACTCCCTGAGAATAAGAATGTTATTTGATCATTAAACATCATTCATTGCATTCTTTGAAAACACTGCAAAAAGTAAAACATGACGAAAGTACATTACTTCAGCCAGCTTCACTATCGTTACCAAATCAAGAGAGTAAAGCCACACCGAACTACTAGATTAAGCTTCCAGTCTGTGGTTCCTTCCATTTTGAAAGCTGCTGTTCTCATCCCCAATTCCAAAAGGAGAAACAAATAAATGAGATCTAATTCTCATGTCCTCAGACACGTCAACCTGATGCAATTCTTGCTGTATCTAGCTTCTCAATGGAACAGCCAGATAGTAATACTTAATAGTACAGATCTCATAGTATGAAACTCTTGATGGTAAACCCATCAAAAAAAAAAAATCAGTCTCAAGAATAGGATTGTCTTCTTGACAGAGAACACCACGTTCTATTTATGAACAAGTAAGGCCTTCATATTACATGAAATACACCTGGTGTACATCTAACGTTCCAATTCGCATAAAAATATTTTCAAACAAGCAGCAGTCACAAGCAGGTTTATTTGCGTTGCCATTTATCGTCACCAACTCACCTGAGTTGCTACATTTAACAAAGCTAAACGGCCATTTTTTGAAATAGTAAACGACATAATAGGGTGATCTTCTTGTACTCTGAAACAGTAAGACACGGTGTTAAGATTGCACTTAACCAAACAGTGATGCAACACCAAGACAAAAGGCACGTCCTCTCTATGCAATATCATCAGGGAAAGAGAGTTCTGAATTTGAAAGCAGGTACAGCTCTAACGTGTCAGCACAAGACAGCGCTGCAATAGTTTGCTCGTTCTTATGGTAAATCCCAAGACCAAAAGAGACTTCAGACCTCAAATCATAGAATAGTTTGGGCTGGAAGGGACGTTAAATATTATCTATTTCCAACCCCTCTGCCACGGCAGGGACACCTCCCACTAGAGCAGGTTGCTCACGGTTCTATCCAACCTGGGTTTGAACACGTCCAAAGATCCCCAACTTCCCTGGGCAACCTGTCTCAGTGAAGAATTCCCTTCTTATTTCCAATCTAAATCTATCCTCTTCCAGTTTCAAACTGTTACCCCTCGTCCTATCACTACAAGCCTTTGTAAAAAGTCCCTCCTCAGCTTTATAAACCCCCTTCAGATACTGTAAGGCCATGATAAGGTCTCCGTGGAGCCTTCTCTTCTCCAGGCGGAACAAGCCCAACTCCCTCAGCCTCTCCTTGTAGAAAGGTGCTCCAGCCCTCTGATCATCTTTGTGGCCCTCCTCTGGACCCTCTCCAACAGATGCACTTCCTTCTTGTGTTGAGGGCTCCAGAGCTGGACGTGGTACTCCAGGTAGGATCTCATGAGAGCAGAGTAGAGGGGCAGAATCACCTTCCTTGACCTGCCGACCACAAATCCAACTCACAACTTCAAGGCAGGATCAACTGAAATATGCCAGGAATTGAGAAGACAACTCTCGGTGACAGAAATGTCCAAACATCCACCAGAAACCTACTCTGGTGCATAGGAAGTTATTTCTAATACATGATCTAATGCTTCTTGCTGCAACTGGAACTTACTAATTCTTGTCCCACGTTATTTTCGTCTTTCAATACCAAGAGCATTTAATAACTTATTTGTCATCCTGCCTCAGAAACCCTTCCTCAATCTTCTGACACTAAGAACCAGGAATTCAAAAATCAAAGAAAGAGGTAGTTACATGTTTCTGTCTGTAAGATCCTCAAAGTTATAACCCCGAATTCGCTGGTGTGTGTCCGATGCTAGAACGGTTTTCCCATCGCTCAAGCACCAAAGGCATTGTACTCGCACCCCTTCCCAGGAGTCGAGGAGATTACCATCTAAATCCTGATCAGGAGAGGAAAAAAAATAAATTGTTAAATTGTTAGTCTCAGATTTCTGAGGAGTTGTTACACAAGTATTTTTTTTATTTACTTTCTGTTCAGATAATTGCTAGAGAAAGCAACTGCAAGAGAGCAATCTGTAAAAGAGAGGACTTCAATAATTAGGACTTTTTTTTTTCCTTAAATCAACAGCTTTTATAGGTAACTGTCCTGCAGAGCTGAGAATCTGTCACTTATTTTCTCATGTATGACACACAATCTACATCATGTGTGGAGCTCACCTTTGCAGTGAGTGAGGTTTGCATACTATGATGTTATTCTGGACACCAATTCAGATGACAAATAATCAAGAGTAAGGTGATACTGCGGACCACCACCCAAAGTCAACATTACTCAAGTAACGAGAGTTTCAAATTTCTGTTTACAATAAGGAAAGACAGCAAGCAAAAAAACTAAGAAAGACATGGTAAAATTCTGTGCAACCACCAAAGTTCGTGGACAAAGGCACTACTTTTTAATCAATGTATTTTCTAGAGCAGCTAAGAAAATCAATTCCCAGTCCACGAATTCTCCTTTAGGCAGACAAAAGATGCTTGAACCCTTCTAAATGCTACATATAGAAGTGCTGCTGAAATACTAGCATTAATGTATTGCTGCTTTGCATTACAAAGGATCAGAAGTTCTGGTGTACGCATAGAGGAAAACACATGAACCTCAGATTTGACCGTGACAAAACTTTCATTTCCTGCTTTGTTTGAAACGGGACAGATGCAGAGAACTTACACACTGATAGAACTGTCCACGCTGACCTCCCGTTACAAAACGCTTCCCATCAGGATTCCAGGCCACGCTTGTTAAACTGTCTTCATGAGATTGGCTCATCTTTGTCCTCAGCTCCCCAGTCTGGAAGAGAAACAAAGGCAGCAAGGCCTCAGACCAGAACCCTCTCCCAAAACCACATTGACAATTATATCTGATATGCCTAGTGTTTGGAAGGGCATATATTTTAACATGTTTATTAAAGCAACACAAACCTATTAACAATGTAATAAAAAAGCGGAACTACTTTAGTATCTCCAGTGACCCTGGACTTGATTTGAGACAATTTCTTTCGTCTCCCAAATCAAGGCAGATGGACTAGGACTAGCCAGCGTGTCAGACAACTGGAAGGGGTGAGTAAAGAGAGGAATCAACAGGTATTGGAAGAACACATGAGAGAAGCAATACGAAATTTAAAAAAAAAAGAAACCACAAACAAAACGACACAGAAAGCAAGGAGGCAGGAAGAGACTACAAGAAAACAGATAACAAAATACATTTGAGTAAAAAGTTTGGAATATTAAGGTATTTAGAATGTTTTCCTCCCTGAGCTGGAGCTCTCCATGCCAAAATTTAGCTGTCATCCCTAGCTTATAATGCTGTTTCACAATACAGAGGGCCAGTGAGTGGCTTAGGATTGTCAAAACAGTAAGGGCTTCTCTCTGTTCTCTCGTGCCAGCTCTAGTGCTCTTCACTGAGCCAATTTAGTCAATTAGACATAAGTATCCTGAGAGTGCAAAAAAAAAGGGAACATTTTTCTTTTAGGAAACTAAATTAGCTCAGAAGTCCAAGGCAGCACAAGAAAGACAACAGAGCCTGCAACAGAGGCAGGGGAAACTTTTATATCAACTCAAGTGTCCATAAAAATCAGCGGCAGAAAAGGATTTTCAAATTCATGAAGGAAATGGCACAATGCCCTGGTGTCTGCCTGAAAGATGAAGTTCTGAAATCATAAATTTAAGCCTCTGTGGATCTTCCATTGATACCGCTGGGAGGGGTACACACAAAGCAAAAAAAGCTTGTGCCTTTTACTTTTGCTGTGTTAAAATCCTCCATGAGCAATTGCCCCCCTTAGACAATTCTGCCCTCTGTTTCCCTTGATTAATTCACTGTCCTCTTCAGCAGCTAAGGCCATATAGATTTAAGCTGCCCCTTCTCAGAAAGGAGCAGTTAACAAGATATACTTAGAATTGCTGCACAGTCCCAGGCACTTACACTTGAACTCTAATCTCAGTTCTGTACAAACCGAGAACAGAATTTGTAGGCTGCCATAGTAAGTTTTCTAAATGAAAGGCGGGAGGAGTGGGAGGGGAGATCAGTGTCTCTTCTTCACCCAAGTTTGTAGAAATCACTTCTATTATACTTAAAGTATTTAAATGTTGAAGCAAAAGCAGTAGGCTGACCACAAAGTTTTTGTTTTGTTTTTTTTTTGAGTCACCACTTACTTGTACATTCCAGAGCCAAAGCTCAGAACAATCATCTGGGCCACAGGCAACAAGATAGTTGTCGTCGGGGCTCCAAGCAATATAAGAGACACCATACGCATGGCCTTCTAACGTCTTAAGTAGTTTTAGCTGGTGAGTATCCTGAAACAAGAGAGATTCTGTTGAGACAATGCAAATGAACTCCTCCTAGATTTCAGATACACAGTGTGCCCAAGTATAGCACGGCAAGTCTGCTTTATGAAACTTCGTACTTGTGTTTTACGTGACATATGAATAGATTCTTACTGGAAAAGCAGTTGTTAGTTTACTGAGCAGGACCATAAAGTGAAAGCTTCTAAGTTTCAATCCGTAAATCACCTGTAGGTGTTTTTGTTCTACTCTTCTGTGATTCTGAATGCGGAACTCACAAAATACCGTTCGTCCAGAGCCGTACATTACACTCGCTTTACTGTAGAAGGTTTCTACACTGTCAAGTCTCTCTATCTACTCAAATACACAAGTACTCTCATCTGTATTTTAAGAAAAGTAACTTAATTATGTAAAAGTAAAGGTAACACTGGATGTCTGGTATGGTTAAACAGAGAACCAAAACTTTCATGTACGCTGAGAAGGGAAAAACCTCCAAACGCCAATGTTTTTACAAACTCAGCGTGCCTTGTGTATGCTGCTCAAGAAAAGTTCTATAGCAAGATATTTTTAGAGGCTTCCTTGAGAGGTGTTATTTCAGAACTGTTGCCTACAGCAAGCTGTTGCATCTTTTCTGCCAGATTTAGTGAATGAAGGATACTTTGTTCAGAGTATCTGGCATCACCTTTACCTACAACTGTTCTACCGCTGCTGTCAGGGGAACCGAAAACTTTCAAGCAGCTCATCAAAAGAAACAGTACAGCTTGATACTGTGAAACAACCACACATTGGCTTCCTAAATACAGAAACATGTTTCAATACAACATTAACAGTGTCTCTGGACAACAAGGGACATAGACAGAAAGTAGAACCAAGCTTGTTAAACTGGTAACAATTTTTGTGAAGCCTCTTGGCAAAGGGCAGGTGGATTTTCCTCTTCCCCTCGCTTTTTTTTCCCCTTGCATGGGGGATGTTTATACCTCCTACTTCTCTTTTTGAAGAGTGACTCATTTAAAAATCTAGCTCAAGTTCTTAAATTGTTCCTTTTCTTTCATTTGTTTTAGTATTAAATCAGTAGAGCACCTTTTGATTCTAAAGAGAAATAACAGAGTCAGCAGAGGAACAAAGTGACGTGAAGGACTGTCTCCTGGAATCAGCTGCAAGGAGATTTGGTGACTCTCACCCAGCCTGCAGTTTTGATGGTTCTACTGGCTAGAAAAAAAAAGGACAATTCCTCAAAGGAAAGCGGGCTAAGGACAATGTTCAAAGCACAGAGAAAGAGGGGCAAACAAATGGACCTTCTCAAGGCTCCTTTTGTATTCTAATGATGATTGCTGGTCCACATTAGACACTGTGTCCGTAGCTAAACTCATCAGCAAGGAAACTGAGTCATGTCTGACATCTCACATTCTCGAGCTTGCCTGCAACTGATGTATTTCTTTTTACATCAGGATTAAAGTAGCCTGTCACTTCTGCATCCTATTTGAAACTCACGAGGAGCAAGATAGGTAGGATATTCCTCTTCTCATGTGGCTGCTACTATGTCTCACACTGCTTCCCTACCTCTGTCCAAATACAGCAAAACTGCTATACCACTGACTGCTGCTCTGGAGCAAAAGATGGGATTTCAAGAAAACGTGCCCAAATTTAGTCAACCTGCTTCACACCCACCACCAAAAGAAATCTCAGTACTCCTGTCCCTTACATACAGCTACTCAGATTTTTGTTATGTAGAAGGAACAACTATTCAGGTATCCACTTCAGTCTGCAGTAGCTGAGCTCCTCGGCTGAAAAGCCAAAAATGTTTCAAGAGTTTTTAGAAAGTGCAGAAAAATACCAGTTTCTGTAAGGAGCAAGAGAGCTCTATCAAAGATGCATGCCAGACAAGGTGATGCACCTACTGTGCTTATCCTTTGGGCTCTAGAGATTCTGCCACACTGAAGTCAAATAAAGCACAGTCAAATAACGCATCCCACACACAAACCTACTTCACTCCAATATTTAATGCTGCCAAGTCTGCGTAAGAGCTTTGGAACAAACAAACAAAAATGAAAACCGAAGCATGGGTTAAGAAAAAGGGAGAAATGAAGGATTATTACACACACGAAATGTGTGGAAAAAGAAATACGGTTCATTTAAAAGAGCGTTCTCCCATTAGCTGCCCAGAGTTGGACAGATGTTTCCCTGCAGTTTATACATACAGATTAAAATAATTCCAAACACCTAAAGCCTTGAACAACTGATTATTGTTCAAAAGACGTTGCCAGCTGCTACAGGAATTGTGAGAAGCATGCTCTGGCAAATGGAAAATGAAAAGGAACCATTTGAGTTGCGTCCTAATGTTATTTAGGCATCCACATACTTGAAAGGTTGGGTTTTTTGTTGTCACTTTTTGGTTTAAGTACTCAAATACAAAAGATTAAACGCTACAGAGCTACTTGCCCATAAAATATTTATTAGAGATTTTGTTCCCTTGGCCACACAACATTTATTTGGTTCGGTTAACCCTATACTAGCTAACAATTTACTATAAAGTAATCAAGATGTTGGGTATTAAAAGTCAACAACATAAAAGACATCCCTCTACAATCAAGTGACAAGTCTACAGCAAAATATTTGATCCTTAATTTAAAATTACTCTGTTAAAAAAGAAGAAACACCACACAAAAAACAACATCACCAAAAAAATGGAGATAATTTCCTAACTAAATAACAGAAGTTTATGCTGCTATGCATCTTCTGGTCCACAGCACACTGGCTTCAACAAACAAATCACAACAGTTCAATGTCTGAAAAATCCTAAGAGCACTTGCTCTTAGTTCAGGGACTATGTAACCACTATTCACATGGAACAGGGTTTTAAGTTCTCTCATCATCCGAATAGCAAAAAGGACTCAAATTTGCTGTTTTGTTGTTAAAAAAAACCCTGTAAGAATCTTTTTTCCGATTGTGTTTTACAAGCATTAGCAACTTCAAATATTGTGCGCGTGTGTTCAAGATTATTCATAGTTTTCAACTCCTGTGAAATATGGCAATACTTTCATACCCCTTCAAGGCAATTAAAACAGTCTTAGAGTCACTACTCAATCTTGTTACTTACATAAGAATAGATATGGGTAGGAAAGATAAATCTTGTAGCTGTAGGATATTTCATGAAGAGAAACAGCGTCACCTATTAGTATCATAAGGTACTAAGAAAACGGATGCGTGTATTTCCATATGTTAGCGGATTCTGACAAGTGTTTACATCTTCATCTCGAGCCAAGTCAAACCTCACAACAGCAACTAGCATGAAGCGCTATACTGACACAACTGCAGTTTAGCACAGACCATTTTATTACCCAAAAAATAATGTAATAAATGCTGAAAGACAAAGTACTTGAATTCAAGCGTACCGGTAGTAAAGAGAAGGGGGTTAGTCGCACACCTAGATTGGAAGCGCTCTTACTGAGAGTCATTTAGAAGAAAGGTTCCTCTCCGTCATGCTTGCTCCTTCCACTCCCACCCAATGCTTCTCAAGGCCTTCAAGCTGAGAAGCTCCCCTGAAGCGGGCACCAGCAGGCTCTGTGCTGCGGTACTGGTTAAATGCACACCAAGTTCCTGTCCCAAAGCTGCCAGCAGTCCGAGCCTTACCCTCAGACATCGGGTTTTCAAGTGCTCTCCTTCACTAATTTATACTGATTGTGATCTTCAGTCTCTTGCACCCCAGAGACCCTAGCCGGCGGGCTGCAGAACACGTTAGCCTATCCGACAAAAATCAAACCATCCTAGCAAGAGAAAGCGGAGAGGGAAGGGAAAGTCCTACACATTTTAACACAACGCACACTTACTGGATCAACCTGCCATATAATAACAGTTGTGTCCTTAGATCCCGTTGCTAGTTTAGTGCCGTCATTGGAGAATTTACAGAACCACACTTCATTACAGTGCTCCGTTAGTATCTGCTGTGTGTAGCATGGGAACTGTTTCCTGGGAAAACAAAAGGGTGTATTTCCAGATTAATAAAAATGCAGCAAGAGATTTTTTTTTTTAATCAAGCTAATAAAAATTTAACCAAAAATTTATTTAAATGAAAGACCAGACAACTTAGAAAATTCCTCTATTAACAGCTGCTTCAAATAACTACAAGATGAAGTCTCTTACCTGGTAAAAAGCCCATATCACCAACTGATCATAACTTACTCCACTCACATAATTTGTTATGCTTTCATATAGCTAGGAATAAAACTGACCTCATTACAAGTGTAGCAGCTTATTACTATACACTTGCACGATGTATAGAAAATACTGGAGTCTAAACCTCTTTGAACCTTCTGTAGAATGTTTTATTTACATATGAGGGGTTTGTAACTATTTAACTCATTTATGTAAGAATCACTTCTAAAGATTTGCCAAGATATACCTAAGAGTACAAGAATAATTTTATTTCTTTTTATTGAATGTGACCTTGCAATAAATTAAGATGCTTCCCTGCCTCCCTTTTGTGCCATTTCTTACTTCCTTTGCAGAGTACCATGTGCAGTATCTAAGCATAACTAACATGATACCATTATGAGCTTTCAACTTCAACTGTTTTCCCCTCACTAAACCTATGTCATTTTGTAAAATGCTAAGTGTTTATCATACAAAATATTACATGATAAACTACTGAAGAAGAGTCAAACATTCCTCTAGAGCTAATATTAAATATCCTAATTGCACACTGAGGAAAAGCTAACAGTCCAAACACTAAGTTATGTAAGAACTGGAGACAAGTTTTAATTGATTTACATCTTGCCTACTGTATAAGAGTTTGAGAGCTAAGCTAAAATAAATGTAGGTTTTTACAGCAGATGACTGCTTTCATAAGTAAGACTGCAGCAAACTACATGTTCATTCTCCAGAGGCACTAAAAAGCAGTCTCTAACTATGGACATTTTTTCTTGAACTGCAGAGATCCTAACATGGTTCACTTACGTTGAGTTTTTACGGTACCCAGTGCAACAGGGCAACACTGCTCTAGTGGGACACAACACTACTAATGTAACGACGACAGTCTCCATGGATGCATGGTTGTACTTATGGCTGGAGATAAACTGCCTTGAAAAAAACCCAAACAACCCAAAACTTACTTCCTTTGCATTTGTGGTTAAAAATCTAGCTTGGTGGTAGCCAGGTTGGTAAGACATCTGAAAAACTACTTCTTAGCAGAAGCTAGGAAAAATTCTGCTTAATCCAGTCCATTTTCTTTTACTAGAAGATGCTCCCTAGGAAGAAGCCCATGCCTAGAGGCTATTAAGCAGCACTGAAGAACCACACGGTCCCTAATTTCTCTCTCATGGTATATATGTATCTGTATAGCTGGCTTCCTTGCTATGTTAATAGAGAAACAGAAGTCTGTTCTGCTCCTGCTTTTTTTAAGCTGACCAGGAGCTGACTAACTGCCACCACAACAACACTGAGCCCAAAGTAAAAAGCTCCACCTATGAAAAAAGATTTTCTCTTCCTTGAGGTCTAGAAGGAAGTAGGCAAGCCCTTCTACGGATATGTGCACCTACACAAACAGCGTTTCTTTACTGTTTGGCCATACTGCAGTAAGTGAATGTTTTTCCTCAGAGCAGAAATTTGCTCTGGAAGGTGAAAGAGTCTTTATCCATAACTTATACAAAGGAAAAGGGGCACACCATGTCCAAGGAAAGACTTGTCAACATACTTCATTTTAAAAAATACTCTCTAGAACAACAGCACTTGCATTTTAAAGCTTAAGAAAAGCAGTCAAGGTTTTGTAGACTTGAGAAGTAAGCAGTATAATGCTGGAGTGCACAATTTTCATAGCAAAGTGGCCTTTAGGTTCCTAAAAAGGGAAACAGGCACAGTTGATACAGCTGCTGCAGACACATTCCAATACTGAATTATGCTGTTCACAATCCAGTCAGATCAGACTGTTCTCACAAAAAGTTATCTTCGCTTAACTAATGAAATGTATAATGCAGCAAGTTTGACTTCACAGCTAGTAAAGCATACATTAAATAACCCTTCTGCACAAGGAAATAGCAGCAGTCCCAAAACAAGAAACCAAAACCAGTCGACTAACAGCTTCTGGTTTGGTAAGCAGATGTTATTGTAACTCAAAGGTGTTTGTTTTTTGGTTTGGTTTTTTTTGGTTGTTTGATTTGTTGTTTGGTTTGGTTTTTTTAAGTGTTCCATTACAAATTGTTCCACTCAGCATAACACGCTTGAATCATGTTGATTAGATACCTTATTTCAGAACGTGAACAAGTCCTTACAGAAGCTGAAAATTCTAAATAAAACATCAAACAGCTACTTCTTTACTCCTTGTACATACAAAGGAAGATTTATTTCCCAATGTTCATAATGAGCCTTTTTTTTTTTTTTAAAAAGAAATACTACTAACACCTAGAAACAGCAGCATTCGCCTCTTATTTGGGCTTCATTGTTTGTTTGTAAACTCAGGCTAAAGTTTATTTACAGGAAAGCAAGACAAAAGAATACCACATAAAACACCCAACTAGACTGAAGGCTCTCCAAACCAAAAATGACCACCCCTAAGAGCACCAATTCTCTAGTACCAAAACTCTCTGGTCCAATCAGATGAAATCCCTCACCTTCACTCCCAGCACTTTCTCCCTCATCTCCCACTCTTAGGAAGTGATTAAGTTTTAGTTAAATGTTTTACCTATTAGCGCAATTCAAGCGTGCGTGACCAAAATATTTGCCAGAAGTCCAAAACAGATTAGTTCCAACTCAAAAAACGGGAAAGTTGTCAGTGGTCTGTCATTTAAGCAGTACAGAACTTAAATTGTGTAAGCCATTAGACTACTGTTGCTTCTGCCAGTTTAATCAAAATTTGGCTTCCACTGTCTTTAACTCACCTCATTATGCCCAAGCATGGCAGCACGTACAGCGCACCACATGCTGATCTCAGACCCCTGCAATAGGTAGGTACAATAGGTTGAGCTGAGGACAGAATGGAAGCCTTTATTTTGAACTGGGGGTTATTTTTTTTTTTAATTAGTCATGAGTATCTATGGACGTATATATATATAAATATGCAAACTTATGAAGTACCACATTAGGTGAGAAAAAACACCAAACCATTGCCAAACTTTTATGTCAACAAATAGATTCAGTTGGGTGAAATTCAAGTCTAGATTTGTTGCATTTAGTATGTTGTATCTGGCTCTATCTGCTCCCACTTTAGTAAATCATGCTCTTTACAGTTGGCTTGAACACTCTTTGGCCTTTGATTAATCACATCAAACCCCCTACAGAATATCCAATATTATTTATGGACTTCTGTAAATTAAATCTCTTTACATTAGTCTGATTTTAAAACTCACTTCTGAAGCAGGGAAGCTACAAATTCAGTATCTGATTACTTCCAACAGCTCTTAAAACGGGGAACGATCAAGCGTCCAAGAGCATGCACGTAAAACTGCTGAAAACGTGACGTAGTAAAATTGCAAGCTAGACAGTAGTCTAAAAAAGTTACTTGAATATAAGAAGTGCTGCAGCTAGTCATTTTAAAACCTTCTGACGACTACAGTGCCACGCTATGGAAATCTGCATCTTTCAAAAGAGATTCCAAGTAACCCAAGAACCTAAGTCAAAACAGCTGATCTGAGAAAATTTCTATAAGCAAGTTTATCAGTACTGAAGTAAGCCTCTCAGATGGGCTAACCTTAACATGAAAAGAAATCCCCTGTAACCCCAAGTGTTAGCCTGTTACATAAACAAACACATAAGGGTATTGTATATGGCCCTTATTTTCTACATGTCCTGGCCTTCACCCCCTTATTACACCACGCACAGCAATTTTCCATAAAAGCTACCGAATTTGTAGGTCCTTCACCAAGTTTTGCTGGATAAGGAAGAACCACTCCAGTCAGATATTTGTTAAACACAAACATCTTCCTGCTTCATGTCTACTAGAGCATGGCATTTTGAAGATTCAGAAACAGCATCAGTTTTCTTAAAACAGACTCATCCAGGTACTTTTAAGAGCTGATAAGTAGGTATGAGAGATGTTCAGTTCTTATTACCTTACAAATCTGAGGACACAGTTCCATCATTCATACTACATATTGAAATGTAAACCAGAAATGTCTATTGCATATTTCTACTCTGTTTAAACCTTTATGTCTAAAAGCACCTCACTGTCTATTAAAAGCTGAAGCTGGAAGTTGACTTCATGCAGAACAATTCAGTAGGCTTTCTGCATTCCAGTAAGCTTGAATACAGAGGCTGGATAAGTAACATACTAGTGATTCTCCAGTGAAAACACACAGCCATTACGTGGTGACGGATAAACAGACCGGCTGTCGATAACTACAAGAAATAAGTGGCTATGGATTAGCCTAGGAATATATTCTATTCACACCCATCTGATTAAAGTTTTAGAGCTTCAATCTGGCCCCATTATCCCATATCCACCTACCAAAGTCTTAGACGCACCTTCCCTACCCTCCCTCCACTACTCATTAAATGAGAACTGTCTTTTCCCAGTCAGTTCCTGTTAAACCAACTCAGAAGAGTTTTTTTTTTACATTCCTTTTAACAGCAGCTAAAATTTGATCGTTTTAAAAGACAAAGAAAAGATACTGTTGCACATGTTAAAAGTCACAAGGGTTTCTTACCTACTACAAACGTGATCTATTAGCAGCGAGACAGAATCTAGATTACTATCTAGTTTCGTGTTATGATATAGGCACCGGTCCCGTTGTAGTTCCACAGCCTGACGTAGCAGGTTCTGTAAACGCCTTGGAGGAAGCATCACGGATGGGGGTAGGTATGCTTTAAAAGAGTTATTAAGAAAAAAACAAACAAACAAAAAGATACAATCAAAATCAAGTTACAAGTACGAGCGTATTTTGATGTGAGTGTTTCTGGAAGAGAGCTTAATAAATAAAGCTTAAAAGCTACAGGAAAAAAGTGCACGAGGCTTGTCAAATCTACAGCTATACATCTGAAATTAAAAGCAGGAACTTCTGGGAAGCTGAGCTCCATGCAAGGTATTTGTAGTTATAGTATATGTTGTCCTGGGCAAACATACACCATTTACACAAGCTAACTCAAAACCTAGTACTTAGCAAAACCTGTAAAGTTCTAAAACAGCAGTGTTAGTGGCGTTCATTTAAGGAATTCTCTGTTAACGTTATGAAAATAAAGAATACTCTGAGTTTTACAACCCCTGATATGTAGCGTTACACCAACCACAAGAAAGAGAGAGGAGAAATCATAATTCGTAGCAAAGTTTGAGACTACTATCAACAAATCCTAGGATCACTAGTGGCTACAGGCCACATTTACTTTCAACCTCTCAGTATAGCCAGCATTTACAAAATACTTCCCCCTCTCTGAACCTCCCATTTAATCAGCAAGTTATACTATTACTGCATGCAGCAGAGCTAAGAAATAAGAGCTCCTATTACAAATAGTTTATCAGAGACAGCAAAAGGTTAGGTACAGAATACCAAAGGGTAAAGGCACCCCCATTAATCAAGAAACACAAAACCAACAACTGGCAAACGCAGTTAAAGTCAATTCCTGGGGATATGTGGTTATGTAAAATGCACTGGATTTAAAAGAGTGGGAATAAATTCTAAACACTAGAACATCTTACTCTGGAGTTTGTCCAAGAGTTTAGATCTGGAAGCTGTTCCTTTCCCTTCCCACTCTGCTTTTGCACGCAAGTCTTCTGCATGGCTACACATCAGATACCTGTTCAAAAAAGTGCACATACACCAACAGACCAAGTTTTTCTGGAATCACTCTTTTCACTTTTAAGCATGATATATATCACAACATTCTTAATGAACTGGGAACAGATGACTTATAGGAAAAAAGGCAGAGAACTATTCCACACAAACACACATCTTCTTCAGAACAAAACGTCTACAAACTGGCAATAGAAAAAGAAAACACAGACAGATTTTAGGGAAGGCAGAAATGTCTTATTTTCATCCAAGCCCAAATCAGACTGTATTCACCTACTTATTCAGTTATAACAGACTAACATTTCTCAAGATCAGATGACCATACACATGTATGTATTAATTTGGGTTCTACCGCTATAAAAGTAAATCATAAATCAGGTTGTTTTCAAGCATCTGAAAGAGAAGTCGTCTTTACTCACCATTTTAGGATACCTCACTAGAGCTTATTAATCAACAGGATAACAGCTTTAATACAGTTTTGCGTTTTTATAATGTCAGCTATCAAAAGCTATTGAATTCCTTAGAAAATTCCATTCAAAGAGCAGTCAAAAGTGGACGCACTTACCCACTGAGGACATGAATGCGTTCTGTATTGTATTTCAGAGGCGTCAGTTCACAGCGCAGAACCTGAAGTGCCTCCAGGACCTTGCCATCCTCCAGGTATTCCAGGTACTTCTGCTGCAGCAGCAAAAACTTCATCCTCTGACATGACAGAAAGCAGCAGTCAGGGGAAAAAGGTTGACTGAAGTTTCAGAAAACGTTTGAGCCTAAACAGAACAGTAGAAACCATTCTACTATGCCCTTCAGAAATACAGCTCTATGTAATGTTTCATTACTTCTTTTTGCTGGGTTTTCAACAACATTGCGGCAATTAAGTTATCCATTCATCTCCGTTCTGTCTTACGGAGCTCCAAATATCTTCCTGCCTCCCTTCTCAGATCCCCCTTCAACTTGTCTCATTTTCATACTCCCTTTTCAGTCACCATTCTTTAAATACGTAATTGGACAGGCTTCCCAATCCTATGTTCTATCAAGAAAAGCACCCAAAAGCAACTAAATGACATATTGAAGACCGCATGACAGCACAGAACACAACAGGCCAGCTCAACAAGTTCTCATACCGCACACACAGAGGCTGGCATGGATTGTTTGCATAGCTGCATAACATATAGCAGTAACAAATTGACACCGCCTGAGGTTTTAGTTTGCAGTTCCATGTTAAATTGTTTTCCTTGGGTGTTGTATAATTTTTCAGGATTACAGGAAAAAAAAAATAGTTTCCTATATTTAGAAATCACTTCTCAGAATTAGTCACTGCTATTTCGTAGTGCTCCTTTCATGTTGCAGTTCTGGGTGGTTGTCTTTAAAAAAAAAAAAAACAACACAAACCAAAAAACCCACCACAAAACACCAACACCAAGCCTGTTATTCTAACAATAAATGTCTGGAGATTAAAAAAAAAAAGAAAATCAAGCATTCATTTACTGATTTCAGAACCAAAAAAAATAAAGTCCTAGAAATTTGCAATAAAAAATTAGTAGAAACACAGTTTGGTTGTTTCTGGATGAAACCAGCTATTCCGTGTGTGCAAATCATCTTCACTGCTAGCAGTTATTAGAGAGAAAAAGACATTTCTGGTCCACAAGACTCACCAGGTTAGAGAGGAAAGTGTGCATTCTTAGACATATCAGTGAGCAACAGAATGAAGATTAAGCGTCGCAAATGACATTTGTTTTTCTAACGAATACACCACCAGCTCAATCACTGGTTTCCTTTCCTTTGTCAGACCTCAGGCACCTATTTTCATGCTCATATTTGGTCAATGTTTACTTAGTTTCAAACACACTGCTGGCCTCCTTAAGGAGAGGGATAATCAGGAAGTTTAAGACGCTCCTGCCCTAATAAAGCTTACATGAAAGTTTAAAGCTCACTATAAGTAAAATCCAAAGTTAAAAGGCAAAGTAGGTTTAGCTTCCAGACGTGTTCTGTTCTTCAACAGAATAAAGTTTCCACGTACAGCGCTATCAACTTGCCACATAGCTTTGTGAAGCATAAAACATGGCATAGGCAAGATGACTTGTGTTCAAACACGTCTGTAGTAGTCTCTTGTCCTGCGACAGGCAAACCCATACTACATTCTCTATCCAGCTCTTCAGTTGATTTGAATTTCGCATTGTTACAGCATCACTGTACGGTTTTTCCAGGCGAGACAACAGGGTTGTTTTTTGGTGTTCTGACACGTAGAAAGCCAAAAGAAAGAGATACCAATTATTTATGGCCTCGGTGGTCGGTTCCGTGCAGTTGGCCAGCGGATCTCACGCTGTTCGCTTACATACTAACAGCAGGAGGGACAAGAGCTTTCTCTCCCAGCTACGCACGTGCTCACGAGGAATGCACGGAGGCGCTCAGGTAGCGGTCACATACTGCGTATCACTCCTCTGGGTCACCTCACCCTGATGACTACCCACCAGATAAAAACCAGTGCAATATTTTCAGTTTGTAATACAAATTATAAGCCCTCCAACTCTTCCTTCTCCATTCACCGCATATAATACGTATTAAATTTGTATCATCTTTGCCTTAAACGCGACAACCGTATCTGTAGCTTATTACTCTTTCTCCCTCCCTAACTTTTAGGACTTGGCATGTTAATTTTCATTTCTTTAGAGGAAAAAGTAAAAAGAGCAGAAAGCCCTAAAAACCCCCCATTTTTTGTAACACTCGTCTCAACAACTCCAGGGAAGCACTACAGGAACACTACCATGTACAATACCATCGCCAACTTATCCAAAGAGGCGTAACTTTGGTTTGGAGTTAGAAAGCATAATTTCAAAAAAAAACAGTCACTAGTGCCATGTGTGACTTGTGCATATTAGGAACAGAAAAGGCTCCAGAACAGAGCACATGCAGGAGGCTGCTGTTAACATAATGGAGAATTAGAATAAAAGAGAAGCAGTTTTAAACTGTAACTTATCTATAGCAAAAGGCAGGGACTAAAGTGTCGACGGGGAAATTAAACTGATTGTCTAAGCTATTTTGATAACTGCTCCAAAAACTTGCCCTAAAGCATACTCAAACAATGGCATGAATACAGCCTCCTTGAGATGAAAGTCACACTCCAGTGACATCATATTTCAAGTAATTTTTTTATATTAGGACATTCACAGCCTCCTACTTATGTCTGTGCAACTCTTGACTTTACTGACTGAACAACTTCACTCAACAAATGAATTTCGTCTTCGTTTTCTCTCAGCTACTTACATGCTCTAATAAAAGTACTGCTAATTATTTCAAATATCAAAACATCACTTCTTCTAGAGTCCAAACGATGTCTTTTAGAAGGAGAAAGAACTGTTACTTTACAGTTGTCAATATTATAAAAAGTAAACACCTCACTATTTAAGTACAATAAAACAAGTATAAAACTAATCTGGACGCAATGCACCCCCAAGAACAGCTTACTCATTCTCCATATTCTTTAGCTGCCTTCCAAAGAAGGGAAATAATTATCATAATCCAAACTGTACCATGTACGACTTAATAGAAGTGCCTTGGATTTGTTGTTATCATCTCGGTGCTTGCAATGGAAATTCAACATCAGTACGCTCTCTGCTTCTGAACAATTTAAATCCAGGCACCACCATCGCTTCTCTTGCGGCAAAGATTCTTCACCTGGTAGGACCCATAAAGAGTCCAATACGACAGTTTCAGCGCTGCAGTCTGGTTGGTTTTGTTCACTTCTCTCTACCTCATCCCGTCTTTCAACTCTAGAGAGGATGAGGATGTGCTGCTTTGTTGTTTCTAGAAGCTATTATTGAAGTGTAGGTTGAACCTCTGATCACCCTGGGGCAAAACTAAGAGAGAATTCATAAATTGACAGGCGAGTTTTGTTTGTTTGTTTTAATGTACGTACTATTAGCGTTTTGCTTTCTTCAAACTACAGCCTTCGATGATTACCATGAATGTTTAGCACTTCACTACTTCATTGTCCCAAATTGTTAGAAGAGCCCCTTGCAGAATCCTAAATTCTACGCAGTTCTGCATGCACCCTGATTCACCAGCACTAAGTAACCAAAGGTGAAAGCCTCATCAACACAACTGTGAAAATAATAGGACGAGCATCCTACCACAGTAAAGAAATTGGGTCATTTTGATCACTGATTACAGCAGCAAATCTTCAGAAGTTTAAAGAGTAAAATGCATAATAACCTAATTTTAGGATTAGATTTACAGTGTTATTTTTGACCTGCATATCTTAGCAAGCTCCGTAACAGGTTTATTATGGTACTAAGAGTTCAGAGTAAATAAGCAAACATTGTGGAAACACCTTCTTCATTTTGAAGAAGAGTTAACTAGAAGATATGCTGAAATTATCAGCTGGTAAATTCATGTTTCAAGACCAACTCAACACCGTAGCTATCTGCTTACAGCCTGCAGAACTAAGACCTGAATTTTCCTTGCTTTGTACACAGTCTTTAGTATTTTGACAGTCTTGTAAAACACTGATAAAAGCACTTAAAAATCAGCCAAAACTTAAATGTAAGATTTGTTACGTAAAGGGCAGAAAATATTCCGTCTTATAGAATTTAACAAAGCTTCATCCATACCAAATCCTGTCACTTAAAGAATATGTAATTCCAATAGGGAATGGCCCTTAATACTGAGAACAAGAGGGACACCATACAGGCAGGTGGAGCACTTTGCTCAAACAAGAAGAAATAAAACACTTTTTTTTCTGGTTTATTGCCTGTTGCAGGCTGTATACCTCCAGAACTGGGGGAAAGCCTCGCTTAAGTACATGAAAATAAAAAGTAAAGAGAACAATTTGGAAGTCTATTCCTTTATAGTCATCTCGAATATCCTCCACGTTTCTTCTTAGGTTCAATTAGTTATCCAAGACAGATGCCATAATATATGCCTGATGAGCCTCAAAGTAAGCAAAACCTTGGATTACCTTGAAGAAGATTTTTTTTTTTTTAAAGTGTTACTCAAGGGAAAATAACACTCTTGAATCAGTTGTAAAGTTTTCCTACAGATTGTCGCAAAACAGCTGTATCTTACATGCTGGAAAAGCAAACATGACTAATCACACAGTGTATAGCACTCAGCTGTACCGACACAAATAGAAACAGCAGGCAGTCACCCCCCCAATATATCAACACACGGTATCAAAGGTTTGCAAATTGACATTAGCCATTTCACGTCCAGTCTTTTCACCTGTAGAACTTACAGCACTTTGTAGAAATAAGGAAATTAAAACAAGACCAGAATTTTCAAAATGCATACATACCCCCTTTAAAAGCAGCTATGTATCCGGATTATTTTATCCAGGTCATATTAACTATAAGGAAAGCAGCTGCAAACAAAACCACCATCCAAAAATAAACCACTAAAGACACACACACCCTACTTTGTTCAATACCCTGTGTCATCTAAACTTTTAGGAACCCTTTCTTCTTGTATGCACACATTTTTGAAACAGCTAGTCATACAGTATGAGTCACAAGTCAGGAGTCAGGAAACCCAAAATCTAATGTTCTGGTTTTAGAGTTACCTCCAGCAGCATCTCATTTCAACTTTCTCTAATCAAGACATTTATCACCTTCATTAGCTCTGACTTTGTTTCAGCCAGGATTACCTACAGAGCACAAAAGCATCCCCCCCTTATCTGTCGTGAATGATCTTTCACTCATTTTCTGGGTGCTGACTACACTAAAACCCAACAATGTAGAAAAAAGCCAGGTGAGGAGGGAGGCGGAGACGGCACACACACACAACAGAGTATGCACGAGTTCAATTTATCCTGGCAAATCAAAACTGTCGTACACACACACACGAGACATTTAATAAATGTTATCTGTTTTCAATTACAGGAAGTTTATATAAAGAAGAACAACTTCAAGAAGAAAATGCTTAATATCTGGTTCAGGCAAAGTTCAGTTTAAATCAGGTATTTTTATTGCATAAAGCGCTATTCAAGCAGCGAGACATCAACGTGAAACAGCAGCATGCTTTCTGAGCCCTCCAAGACAACAGAAGGAAAATGTCCCTTTTCCTCAAGTTAAGTTCTCCAAAAAGTCCAATGCTGATACTCAGTTAAGTCTCTTGAAATGTGAAACACTAATACTACAGAGAAACTTGGTAACTTCTGAAGTTAGAAGCGTGAGGAAATCTTCAAATGACCTTTCATATTCACATACAGTGCTTTCAAACTTTCAATCTCCACGAACTACTGAAAGCTGCATGAAATATTCCAACCTATCTGAACAGTGAATCTTATCCACATTAAGTTTTTGAGGAAGGAGAAAGTGAACTAGTCTAATTAAGACTAAGCTTTGACCAAATTAATAGAACAGAAGGTAAACTTCTCTCAAGTATTCTCTGATGTTTTGTTAAACATCTGTTTTTCCTACTTCACTTCCTGTCCTCTCTTTCTCGCCCTCCCCCACCAGACAGGAAATTGTCTTGACAACAAATGAATCAGCTAGAAGTGGAGCTAAGCGGCCATCAGCTGATTCTTCATTGTTTACACTCCCAGACACTTCAAAAAGCCTTGCTACTGCTTTCTTCCCAAGTGACCGTAGTTGTTCTAACCATCTCGTTAAAATAAACGTTCAAACACAACAGAACAAGCCGTCTGAAGAGCCAAGTAATGTTTTCCATCGAGAGAGAGAAAAAATGAAACCAAGAAACACTTTACTCAAAGTCACTGAAATCGTAACAACACATATTGTAATTGTCAAGTCACAGGATCTACCAACCTTTTATTTCTAGGTTCATCTTTAAAAAAACAAAGCCACCCAAAGAGAAAAAGCTCTAAATAAAATCCCGAACAGCAATACAAATGCATTTGTTCTTTAGAAGCCATCTGGAAAAGCAACAGTATTGTTCATGGTGTATAGCAGCCTCTATATTCTTGCAATGTGCTATTACAAGGCAAATTCCACATTAGTATTACTGCATTTTATTTCTGAACTTCCCTTCCCTCAAGAAAACCTAACTCCCATAAACACAAAGATTGTGACAAGAACTTCAAGCTTGACGTTAGTATTCAACATATGCAGTTTCTACAGAAACTGACCTATTTTAGGACTGTTACAGGAATTATATTTAATCAGTTAAGTACGTTGAACAAAGTTTAAGCATTCACTACACCAAATATTAGCCTCGATACTTTGGGGCTTCCTATCTCACATTCTAAAAAGAACAAAAAGGTTCCGATTAGTGTGACGTTCGAGATAGCATGCAAGCTGCTTAAAGTAAACAAAAAAAAAGAAAGCAAGAACTATGGACAAGCAACTCCATAGTGAACGATTATACCACTACTATTAGCCCAACTACACAGCTCTGAAAGAGTTCAAGTGTGCCTCTTACCACAATTGCATGCGGAGAATGCACTAAGGCCTTAAGTTCATTCAGGTCGTTCTCAGCCTGCAGAAATTGGCATAAGAGAGAAAAAACAAACAAACAAAAAAACAAACAAACAAAGAAACAGTATATAAGGAGGGTGGATTTTGAATTCTCTCACAGTTACTATAAATTTAAACAGTGGTTAATACAGTCCTATAAGCCCTACGTTACCTTATCCCATTCTCCTTCCATGACATGATTGCGGAATTTGGTAGCAGAAGGATGTTCTAAACGACATCCTGACTCTTGCATGAGAAGATCAACAGTCTGGCTGCAGGAGAGATACAGTGTAAAAAAACCCGACCAGTTTTACCCTCACAAATACACCGCCTGCTATGATAACAATTAACCACAATTAAAAGAAACTTTAATAAAGAATACTACGACCAGATTCAGATGCTCGTCCAGCAAGACACTCTCAGCTACCTATATCTGAAGTTGTCAGGGAGCTTGCAAGCTTTGCTGAGGTACCATAAAGAATGTGACTTACCAGCCACCACAAACAGCCATCCCTGCACAGAAGATAAACTTCATGAAGGAAGATACAGACTAGAAAGCTCTTAGCTATTGGCTACTGTCCCCTGCCCGCTCCCTCCCCCCAGAACACAGAGAGCTACATCTGCAATAGGCCTAACTTTTTCTTCTTCGACACATATTAAAAGACTGGCTCCTTAAAATAAAATAAACAAACTCATGAACCTGTAAGCCCTTCCCCTTTTACACTAAAAATAGCTTATTTACTGTGGTGTCGTCTGTGAACAGTCACGAGTTGTCTGGTGCTGTAAACTTGCCTCTTGTGTCAGAGACAATTTATTTTATGCGCTAAGTTCTTTATAATTGACCCATTCCACGGTGTTTTGAAGACCTCTTTTGTGGTAGCTATGCAAAGCCTTTACAGGACTTCTCTAGCCTCCTTTCGAAATTATGACATGTTGGCTTTAGCTTTAGTCACAAACCGAGTGTTGTGATTAAATTCTTAGCCTCCCCGGGGAAATCATTCTGCCTATTCTGATTTTAAGAAAGAGCCAACATAATCATTTCTAGCCTACAGATAACATTATTATCAAAAACATGTGTCTCATCACAAATCTGCAGAGGCCTTCACAATTTACAGGGATGAAGATTTTCAGAGTGAAACCAAACAGCCTATTTAAGTGGCAGTTTAGTCGGCGCTCGCTTCCTCCGAGCTGACAAGCCAAATCTTAGAGCTCGTCTGCAAAAAGTCGCCCTCCTCTGCCCAGCTGCGGGCTCCATTATGTTTACCAGATAACTTCTCCCCTACTAACACATTTGTATTGATCTACCCTTATCGGTGTGCAACTCGACTTCCATATTGCCGTCCCCGGCAGAGAAAGCTCCCGGGCCTGGCCCTTCGCAGACACCGAGCTGACCCGCACGGGCTTGGAAAACACATCTCCGGGTCCATTTTTCTGCGAGCTGGCCTGCCCCACCGCTGCCTCGCACCCAGGCACTGCTCTCTCCTCCCCGGGGACTACCAGGCTGCGACAGGGTAGTTTTTGCCACCAGCCTCCCCCACCGCCACCACCCCGCACCCAGAGGTCCCCTCCTCTCCTCCCACCCCAGCTCCCCGCGTCGGGTTGCCCATCCTCCACGGGGACCACCGGCCTCCTGCGACCCTCGCCACCCCCTCCCCGCAGAAGGGGAGGAGGACGGCGGGTCGTGTGCGTGTAGGGATTCCCCCGGCCCCACAGAGGCCCTTCGTCAAGGCACCCCGGCCGGCTCCGGGAGGGAAGGAGCTCCCCCTCGGCTGCGCTCCCCCTCGCCCACCGCGGCCTCCTCGTCTCCCCGACCGCGGCCACTTACTTGAGGCCCAGGCCATGGAGGTGCTGCCCGATCAGCCGGATCACGTCCTCGTCGGACTGCGAGAGCCGCTTCTTCTTCTTCAGGGCGCTGCCGCCGCCGCCACCACCACCCCCCAGCTCCGCGGC
>VWZK01015069.1:135238-174243 GCA_013396935.1 Baryphthengus martii
TTGTTCGCCGAACGTCCCGCTTGGGCCTCCAGTGTGGCCGCCGGCCGCCCCCCGCCCGCCCGGCCTCCGGGGCAGGGGTCCTCCGACGCCTATGGTGGCTGTGGGTGACCTGCCGGGGAGGGGGTGGGATCCCCGGGGGTCCCGTGCGTGTGCCCGATGTGTGCCCACACCGCTCGGTCTTGGGGCGAGAGCTCGACGGCAGAGATGTGTGAAGGCGTGGTAGGTACACGCACGATATGTGCAATGAGCACCCACCACCCGGGCATGTCTCCGTGCGACACCACCCCTTAAGGTGGTGGAGGTGACCGGGTGGAGCAAGGCTATGATAGTTTCTTGAAGAAATTTGGGTTTTTTGAAAGAAAAAAAAATAGGTATATACTCGATGAACCACACGTGTCATTGCCCAGGTTGGTTACTGGAAGGGTTCAGACCTGCTGCTGGTCTTGTCTTTTGTAGTCGCTGTGGGCATTGGCACAGAAACGGGGGAGCGGGGGGAAAATGATGTTTTTGCCATAGGTCTTCCAAGAGTTTTGAGAGTTGGGGCACGTTACTCGGGACAGTCTGTCAGAAGACACTGGGTGTTTTGATGGTCCCAGCCTCTGTCCCAGGGTGTCTCTCTCCTGTGCGCTGAAGGGGAAACTCAAATCCTCAGCCAAGTCTCTGGTCAAAAGTCATGAGATGAGTGAAATGTTGGTCTTTAAAAGTAGCGTCTTGAAATAATACATCGTGTGTTACTTGGTTTAAAGCGTACAATTTTCATCTTGGTATTCTCAAGTTTTGCTCCAAAATTCAAAGGCAAATAACAAAACTTTTTTTTTTACCTTAATGAAAGCTGATTAACATCTAATCATCTACGCCTTCAGAAGCTGACATTTGAGGAGCGCTGTATGTTAACTGAGTTATGTAAAAATGTTAAGTTTGGACATTAGTGCTTTCTTTCGAGTGGAACTTGGAAGAAGTCTGGCTGAGGGAAACCGTGGGCCCGAGACCAGAGGAGAAGAAGTCTGTGAAGATACAAAATGCGTGGACAGAATGAAACTGGAAGAGGAGGTGAGACCACGTGGAGGCCTGGCCAGTTGAAGTAGATACTGTACTTTGGCCCTGTTGAGAGGCCTCAGAAGGTTATTTGACTGATAACAGCCCAGGACCTCTTCAACCAAGGGAGTGTTTGGAAAGAGCTTTGCCACTGAGCACTGCCCAGATGCAGCTCTAGGGTTAACTTCAGCATTGATCTTCCTGAGAGAGGTGTGTGTTGATTTTGTGTGCCTTAGCTCATGAGCCATTGCTGAAGAACACGGTGTTTTAACCACTTCACCACTGCCCTATCTCCTCTCAACTCCATCTCTCTGTCTTTCTTTTCAGTGTTCTTCTTCCTCAGTCCTCCCCCTCCTGAGGTGTCATCACTAAATCTATAATTCAAAGATCTGGATAAAGATGACAGGAACAGTAGAGAGAGGAGCATGGACCTTGTGAAGGCACCTGAAAGTGAACTCTACAGAGTAAGACTGGCTTTTCAGGAGGGTTACCCATCATTCTTTCCTGCCCTGTGCCTCAGTGTCCAGGCTGGGGGTAAAAACCCCTTTCTGTCATACCAGTGCGTGCCACTGTGTCCCCAGCTGCTTGCCCTGCCACCCTGCTCCCGCGTGCCTGGAGAGCCTGGTGTTCCCTAGCCGGTCACCTCATGTAGCCTGCTGCTTTCATGCACCAGCCCTTGTCTTGGTAACTCTGTGAAGAGTATGTCTGTGATGAAAGATGCAGAATCCCTTTCCTGTAGCTGAATGACATCATATGGGCAAGTGGCTCTATATACCCCTCTGTGGTAGAAAAAGGTCTCACAGGGTCCCAGTTTCCCCCCACTCATTTCAATTAAGTACTCTCAGGGAGTAAGAGCAGCATTTGTAGCTGAAAAGAACCTAAAAGATAACCTTTAAAAGGTACATATTGCTACGTTAATTGCAGTGAAAGATTTTGTCCCCTCCTGCCCCTCTTCCGCTTCCTTGTGGGAGGAGATAGCCCAGCAGAAACACAAAGAGCTAGAGGAAGAAGCTCAGTATTGCTGGGATGGTACAGGCCCCGGCTTCTGTGCCAGAGGGGCTGGGCTGAGACATCTGAAAGCTTCTCAGGATCCCAGCTGAGATGAAGGTGTAGAAGGGGAGCGATTCAGAGTCCCAGGCGTGAAGAGAACGGATCCTAGCCAGATCCTAGCCTACAGGTGGAAAGTTCCTGGAGCAGTTCCTTTCCTCTTTTGTCACCTATAGCTTTCCTAGTCATAGGGGAGGTTTTTTCTTCACCTAGACTTTCCCTGGTCACCAGGAGGAGGTCTTGAGAGACAGGCCTTCTTCCCTATACTGCGGCAAGCAAAAAGAGACCGGGGAGAGGGGCAGTGGTGCCGTGCTTTGGCAGTCTTTCATCAGCTGCGCCCTAATTTGGGTCCTGATTCTATGCCACGCTCTTATAAGACAGACCAGACTTAATGACAATCCAAATAAGCGTGAAGCTTTTGAGCAATTCAGTGAATCAACTGGTAAATACAAAACATATCTCACTTAGGACAGAGGATTTTGTTATAGTAACAGGAGTATGCATCCATCAAATTCGGACATCTTCCACGTTTCCCTAAAGCGGAGAATAAATGCCACAGTTCAGCCGTAAAAATTGACAAACTTAAAAACAGCCAGAAGAGGAAATTTGAAGACAAATTTTGGCAACCTTAAGCACAGTGGTTTTAGTATCAACCACGTTACTGAAGTAGAGAAGTAAAACATAACTATGCAGAATGTGTACAATTCTGACTACATTGGAATTCAAACAACTTCCTCTTGTATAGAGCCGTAGCTTTAATAGAAAAACGTTGCCGAAACACTTCTTAGTTATTGTGAAAGTTTAGAAGGCTGAAGAGACCGATCGCTCCATATCAAAGACCACCAATGAAATGACCAAGTTGAACAAATGGTATCTTTGTGTGTAAGAAAACTGTCTCGGGGCATTCTAGACTAAATACAAATGCTTGAAAAGCAAGAAACACTTCTTTTTTTCTAGGTATGGAAAGTTAAAGTTTTTAAAACACCCTTGAATTTATCATTTATGGGCTGATTAAAACTAATGAAATTTTAGTTCTTTTTTTTTTTTCCCCATTTCGCTAGCGGAGAATGGGGCAGGAAGTCCAGACCTGAATAACAGGAAGGAACTCTTTCATTAAAGGGCTGGGTTTTTTTTATTATAACCATGTGAGGCTGCTTCAGCAGAGCTGAAATATTACCAAATATTAGAAATGATCCTGGAGAGATGGATTAGTAGTCAAAGCTGCATGAGGAAGGTTATGAATCATTTGATTCCCTCCTATCAGGTGTACATATGCGTACTTTTCCTTTTCCTCTGCACCAAATTTGAGGTTACTGGAAACAAACCAACTAACAACAAGGAACAAAGGAAGAAATAATAATTGGGAACAACGGCATTTTCTGTAGTACCAGCTAAAGAAATGCTTGAACGGGCACCTCCATATACTTGCAACTTTCAAAAGATGAGATCTGGAAGAAAAGCAACCGCCTTTCTTAAATAGCATTTCTAGAAAGCATTCAACAGATAGAGGATTGGTGAGCAAATTACACTGGGCTACGATTCCAACGCTTCATGCGGAGGTTGGTCAGTGGAACGCAGAAAGCCAAAGCTTGGCTTTGCATCTGAAAGAGAACACGAAGAGCAACAAAAAGAGCTTTTACAGGTACGTAGGCAGCAAAAGGTGGGCCTGCTGCGGAGTTGGTGATTCATCTGGTGGTAGATAAAGGTCAAGGAAAAGGATGCGATACTCAAGGCCTCCTTCACCTTGACAATTACTGCAAAAAAAACCTTCAACATCTCCAGACTTCTGTGGCTGGTTGCAGCATTTGCAGGGAGAAGACTACCCCCAGTAGAGTAGGATCAAGTTAAAGTCCACGGAATTAAACTGGGCACATACAAGTCCACTGGACCAGATGGGTGCATGTGAGTGTTGAGGGAGCCGGCCATTCTTACTGTGTGTTCACTCCCTGTGACACTTAAAAGGCTGTGGCATTCAGGCTGAGTGAGCTAGGGGAAAGCAAAGTATGCCATTTAAGCTTGACTTTAGTAGGGCTTTTGATAGTTTTCCTCAGTAACCTTATAGCTGAGAAGATGTAGATGGAGTGGGCAGACTATGTGCCTGTAAACCTGGCTGTCCCAGCAGGCTTGAAGGGTAGCACCTCATTGATTTGAAGACTGACTGATGCTGTTAGGAGGGATCAGGAATCAATAAGGAGCAAATCCTGTTTGATACGTTCATCAGCGACTGTGAGGGTGGGACAGAACGTACCCTCAGCAAGTTTTCAGTTGATCTCCATGCCAGACTGGGGAGATCAGGTGACATATTGGAGGCCACAGCTGCCATTCAGAGTAGCCTTGGCAAGCTGCTGGAATGGACTAGTAAGAACCTTGTGATGGTCAACAGAGACAAGTGCAAAGTCCTGAATATGGGACAGACTATCCTCATACAATGCTACAGGCTGAGAGCCAACTGGCTTGGGAATAGTCCAGCAGAAAAGGGCCTAGGCATCTTCATCCACAAAGAAGTTTATGATGGACCTTCAACACCTACGGGGTTGCATTATCAATATACCCAGCAGGTATGTGCTCTCTGTGCAGCACTGGTGAGATCACGTTGGATATCTGACTATCAAATTTTGGATCCTCCAGCAACAGCCAGTCCAGTGGAGGCTGCTAAGGTGGTAGAATCTGGAACGTTTGATGTATGAGGAGAAGCTGAGGAAGTGAGTTTGGCTACACAAGGATCTATTTACAGTCTTCACCTTCTAAGGGGGAGTTATAGAGAAGACGGCACAAGGCTTCTTTCCAAGATGTGCACCAACAGGGGAAGAGACAACAATGAGAAGTTGCACCCAGGGAAATTCCAACTGTGTATAAGAAAACAAAAATTCAAAGTGAGAGTGCTCAAGTACTGGAACACGTTCCCAGAGCGACTGTGGATTTTCCACCCGTGGAGATAGAACTAGACTGGACAAGGCTTTGAGCAACCTAGTTTAGCTTTGTAGATAGCCCTGTTTGGAGCAGGAGGTTGAACCAGTGACCTGCAAAGGAACTCCGTCAACTTTAATTTTGCTGTAGTTATAAATACACTTCCCTGGTAGTATCCCTATGGTATGGGGGGAACAATATTGGTGACTCAATAGTTGTCATGTCTCAGGGATTACTGTACTACGTCCCGAAGCTTCAACAGGGGCACCACATTGCTTTGTAGGTGAGCTCATGTGGCAAGGATAAGAGCATTAGTGCTATTGTTGTAACCTAACTAACTGTTAGGTAATCACACTGTGTCTTCTGTCCACCAAGTTCGTGTACATATGCTGCTGGTGACCTCTGCACTCTCCTGGGCAATCATAGCATGGTGTGGTTAGAAAAATAAGCGTCAGAAGGTGCTGAGGATCCTGTGTGATATGGAATGTCCTGTTTAATGCAGGGTGTGCCATATTGTTCTATAATCAGTGGAACTTCTTGTAGGAAGAGCATACCTGGCATGGCTTTTCCTGTATTTCTGTTGCCATAGCTGTCTTTCTGGACAGCATGAAATGCTATGCACTGGAGAAATCAGGCTGTTCTATAGAACACTACAACAGGCTGCCCAGAGAGGTTGTGGAGTCTCCTTCTCTGGAGATGTTCAAAACCCACCTGGATGTGTTCCTGTGCAAGCTAATCGAGATGATCCTTCTCTGGCAGGGGGGTTGGACTAGTTGATCTTTCAACGTCCCTTCCAACCCCAAACATTCTGTGATTTTGTGATTCTCTGGGCAGCTAAGACCTGCGCGTGTAAGAGCTCTGATGCCAGACCGGTGCTTACAGCGCAACATCTCTAAATATGTACAACAAGACGATGTTGTATATGCTGTGAATCTGACGTGTCAGACTTGCTTTGCATGCCTGAGTTACCTGTCTGGGACTATCCTAGATAGCAGTCAGTAAAATCTGGCTGTTTGTACTGTGGTGTATCAGTCATTTTCAGATATATTGGCAAGTTCCACGTAGCCAGGATTTGGAAAGATGGTAGACCACCATGTCAATGCTTCGCAAAGATGTTTCCATACTTGCAACGGACAACATAGCAGCATGCTTGGACTTTTGGTTTTTCAAATCCACATCTTGATAGGCATAAATGTTCACTCTACTTACTAAATCACTTTCTGGCCATTGCATATAGCAGGAGCTGGCAGATATTCCACAGAAAAGCCAAGCACTGATTTTGTCCCTTGGGGTTTTCCAAGCCCGTTGTTTAGAGTGTCTCCTTAACATGTCTGTGTTCCTTAATATGAGTGTGTCGGTTTCACATCCAGGTCTCAGATGGGTTATCAGTGGTTTTGTGTGAGATTAGTTTTATCTTCCTGTTGTTGCAGTTATTTTACTTTTCCTACTGGAGGGCCACTCCCGTGCCTTTTACTTCTTGCTGGCTCTCAAGGCAATTGTTATTTCAGGCTTGTTAATTGTGTCTGCCAACTCCCACATCGCTCCTAGAGCCTAACCCTGAACGGGGTAACACACCACTTTCTATTACCTATCCATTGAATTAGGACCTGCCTCTCCCAGAATGACATGTACACTAACTAGTCCTTTCTCTCTGGGTTTTTTTTTTCCTGTTTTCTCTAGAGGGTTACGTTGCAATGAGCATTCAAGACCAGGCATATAGACTGTATTATCTCATACCAACTCTGGCATGGGCAGAGAGGGGAAATTATGACATAATCATCAGCAGATGACACTTTAACGTGAAGTTTGTGAATAGCTCCTTGGAGCCCTGGGATTACTTGCAATTTTTCTTTGTTTCCCCCTTCTTAATCAGGAATATATGATTTTCCCAAATCCATATTTATAAAAGCAAGTGGACTGCCAAACCCTTCTTACTTGCTTTGGAAAAGGGATTAGAGGTTAGTATCACAAGAATGTTATCGCACTACTATATAAGTGCCCCTTATTAAAAGGAAATTCACTAGTTTTTGTTGTAACTGTATCTTGGCTTAAAATGCGACTTTCTGTACAAGCTTCTCCATCCTTCTTGGTGCACAGTATTTGCATCAGAAATAAAACACCACAAAATTAGAGAAAAGATTCCTTCATGTAGCTCCATACATTTACATAGTAAAAAGTGTTCACCACTTCATCTAATTTGTAACTGTTTTCCGGTACATCAGCTCTGGCACTTGCCGTCATGCTTAAGACCTCATAAAGTTTCAAATAGCTACCATAATAAAGAAGAGAAGACACCACCAACAACTCAGCGCAAAAATACTTCTGCGTGCTTGTGAGCGTGTTGTTCTAGAACCATACGGGCCTGAGATGGAGGAGAGGGAGGCAGCGCCCTGGCACAACAGCATTGCACAATATCAAAGGCAGATCACTCAAGCTCTCACAAGGACAGAAGGTCCTTCTGTAGCTAACAGCAAGCAGTGAGATGTTAAAACCATGTGATCTGATGACCTTTAAACGTTACATTATGATTTCCAGAAGAGCCTCTTCCAAAGGCTCCTAGTATAGCTTAATTTTTTTGCCTTTGACTAATACATTTGGGTCTTTGGTAGTAAACTAACCTGATTTCTCAGATGGAAAATGTAATGTTATGCAAATTAAAAAAAAATATTTGTGCTTTTTTAAAGAAGATAACAATCTGTGGAATATAGGCAGAAATAGTTTTCACCGATCCTTGTTTGGAGTGACTAATACACCTTATTTGAATCTTTGCCTCACAAATAGTATAATACTTTCAAATACATGCAGGTGACACCTTTATGCTTTTGTGTCTTCTCTCTTAAAGAAGAGGACCAAGAGGGTTTGTGGAGCATTAGTAGGCTGTACTGACATTGATTTGCCTGCATTACTGGTTACCAGTTTGACTAATGGGAAGGACAACCTATAGGTTGTCATTACTATTTTTATCCATCAGCACAGGGTGATACAATATACACAATTACATCTGTAGAATCTTCAAATTAGTTGCCAGTTTTCTATAAATACTAACACCTTCTTTGTAAGCATCTCCTGTTTAGTAGCACTTCTTCAGAATGTCACACCTGAGAGAGGAACGCGTCCTGCTGGATACACCCAGAGTTGGGAGGCACGGTGGGAAGTAGTTCCAGCTGGAAGGGGGAGAGGAAAGTTTTGTTAAATTAGGATCAATGGCTTGGTCTTTTAAATATTTCGGTGCATGTGTAAACATACTTTCATAGGTAGTATTATTTAGCTCATTTTCACAGTTGAAACTTGGTATTATGAATTACAACAAACTCAAACTCGAAGTAGCTAACTGTATTGCACACCACGGCCCCTCAAAATCTCACAGTGCATTCTGAAATAAGCTCAGGCTTTCTCTACTAAAACCAAAGCCTTCTTTCCCTGAAGCTAAAAGAATCCCCGTGTGTCGTTAGAAGTCCACTGCCAGAGACGTGTAGTGCCAAAACTACAGCTGAACAGAACAAATTTCATTTTGCCGGGAGCATTGACACAAATGCAAAGTAGGTAGGTTGATGTATCTGCTTCGCTCTTATTGTTGTAACAAAAGGATTATCAGGGAAACTTGGATAGAACTTCGTTTTTTTAAAAACAAAGTTCATTATATGAATCTAGCCTGACTTTATACATCTCTAAGGTAAGCATTTAGCCCAAGCTGTTTTTCTAAGCTGCTTATGGAGAGATAGAGGCACCTACAAAGCTGATTTATCCCAGATACTTATCTTAGGATGGGATGAACCACTTTCTGGTGTCTCTCCATTGACATTAGGGGGAGCCTAGCCCAACTACATTAGGCTACATCAGTAACTTGTAGGTAAGTAGAGTTAAAAGAGGTAAATTCTGGCCTAAATTCTACCACTGTAGTGGTAGAAGTGTCATCATGTCATCAAGATGCCAGTGTGCCATTGACAGTCACAGTAAGTTAAGACGGTTGAACACCTATTCCCATATTACTGGGAGGCGAACCCGTGGCTCATGAATTGCATGCAGCTCAGAAGCCAAGTTGGAGCCGTACTGTCACATCACTCCTTAGCGATCTGTCATCATCTGTCTTCAAGGTCATAATGATTCTTAATACTCAGCTCGGGGAGAATACTAGCCAGGAAGGGATTCTGAGCCTAATATTGACAGATCATCTGAATAAGCAACAGGTTCTCTAAGGATATCCTCGGGAAAGATCCTAGCATGACCTTCAGGGATCTCTGACTTGCTACATCTTCCCTTGAAGCTGCTTCTAGAGTTTGCCATCCTCTTGATTCTTCAGGGTACGTGTCCTGTGACTCTTGGGCCTAGCTAGAGTCTAATACATGCAGTTCATTAGGTGGTAAATGGTGGTCACTACTGCTCCATTACTTTTGTTTCTTTAAACATCTACGTGCTATTAAACTTATTGTAGAAATATTATGATACTTGCACACGAACAAAAAACAAGATCAAAGCTTAATAACCTTTACTGATTAAATGCAGTAAGCGTTCTGAATATACAAAACTGCCAGCAGTTTCTCGTTATTCCCATAATCTCTTTTTCCTTGGTAAGAACTAGAAAAATTACAGCTATCAGGTATCCCATCTTGAAAATAAGCCTTCTCAACAAAACCCTAAAATACGCCATTTTGTCCACTAAATGCATTCATTTTTCGTATTAATTTTTAAATTTTATAAGGTCACTTACCCCATAACAGACACTTGCAATGCCTTCTCCAGCGATATTTTAGCGGCATTATTTCAACACTAAGAAAAGGCTTAGGATCATCTACTTCATTCCGATAAGAGCTTGACCATGCAGATACTCTAAAATGTCTGGTAGCAACGCATTATGATTTCATTGAAATCTTATATTTGATGCTAAAACATCCTTAATCTGTCTTCTACACAGAGCTAAATTGTTGCTGCACCAGTGTTATAGTTTATTCCATATTAGTATTTCTATCAATATTGTTAACAAAATACTAATTAATGATGTTAACAAAATAGATGCCCACTATTAGGTGAAAAATAAAACTGTGCTGCTTTACATATCTTCTAAAGTTTGTCATAGGAATAACAATTTTAGCTATTCTTTTCAACACCTTTAATGCTTTTTATAATTTTACCTACATAACATATATACCTATAAACGTTCATTTAAATTATAAATCATTTGGTGCATGTAGCCCTATGGGTATTTGATCTGAAATTTTTTCAGCTACAGGTATTCTGAATACAATAGATTCGGGCAGATTCAGGTTGTCAACAGAACTGTTTCCGTGACTTTGCTTTTGAAACAAGTCTTCTTGAATAGTATTGCATAGTTATTGCACTGTCAGGCATTTTCCAAATATCACTAAAATACGTATTTATTTTTTTTTTAGTGAAGCTCAACTTGCTGAATTTTACACTGGCTCTTGTAATCCTCAGGGAACAGTACTACTCCATGTTTCAAAAGGGGGCATTTTCAGAGGCAAGGCAATATAAAGCCTCTGAGATGGGGAAGTTTTACTGCTTGGGTAAACATTATCAAAATAAGATGCAGAAATCATATCTTTGGTGCTATTCAACCTTTGCTGATTTACGGTTTTCTATTCTTGATAAGTGGGCATGTATCAGTCCTCATTTCTAAAGATGTTTTCATCAAGGATTGTCAGATTCAGCTATCATTTTTATTTGCCATTATATTGGATTTCTATTTGTACAGATCAGGCTGCAAATTGGTCTTTTTTTTTTTTTTAGAGGTTTTTATAGGCAGGAAGGAGTATCGTATTGTTCTGAGTGGCACTGGCATGAAGATAAATAACTCTGAAACTTGGAAGAGTGTTAATTAGAAATTATTATAACCTGACTGACCTGACTCGGCATTGTGGTATCTTGCCAAACTGGCTTTTTATTCTTACGCGTGTCTGATCCGTGTTTGTGGTGAGAAGCTAATGATTTCATGGAATTGTTTGGCTTAATCCTGCTTTCCTCACACTGCAGAAATTTTATAGGATGAAGAATAAGTAATATCAGAATGAGGTTCACTGGGTATGACCCATGGTGATTACCCCAAATAATATTTGGTATAGGTTTCTATTTTAGTAAGTTCAGGGGAGTGATATATCGGGCCTGTTTGTTTCCTTAAATGAGATTTACATTGGTTTATGACTGGTTTACACCTGAGTAATTCTACTGGTTTCAGTGCAGCTTGTTTTTTGTAGTTCTTATTGGTGTGAGGTCGCAGTAGGGGCTGTTGAAACACATTAGCATTTTTTGAATGATGTAATTAATCAACACCAACATAAGACACAACTTGTAATTTCTAGTCACGTTACCATCCTTGTAGCTTTGTGGAAGAAGAGCTGTGAACAAGAAGGACCTCTGTGTCTAGCTGGACTGGAATCTCACTTAAAAAGATCCCTCAGTTAAAAGAGAAGCAGATCTTATCTTTACCTCCCTATGTTCTACACGGACATCAAAAGGCTATCTCTTAAGATCTTTGAAGCGAGATGGGTTGAGTATTTGCCTTACTCCTCCTTCTGGTTCTCACAGGGACAGTGGACGATTCAATGCTGGACCAGCTGGGGCTATGGAAGCCGCAAGTCTCCCACCTTAGCCTGCCTTCCCAGCTGCTCGCTGCGCTAATTAGCCGGGGTGGAGTGCCCTAATGACACACCTACGCAGCATCTTGTTTTGGAGTTCGTTGGCAGGAGTGCAGCACTGAGCTGTGCAGTCATATCCTACTTTTAACTGTAGGTTTATATGAGTAATAAGCCAGGCAGCTAAACCAAAGTTATTCAGAATATGTAGCACAGCTGATGCAAACATCAAACACTGGGGGACCCCACTCCATGGCCAGGACTGTATTCAATAATTGGTGGTGTGGTTTCACGTGTGGAGTTGGGAGCAGCACAGGAACATTCTCAATGTGATGTATCATACTGTCCTTTTTGCATGTCCTGTTTTTCATACTTTTTGGTAATATTTCACAAATAGTTCCTGGGAGTTCTTTTTTTTCCGTTTCCTTCAGAAGGTATGTGGTAGTTGCCACAATCCCACATTACATTACATTGCATTGTTTGCAGTACATAAGCACAGTATTTTTAACATACGTGTACTACTAATCTCTATAGGCCCAGGCAAAGTGAACTCCATTTTTGTAGGTATTTAGTACAAGCATAAAATGAATGTCTGTCCTTGTCCCAGTAACTTACAGTTTAGAAAGAGGAGACAAAATAGAAAGGTAACAAAACCAGAACAGTTTGAATAGGGGGGATTCCAAACTTTTTTTTTCTTGGTGTTGGCATCAGTCTTTCAAACTGTTGGAAAGGAAGTTATTATTGAGAAGCTATAGGAAGGGAAATGGGAAGCCAGATAGTGGCACAGTAGCGTGAAAGGAAAGGGCTGAAAGAATAAATTTGAATCAGAGAAGGTTTTGGTAACTGAGTTCATAGAAATACTACAATAGCAAGGGGAGAAAAACTCCGTGGTCAGATCACAAAAGGAGTCAGTCCCAAATTTCCAAGTAGGTTGCTGATGCCTGCTGGCAGCTTTTAACATCAGCTGGAAGAAAAGAGCCTCTTTTCTCCACAAACCAGAATTAATCTGTCACGCTTTTCTCCTCCAACTCAAGTGACTTGTGTTAAGGGAGCAGCTTTTAGACAAGAACCCTGGACCAAGTCTTGTTTGGGTACAGTGGAAGATTTCGAGCTGTATTTTAAAGCACCATTCACCTCTTGTGTCTGAACTGTTAATTTGCAGTGGGGTCACTCCCAGCTTACACTACTGCTGGTACATTAATGGTCTAAATAACTGCACCTGCTATGTTAATGCAAGTGTGCATAATAGCTCCAGTAATTTAGAAAACTGGGTATTGTGGTAGGGTGAGGAGGAGGAGAAGAGAAGGATATAAGGGGTGAGAACTTGGTCACAAGAAATATAGATTTCAGATGACTTGCTTTAATATTGCCACAGTGTTGTCAGTGCTGCTTGTGTAATGCTTTCAGTATTTTACTGGCTATATTCAGCTTTTTCAGTTGAATGTGTTGAAGAATGGAAGGGCTTTCTGAGCAAGGAGAGAAGGAATTGGAATAATGCTAATTTAAAAAAAAAAATAAAAAAAAAAAATCCGTCCTGGCAGTATTTTAAGATTGTGAGATTTGTTTAAGACCGATCCCTAGCAGAAGATAGGTCATTAGACATCCCTCAATGTTAAAATCCCAGGAAAACAGGTCTGGAAGGGACTTAGAGCAATCCATTCCTTGCTGCAGTCTGCGAACATGTATACCAATACGATTCCTGATCAATGTTTGTCTAACCTGTTTTTGAAATCTTTCACAGCCTCCTCAAGCAATCTATTCAAGTCCTTAACTCTGCCTCCTGTTAAAAAGCCGTTTCTAATGCCTAATCGAAACCTCCCACCCGCAGTTTACACCCATTACTTCTTATCGTGCCATGCTGGGCACGAAGAACAGCTTCATTCTCTTCCTCTCTGCATCCGTCTTTTCTCTTTTAGAAATGCTTACATTCTTCTGAGTGTGCCTTTTTATGTATGTCTGGGCCTGGGTGAAAAGAGGTTGAGACAGTCATTTTAGCCAAGCAGGCAGCAAGTGTCTGAAATGGAGGAGTTAGAAAACACTGGGCAGGGCAGGGTGATTTGCTTAAGGCGATCTGGGGCCCTAAACACAGTGCCTAAGAGAGAGGCTGATGCCTGCCATGTGTTACACATCTCTTATGACAGTGCCTCTTTGGCATTTCTGTCTCACCTGCCCATGTCTCGGCCTGTATCTCTCACCCGTCACCTGAACTGTGGCCAGGAACTGTGAGTGCTTCGGTCGAGCCTGATTTTGGGGGATTAAGATAGTTCGCCGCTTCCATTTTTAGTTCTCTCAATTTCTGAAATCAGACGTGGGTAAGAAAAAGTAGGGACTGTGAAAACTTGAAATGTGGCAGCAGCTACAAGTTGCCCAGCTGGTGGGGACAGTTAAGATTAGGCTCACACTCCTTCAGTCAGCCCTCAACTGTTGAACTCCAATATACGTCAGGAAATGCCTCCCTTCTTCACATCTTACAGGTCTTGGCAAAGATCCCAAAAACTCTGTTATCCAGAAGTTATCCCAAACATGAGTCCCTGACTGATCTCAGCGCTTGCTCCAGACCAGTATCTCTTAGCACAAGTATTATAGAGGCAGACATCGTGGTGGCCCCAGGCACTTAGGAGCACCAATCTGCTTGCTGTGACATGCTTTGACTGTCCACTGTGTCTTCTCCCAAATGTCCACAGCCGTGCCAGCCCTTTTTAGTCATATTCATTCATGGTGTATGAAGTCTAAACCGAAGCTTTATGGTTACATGGTTTAAATTATGTAGTATGGTAGCCTGTATAATTGCAAATAAATACTTGACGCTGCCTGCACTTTGGATGCATGGAGCAGCTCTCCAGTACTCCAGGTGTAAGGTATACGTGTGGGTGGGTGAAACCAGCTGACCAGATAGAAAACCTCATTTTATGGAATCCTTTATGAGGTTATCACTGGCCTGTCCCTTTGGAGCTGACAACTGAATAAAGATACGAAGCGGTTCACATGATTTATAGCAACATTTCTGTGACTTGAATACTCACTGATTATACTGGGGTCATGTTTCTTTTTTGTGATTAAGACCACAAACTTACTTTTAAATTAAATAACACAAAAATGCAGGTTCTTGTGTTAGTTGTGTGATTCTGAGAGCTGGGACCTGAAACTATAGTGTTATGTATACTGTGAAAATATTTAGACTTTCTTTGAGTGAATGGGTTTCTTAAAAAATGGAGAGGAAATAATCGATCTTCCTGTGCAAAACTTTTGAAGGAGAAGGCCTATGGAAATTATTCCTCAAATCCATGAAGTCTAGAATTGCTTCATTACACTATTTCAGCGAAAGTACTTCACAAATGTGCAGGATGACAGAATCCTACCTGTAGACTAATTTGAAGGACAAATCTCCATTTTACTCTAGTTTCTAAAAGGACAGCGTTTGTATTAACTCTGACTTATTTTTATTTTTATTGAGGAAACCATTTCCTTGTCTTGGAGTGGGGGTGACTATTAACATTATGGATATAGGAATTAGTATTATCTCTGATGATAGGAATCTGTGTAGAAAGTAATCTGGAAAAGTACTCCAGCTGCAGAGTTTATGTTGATTACTGTGACACCCAGTGGTCATTTAAAGAACCGTAAAAATGTAGTATAGAATGACTGCAATTAAACTAAAGGCCGCACGAAATGCTGAGGTTTCTACGATAAATGTATGCTTTTTAAGAGTGCTACTCTTTTCCTCAGTAATGTGTACAGACAGTAAAAATAAGCTGGTTTAGGAGTTGTAAGATTTGCAGCCGTTTTGTTTCTGTTTTCACATATTTGACAAGTACATGTATGTATTTGTATTTCCTTGTACGAAGCTTGTGAATAGCTTGTGAGGCTGAGGCTACAACTTGGATCAAACCCCTTGGGTGACTGACAGAAAGTTGCTTCATCAGGATGAAGTTTGAAATGGCTTTTAATTCTCATTGGTGAGAAGCAGTCTCAGAAGAAGTCTGGGAGATAAAGGGACCTTTTTTCCCCTCCTTTGTTTGCTGCTGACTCATTGTGTGGCTCAGAGCAAATCGCTTGTGTGCATGGCCGAGAAGTACTTCAGTCGGTATGTTCATGAAGGTGCAATGTGTAATTAGTGTTAGTCTAGGTGACATTCGCCTCCAACCGGAGTCAAGAATGATTAAATTATATGATGGGTATAATGAATGCGTCATATTTATATTCCAAAGCATAATATTACCTTCTGAACTGCATTTTATTACAGAGCACCAGACAGTGATTTAGTCCCATATACCCAGTAAATGAGAAATTAAATTCTATTGTTTATGGATCACTGACCATAAAATATTTACTCTTGGTGGCATGTTTTAAATAAAGCAATGCCATCAAAATTCATCATATCTAATTGCAGTTGACCAGGCAGCACATGCCTGTTATATATACATTGCTATATTTATTGTTATCTGTATTGTTTGGGAATGTCTCATGGAACTGCCGAAGCTTTTTCCTACAGGTAAGAAGAGTTACACAGCTAAAGGAGCAACCTCAGAAGGCATCCACTTATAAACCTGGAGATTAGACAGAGCTGCAAAGTCAGTTATTGCCTAAGGCCCTCTTCTCGGCTGCATTAGCTGCGGCTATACTGAGTGCCTCAGGAGCGCTCTTCAGCTCCCTGAGCGCGTGCTCACTGTCTACATCCAGAATTGGGATGACATCTGAGTTCCCACCGTTTATTCATCTCTATTCTACCCAGTTTTTGTGCAGGGAAGCTGCAGCCAGAAAGGGAGCAGTAAGACCTTCTGGCAAGTCCACTCCTATCAGGGTGAGGAGAGAACCGAGACAGAGAGACACACGCGAGCAGCAAGGCTTTGTTACCGCATTGCTTTCCAAGAACATCAATATTAAATTGTTCACAATTGAAAAAAATTTTGTTACGACCATCAGTGTTTCATATTTAATAGGATCACAGGAAATATTTGTCATAGCCAAAATCCTTATATGCTAAATTCAAGATAAAAATACCTTAAAACAACTGCACATTTTGAAGCTAAATTAGTGTACCATGAAAGATGTGTGACTTTTTATGTGCTATTATTTGGCTTCCTGTAACATGTAGTAGTTCTGGTTTCACACCCTGCTGTCCTGGTCTTTACAAGGACACAAAAAACCTGTTACTTCCTACTCTCACAAGCTTACCGTCTAAAGATACCACAGGTAACCATAGATGGAAACAGATAGAAGAGTGCACCCAAAGAAAATGAAATAATGCTTCATCAAATGCATTGGGGACTATGTAGACTAACAGATTGTCTCCTGGTATTCTTAACTGCAGAATGAAGACTGGTTTTGTCCTCCAGCTTCTGATAAGAACAAATGAATGTAACATAATTTTCTAACATAATGTTCTACATACTGATGCTTGCTATTATACTAGCATACATATACACTTGGTAAAATTCTAGTTTGGTCTTTGAAAGGAAACTGTGAATGGATCTTTTGCTCTTTAACCCTGCAATATGGATATTTGCTACAGAAATTTGTTTTTACTTTGTGTTCCTCCACTGTTTTTTCTAATTACTTAATTCTGGCTCTGGGTCATAGGTGCCTGCTCTTGGGTTTTTTTTATATTGCATGTAGATCATTCCAATCCTCCCATTAGATTTTTGTTGTTGCTATTGTTGCTTTAGTCTTTAAAAATTTGATTTTAGTCCTCACAGACTGGACAAATCATGTTAGAAACCAGTTTGTCCTCTACTTTGTTTATAGCATTTTTAGCTAGTCAGCATAAACAAAGCCTTGGGCAATTTGCCATCCTATTCTAGACAGGATGTCTAACAAGTGTAGTAAGTGCAAGATTTTTTGTTTACATTGTGAACTGAGTTTGGATTTTTTGCTGCCCGTTCTGTATTTACTCTAAAAGTGTCTTCTTACCCTATGAAGAGAAAGCTACAACTCACGATGTGAAAATCTGCATTTTTAGGTAAAAGAAGATCCAAATATGTGCTAGCTGAAAGGAATGTGTTGCAATACTTGAATCAGAGGAGAATAAAAAGAGTTAAGCTGAGAGAAGAAAGAAGACTGCCCTGTATGTTGCTATTTACCTTAGTATATGCGTTGGGAAAACTGTGAGTAGTGATGTATTTTATCTCTTCCTGCGCACTGGGGCCTGGCATGCACTGGAAGGGAATCTCCTGGTAATTGCTATTAATTGCTGTAATGTAACATGCCAGTGGCTCTGATGTCTCTCTGAAACCAAATGTTTCAGACACAGACATAAATATCATACGCTCTGCCCAATAAAGTTACACCCCTACTGATTAGCTGGTGACCTGAGGTCTAGTGATAATAAGACCTTCTGACTTAAACCTTCACACTCATCCCTCTGCACACCACCCTGCTGTGACAAACCAGCTCTTTCAGCACTCAAGTTAATTTCAATAGTTAAAAATTATATCCTTGTTCTCAGGAGTGTTGAGGACTGGTTCTGCAAGTGGTGACTGATAGAGACGCACATTAATTTATTCATCTCAGGGAGAAAAAAAATAAAAAGGGAGAAAGAAGGTAACTTAGGACTGAAAAAAAAAAAGCAGCAAAAAGGTGGCTGCAGAGGCAGCCTCAGAGCCTGGGAGCAGGGTGAGCCACAGCACTCTGCTGCGAGATCAAAACAAGTGGATCCACCCTCATAATCTTCTTCTTGCACAGCCCCTGACATGGCTGTGTGCGGATGTGTTTCACACCGAAAAGAGGTGAAAAGAGGACAGACCGCTGACTTACACAACGGTCAGAGGAGATAGAAGTGAGTGTTCAGACTCAGCCCCTGCAGCCAGTACACTGAGTAAAATAACAAGCCTAAAGGATAGAGTAACCAAGTTGATTTTGTATCAGGGTGCAACATTTAATAATTACTGGGCCAAACTCCTGCCTTCTGGTGTTTTTAATGCTGAAGTGCAAAAATAAAATGTGGGGTGTACAAAATAAGATTTCTGGGTGGTGGGAGGGAGCAAGATTTTATAAAGGACGTTAGTTTCAATACTGCTACAGCAGATGTAATACAGACCATACCATCTCATTAAGTCACAGGAGTTCAAGAGTTAAAAATGGCCACTCAGGACATCTGTGTGTAAATGAGTGTCAGAGAAGCTGAATAAATTCTTTTTCTGGTGAAGCTGAAAAACCTTCTCAGACCCTACAACTGACAGAAATTTCATCTTATTCACCGGCAAGCTTTTCCAGAACAGTCGGTGACTTGTAGTTTCAATGGCAGTCCTAAAAGCCTTCCAAACATGAGGAGAATATGAAATGATGAAGTATCTTCTGCTGCACGTCTGTTTGAAGTACAGCACAATGCTGTCTTAGCACTGGGGGTTTCAGGACTACAGCCCCTGGTCTCAGTTATTAAACACCTCTGTTGCGGCAAGACAGGACTGTCCCTTCTCTGTGGTGTTTTTATGGTGTGGTTTTTTATCTTCAAGCACAGATCGCCAAGGAAGGAAGGAACTGACTGACCAATTCATTGCTGTGACTAATGAACAAAGACCCCTCTAAGAAATGTTTTTGAGAATAAATAGACAAAATTATTGGTTGTTAGCCTACTGTTGATTTATAGTAGAAAATTACTCAAACAGACATTCCTTGGAAAGTCCTGCCTGGCACTCTGCAGAGGCTTAGATGGGACTCTGTAGCTTTGCCTCATCATCCTTTAGATTCTGTAATATTCCAGGAGAAGTACAGGGGAGGGGCAAGAAACCAATGGAGAAATTAAAAAAGTTAGTGTTTTAAAATCCTGGCCATTGACTATAGCAGGATTTCAACCTAGCTGTGCAAGAAATGTGCTCTATTACTTTGAAGAAGCCAGCGTACCTATTGGCACCTCGCGCCCTTATTTGCTTTAGGCCAGAAGTTTCATGATTAGCTTAAGCCGATCTAAGACTGTACTGCTGCCAAAAGGACATTCCTCCCCCTTCTGACATCAGATCAGACACCCACATGACCATACAATAAACAGATCCAACCAAAAACCAACACTGAGAAAAAAACAAAACAAAACAAAAGCCAACAAAAAGGATTAATTTTTAATTGAGTCTGGAAATTAAGCAAGACCTGCAAGCCACCAGGCAGTTGCTGGTGCTCATGAAATGGATGGACTGGGAACAAGCAGCTAGAGGGAGGGAGAGCTTGGACAACTGCCCTGAGTGGCAGTGAGATTCAGCAGGTGAGTCTTAAGTGGGTACACCTACTTGACATGCAGTGTGGCCTGAGAAAATTTGCTCTGTAGACAGAAACAGGTTGTGCTGTTGTCCCTAGAGCTGAGCTCTGTACGTTGGAGGGGTTTTACTTTGGGTTAGCTCTAGACTTGTCCCATGCACAGCTTGGTGTATCGGGTATGTTCCTGGAGCACATCTTCCAGTTTAGCTGATAGGATAGGAAAGCTGATGTAGATGCACTGTGGATGTACTTGAGGCTACCACTGGTACTAATATTTTTTGAGACCTCCAGATGCTACCGTAACATGAAAATATTTAGAGTCTATTTAAAACCCTCTGTTTGAGTGTGAGAGGCAGGAATGTAGCAGACACAGTGTTGAGTGAGGAAAGAGACCACAAGGATTTCATGTGGTTTTATGCCCACAAAAGACTGAATCTTTTCTGTGGTCCTGCTTTCAAGCAATAGAGGTGTGCCGTGGCTGAAACTCGGGTCTCTCTGTGGTTCCTGTTGGTGATGATGCCCTTGATGCTTTTCCCGTTCACGATCATTACTCTGCCAACAGGCAGCTCTGCTTTTCTCAGCTCCTGGGTGCTTCACCATAAACGGTCTAAGGGCTTGCACTCTAGTTTAAATGTGCCTTTTGAGCAGAGTCCTTAGTTTGCCCTTTGGGGGTGTTTTGTACAGTTCAGTGCCTTTAACAATAATATTTTCATCGGTCATTCTGGCATCAAAAGAAAAGACAGCAGGGGGCACCAAATCTGCATAATTCTGCTAAAATGACACCATTCAGGGCCATGCTGATAAAATTTGAAGCTATTAGGCATACTTTCAGTTTAACACCTGGAATTTCCTTCCAGTGCTCATATTTTCTAAGATACCTCTTTGCTTCTCAGAAGCTACAGTGGCGAAAGCAGGCATTCAATTTCCACAAATGTGGAAATCTGGGCCAGTAGCAGACCTTTCTCTTGCCAGTTGTCCTCCTACTCCAATTTCCACTTGGTGCTGTAGGCTCCAGAGCTCACGCCCAGAAAGACGCTCTCTCTAATACTAAATTTGGGAAGGCATTTGTGTTGGCAGAGTTGAACTAACGGAAGTCTTTGCCTTTCACTTCTAAAGTATGTTGGTATTGGTGGTGTGAAAAGATTTTGTGCTGAAATCAGTGTTGGACTTTCTGAAGAACTTAACCTCTCAGTGAATGGGCATTTTCAAGCCTAGGACACGTGATGTAGCTTAACTCTGCCTCTGTTCTTTTGCAGAAGCCAGAACTCAGCTTTCATACAACTCACTGTGTAATAAAAAAAATCCTCTGCGAAATGAAACATTAAATATATCCTCTCCTGGTTCTTTGAGTATTGGTTTAAATGTCATCAGTGAGGTATGGATCTGATTTGAAAGCCTTCTTCATGTGAGTTGGTTCATGCTCATGGAACATCTGTGGGTACACTTCAAAAAGTCAAACCTATTATTTATACATATAATATATATGTATTGGTTGTATTTTGGGAGTGCTTCGGGATTAGATCCTCATTTGATAACACGCAGAAATAAGTAACATTGCTGTTTGGCAGACACTTTGATAAATCTATTAATTGGGAACTACTAATTGTGTGTTTCTATTATAGCCAAGGAGCGAGAAGATGAAAAAACACGTTCAAACCTCGCTGAGGTGTTCACCACATGATCTTTTTTTCCACCCTGCATGCCCAATCTTGGATTTCTATTCTTCTAACCTTACAGTCACTTTCTTTGAAAAATCAGTCCAGAGAGAGACATAATGAAGCAGAAAAGATAGTTGTGCAATAAGATGAGAGCCTGGGACTAGGACACGACTGCTCATTCTGTGGCTTTTGGTAAGTAATTTTTGGGTCAAATTCATAAAATCATTTAATTATTTGAATTTTAAGTTCAACTGGTTAGGTGCATGCCTAAGTAAGTAGGGCTTCCAGGCTTATCTACTCTAAATGTAATCACTAATTGGATGAAATAGGTAAGCAACATACCTACTAAGCCTTCCAGGGCAGCATGTTCTTATAGGTAATTGCTATTGTTTCAGACAGTGGGAAAATAATATCTTGTTGTCAGATGACCAAAGCTCAGATATTAACAGCTCAGTAACTGTCTCACACAGCCTGTCATGCTCTGTGCTCCGTGTTGCATTGCAGGGGGACACAGCAGGCTCAGTCTATGGGAGGAGAGTCCCCATGGGAGGTGAGTGTAAACCTTGAGTAAGGTGTGAGTAGAGCTTCTCCTTCTGCCTGCAATGTACAAGCTCTGCACCAAACCAGGGGGCAGCCAATTTAGGGCAAAATCCCCTCCTTCTGCATTAAAATCTAAGTTTACAGCCTTGAATTTTAACTTCATTTGTCCTACTCACAATAGCAGGCTAAAATAATGATTTCAAAACTGTATTTTACGGTCACCTGGGACTCCTGATAACAGATCTGGTCTGTTCCTTAATCATCTGCAGGGTTGCTGTGTTTCTTCTGTCTCCATAGCTCCTAACTTTGTCAACTTGAAGTTCAAGAAACTGGAGCCTTTCCCACTTGTCATCTACTTCATTGATTTCTGTGGCACAGCTCCTGTGTAAGGTTAGGAAACCTGCAAACCAAACTGACTACTCCCCATGCTCAGTAGCAGTAGATCATAGAATCACAGAGTCGCAGAATGGTTGAAGTTGGAAGGGATGTCTGGAGGTCACCTGGTCCAACCCCAGGATCATGTCCTTGAATATCTCCGAGGATGGAGACTCCACAGTCTCTCTGGACAAGCTGTGTGAGTGCTCAGTCACCCTCACAATCAAAAAAAATGTTTTCTGATGTTCTGAGGGAACCTCCCCTGTTTTAGTTTATGCTCATTTCTTCTTGTCCTGTGCTCAGATAACTCTGAAAAGAGCCTGCCTCCATCTCCATCTCCCTCCCCCTCCCTTCAGGTATTTATATACATTAAAATGATCCCCTTGAACCTGCTCTTCTCTAGGCTCAGTATTCCCAGCTCTCTCAGACTTTCCTACTGTATGAGAGATGCTTCAGTCCCTTAATCATCTTCATGGCCCTTCACTGGACTCTCTCCAGTATGTCCCTGTCTCTTTTGTGCTCAGAACTGGACACAAAATGCGACTCACAGGATAACTGGACCTTTCCTTTTTTCAATAATCTGAGACGTTTTTCTTCCTCACATTTCCACTGCAGCTTTTTTTCTAGGGTATAAATCACTTGTCCTGCAGGGCCATAAGAAGTCTAACTTTCACAACCAGGTCATCCTTTGCCGAGGTTTTCCGCTGGTACTAAAAGTGGTGTTTGGTGAGTGTAGGTGTGTCACAGTGTCCAGCAGACACGGACAAGAAATCTGAAGATTTCCTTAGGCACTTCTTCCCCATACAGGTCAATAGCTCGCACTGCTGATAGTGTTTAAAGGTCAGTCCCTGTCCTAATTCTCTCCTATCCCAGTTATATTTAATCTTTTGTCTTTGCCACACCTCTCCCAATTCCCTCTCTCCAGCCCATTCATAATATAATACCTAGAAGTCATAAAACAGCAGAATGAAAAACGACAGTAAGCAGAGTGAAGTTGGAGCCAGACTGCTCTGAATAGGATGGCTTTATCCAGGCTTTTGTTTCAGACTTATGTAAAGACATCGTGTACATTGAGTACGTCCTGAAAGTTTTACAGTTCTATCCATTCTCAATTATTCTTTGCCACAAAAGTCTCTAGAATGAAATGGCCAAGATAAAATAACAGAAGTCTCTCACTCAAGTGAACTGATACTTTCTCTCAGTAAGCAAAGGACTGACGTAGTTTGTGAGCTCCGAAGTACCGGAGCTGCTCAATTATTTCTACACGTGCTTGTGCAGTTCAGCTGCCTGCTAAAACGTTAAATTTTAAGGCTGTACTTTCCCCTGCTGTTTACTCCACTTACTGCCTTTTCCTGCTCCTGCACAGCGCTTACCAAGTGTAGAGAAATTAGCATTTCTTCTTCTGCTTGTACGAATAAAGTCTGATCCTCCACACAAACTCGCTTGAAAGGTTCTGGCAGGTAATGGGGTTTAAGCTTCTTTCTGAAAGTTAGCTACCCTATCCTTCAGAGTCCATCAGAAGAAGCAATCTGAATACTGGAGCTTAAAAAAAAAAAATTAGGTTTTTCCTTTTTTGATGGAGTAGGTAGAAATTTTAAAAATGGACTTCTGGTATTTTACTTCCCTAAATCTCAAGTAACCTTTTGAAGAAACTTGAATAAAAAGCAAGAGATCAATTGGCCACAAAAACAATCAGATGATCAGAGGGATGGAACACCTCTTCTACAAAGTTAGACTGAGAGAGCTGGCTGTTTCAGCCTGGAGAAAGAAAGACTCTCAGGGAGATCTTATTGAAGACTTTCAGTATATAAAGGAGGCTTATAAGAAAGACAAAGACTTTTTACTGAGGCCTGTAGTGACAGGCCAAGGGACAGAGTTTTTAAACAGAAAGAGCATAAACTTAAATTGAATATAACAAAGACTTTTTTTTTTATGATGAAGGTGCTGAGACACTGGATCAGGTTGCCCAGATAAGTTGTGGATGCCCCATCCCTGGAAGTGTTCAAGGTCAGGTTGAACGGGCCTTTGAAGCAACCTGGTATTGTAAAGGATATTCCTGCTCATGGCAGGGGAGTTGGAACTAGATGATCTTGAAACAGACCTTCCAACATAAACCTGTCTAATATACATGATACAGAGTGTGCTAGGTAAGGTAGTGAGTCTCTGGATTGTAATTTGTAACCAAAATCTAGCTAACAATCCAGTCTGAGGCCTTAGATGCAGCGTGCGTGACGCTTTCAAATGTAGGTTAAGGAAGCATGGCTTGGCTGACATTTTTATGTGACTATTAGTATTGCGTTGGGGACGTGCAAGTTTAGCAACATATTCTCGTTTTCTTGTATTTACCTATAGAAAAGTCTTTCTAGTTTCTGGTTTGTTTTGTTTTTTTTTTGTAACAGAAAATTCTGTCTAATTTCTAATATATATTTTTTTGTAACAGAAAAGTATTTCTGTTTTTTTGTAGCTGTCTAATTTCTTTTCTTTTTAATTGTAATTTAATACTCTTACATTTTATTCTATCTATAGTGGGCAAAGAATATTATAGTCTATTTCCACGTTCGCTGTCCCTTTATGTATTTGAAGATTGTTTTCATGCATGTCTTCAGAGTTTTCTTTAGGTGAAATGAGCTCAATTCTTTCTGCCTTATCTTAGAAGATGTGTGTTTTACATATCTAATATCTCCTGAATGATCTTCAACTATTTTTCACAACTGTGATGTCCCAAAATGTCATTACTTCACATCTTCAGTGCTACATTATGGCTGATATATCCCAGTACAATATTTTCTGTTTTCGTTCCAGGTTGATACTATTAACTCATGTTCAGTTGATGATAAAATATGCAGCTATTTTTTCTGAGGACTGCTGCATTGCCTTGGGAAAATGCAGCTGGCTTTGCTACGCATAATTAACTGTCAAAGTGGAAGGATTTTGCACATGGGATTGTGTAGGATTCTACCTCAGGTCTAGCACTTGTCAAAACTTCCATTAATATTTTGGAAAATGCAGAAGAAGGGATTATTAAATACCATTCATCCATCAGCTGCAGAGGGTTCCTTAACTGCCTGCAAAAGTGTAGGATGCAAATTGAGAATCATTGCGGCAAGTTAAGAAATCAGTGTGGAAAATATACGCAACTTAACAAAGAAAAATGAGAAGTACTGCATTTAGGCAGGAATAATTAAATACACAGTATTAGAGTGGGAACAATCAGACAGCGCTGTGAAACAGTGTCAAAATCGCAGAATTATTATATATGGCTTTAATTGCTCATTTCTTTTCCTAAGACTTGTTCTAGAAAGAATTTTGTTTCGTTTCGTACAATTTTACCCTGATTATTCATTGCCCTTTGCTTCCTTCTGGGTACTTGTTTAAATTAACAGAAAAACAATGGAATAAATGATTAAACATTCCAAAATGTTTATAATTCCCAGGCTATTCCTTTTTCAGAAGATGGTTTTTATCTTTACCAGTCTTCTGGAACCTCATCTGTCTTTCAGAGTTTCTCATATATGTAGTCAGTCTGAGATTATAGCAACTTTTAAAATATAAACCACACTGGAAAGGTGTGTCAGTCTCCTCAGGTCAACTAGATTTCCTGTAGGGACATTTCATGCGTATCTCTGACTGTCTCAAAATGTTCTGTAGTGTTTAATAAACATTTTTCTTGCTGCCAAAGACAGCAAAATACTAATTATTATTGTGAAGAAGCACAATTTCACAACACGTAGAGATACCATAAAGCTTACATATTCAAGCAGAATCTTATTAAAATAATTGTATAGACAGAAGGGTGAATATCTGCTGGTAGCCTCTATGAATCTGACAGGTATTCAGATGTGAGTCTTGCAGTGATCTACTTTTACAATATAATATGACAATAAATTCAGATGCCTCAGATTTGCCTCAGATTTGAGGCCTGGAATTGCCAGGTTTGGAATTCACACCTGATATTCAGAGATAGGAGACACTAAATAAGTCAACAAAAAGAAACTCTTCATAAAATGAGTTTCTGCAGCTGTGGTTGGTGCAGCTTCGGACCGAAACGCTGTCAGACGATGGCTCTTAGTTTATCTGGAGACTCTCTCCAGTTCAGTTTCACGCTTGGCCTAGGAATTCAAACAAGTTGAATAGATTATTATTTTAACACAGTTAAAAATGATGTTTCTGTGACTCGAGGTTCTAAACTAAAAGTTGTCTTCTTAAACACCTAGTTCCAACTGTAGTGGAAAAAAATGGAAGATGTCACGTAGTTTTCATGGATTTTTGTAGCTAACAGAGGCAACATTTTTGGTTTTGCTCTATACAAGTCAACAAGTCGATTTCATTGACTTCAATCTGCTGCCCCTGGTTGCTAAGAAATGAAAGTGAGACCTGTGTTGCTAAACATGGAAGTAAATGTACTCAGCTTAAAGCAACTCTCATCCCTCTGTGCCTTTTACCGAAGGCAGTTAATTACCTTTTAGAATACACATTACTAGGCTTCAGAGAAATGGTCAGTGGTTTATGAGCATATTTTTATTGAATACAAAGAAAGTCCTACACCTTTTAACAAAGAATTTTGGTAAATACAATGAAAGAATTGAGAAGAGCATAATGTGTTTGAGTTTAACCCAGACCTGGCAGCCCTGCAGGATCAGATAATCCATGTAGGACAGTTTTGGGCTGGTTAAACGTGCACGTGCTCCCCAGTGCAGTTTCTGGATATTAGTGTAGAGGAACCATTTGTTGGAGCAGAAGAGTAATTAAGCCTTTTATTCTTCTTCACTTCCACTGAGATGATTAGCAGGGGAATCTTGTGCTTGCTACGCTTCTGAGTTTTGCAAGGCAGACACTTTTTTTGTAAGTTGGATTTGTTTGTTGCAGACAGGCCAGTGAACATCCTTCAGAGGACAGCTTCTGTTGGCTGCTGTGTCAGGCTCAATGCAGTGTGCGCACACTTGGACACGTCCAGCTACGCTAGTTGCTCAGATGACTAGTTGGTAGGCAGATCAAACTCTTCACTCAGTTCCTTAAGCTCGTTTGCAATAATTCTGCCTTCTTCTTTGGGATGCACTGTCCCTCCTTTTCAAGGTGAAAATGAACTCAGTAATTCTATTTGCGGATACAGATCATCTTAATTAATTTTCCCAGTGACTGTTGTGATAGACTTCTTTTCTTTCTGGACATCTATTAGCCTGCCGATCAGCTCTGAGCCACCTGCCCTATTTATGGGCATTTTAACAGAAGGAATTAATAGGAATCCTTGTTGGGTGTGAATTTACAATTCACTAATTTACAGTTTTCTTACTGGAAGCACTTCAGTGCTAAAGGCAAAATAGATTCCTATGCTTGTAAAGCAAGATTACTTTCTCCTAGCAAGACAAAGTGGCTTTAGTGGGAATTAGGGCAGCTAAGCTGCAGTGTTTGGAAATTTACACCCTAATTACCACAAATTAGCTTCTCCATCTGGGCCTGAACAAATACATGAACAATACTCAGGGGGTCGTCCACTGTGTTACCTTTTCCTGCAGTATGATCTCCACTGAGATTTGTCTGGCCATGTTCAGATCATCATAGTGAAAAACTCTTCTGAAGTTCAAAGCAGCAAAAAATGTTTTCTGATTTTCAGTTATCTGATTGTTCAAAGTACCTCTCAGCAGGCAGCATACCTATATACATGGCAGTGACAACAGCAGCTGATAGATCATTAATATGTTGTAAATGTCGGTATTGCTAAGATGTCATCTTGGCTTCCATTTCAAGCTTGAGTCTGACAGCTTGATTAGCTTTGCTTAACCAAATAGTTTTGTTGATATTAATTGTTTTAGTGGATATGGAATTATTGTCACTGAAATGAATGCTTCAGAAGCCAAAATAACATCCCAACCTAAATACTTGGTGAAAAATATTTTTTTTTTAGATAACCATGTCCACAAAGAAAATCTGCCTGGACTTTACGTGATTTTGAGAGTTGCTTAAATTGCAAACCAAAGCAAATGCTTACAATATCTGTTAGCAAGAAAACAAGAAAAAGAAAAGAAGTTCATTTTTATTATGTGCTGATTCACATCAGTTTGCAGAACAACGATTTATGTAATCTTACGTGGTGGTACAATTCTCCCCCACCCATGGGCCACTCAGTACAGGGTGTGACTTCTCTCCTTGGGTCACACAACAATCTATTGGAAAGTCAAACGTGGATTGTGAAAGGCGGTGTACCAGAGCATGAAGGCACCCCCCCTAACGTACCAGGCTCCAGCTTCCACTAGTCTTTGGGGATAATAATCATAGAATCATGGAGTGGTTCGGGTTGGAAGGGACCTTAAAGATCACCTAGTTCCAACCCCCCTGCCATGGGCAGGGACACCTCCCACTAGAGCAGGCTGCTCAGAGCCTCATCCAACCTGGTCTGAAGCACTTCCAAGGACGAGGCATCCACTTCTCTGGGCAACCCATTGCAGTGTCTCACCACCCTCATAGTAAAGAACCTCTTCCTAATGTCTAACCTAAACCTACCCTGCTGTAGTTTAAAATCATTGCCCCTTGTCCTGTCACCACATGCCCTTACAAAAAGTCCTTCTCCAGCTTTCCTATAGGCCTACTTCAGGTACTGGAAGGTTGCTATAGGGCCTCCCTGGAGCTTTTTCTTCTGCAGGCTGAACACAGGATCTTTGTATTACATACATACATACATACATATATCTTCTTATATTTGATCGTTCGAGGTTCCTTCCAACCCCTAACATTCTGTGATTCTGTGATATCCAAGTCCTTCAGCCTGTCCTCATAGAAGAGGTGCTCCAGCCCTCTGATCATCTTTGTAGATCTTCTCTGGACCCTCTCCGACAGATCCGTGTCCTTGTGTTGGTGGCTCCAGAGCTGGATGCAGTACTCCAGCTGGGATCTCACAAGAGCAGAGTAGAGGGACCTAATCACCTCCCGACAAATAGCATCAAACATATTCATCTATGACACCCAGTCAGTAAGAAACATACATATAGCACCTACCCCAACTGGATGATGTCAAGGCAAGTACATTATCGTAAGGCTGTTGCAGATTCAAGGAGAAGAGAGCTTAGTTTCTCTAGAGAGGAACTAAATGCTTTGAACTGAGAACCAGTTTTTTGTGTGTGTATATGTGTGTGTGTGTGCAGTACCTGTGAGTCACAATAGCTTCCCTAAAGGCTGTTTAACTTTCTGAAGTTGATGTGAGTCATTGTTCTCTTCCCAGGTAATGACTAGTTAAGATCACATTTAACCCTTTCATTTCTCTAGTAATCTCTGAGACTTGTATTTCATTGAACTTCAGTGAACAAGTGCTCCAGAGTTCTCAGTGACAAGTAAAAGCTTTAAGAAATAACACAAGATAGTTCCATTTGGAGAGCACAGATGACTAAAGCTGGCATCTGTTACTGTTCAGCCACTTTTGTCTCAGAAATAAAAGTGACGATTGATTTAACAAAAGAAAGCGTATCTTGTCCTTGCTGATTAATGTAGGTACAAAGCATATAGGACTTGGAAAAAAAAGCTACTCTGAATGACATAGATTTTATATTACGTTCCAAAAATAAGCCCAACAAAGGCAGAATTTTTACATACTGCATCACAATCACTGTTTCTCCTAGCTATTCCTAGAGTTAAATTGAATATTTCAGATGACATTCTGAATGTTTGCTAAAGAACTAGACCCAAACTTCCATTATCTGGCTTTTGTGGTTTAAGCAAATTTATTGAGGTTTTTCAAGATAAGAGAAAAAAAAAAAAAAAAGAAGACAAATTGAAATAGTCTATTTGTGGTATAAAATGCACTAGAATCCCCAACTGGGATTTCAAACCTGTCCTGTTCTCTTCTTTGTAAGAGATGAGTAAGTCACAGAGAATCGCTTTGTCTTGCTGGTTCTGCTTCAGACTGGAAATATTTTCTGTAATGTTAAAAACAGGATGGCTAATGTATTAAAGGTTTATATTTAGAATAGGAATGATCTTTCAGTACAGAATTCTCATGAGACTTCTTGCTAAACATTCTCCCACTCCTCCATTGCCACCTCCAACCTTTTCTTCTGGTATTTTTCCAATTTACGATGCGAATCCTTCAGTTCTTGTTGTCACATGCTGCAATAGTTTTTACAAGGGACTTGAGCTGAACTGACTGAAAATACTAAGTGCTATGATCATTAGTTTAATTCCAACAGTTAAAACCCATGCCTATTTATGGGTTTTTCATTTTCTCTCTGGTCTAATATGAGGACTATGTTTCAAAGTTACAAAAACTTAGGGGATCGATTTGGACAATCTTTAATTAAATTCAGTGTTTGAGAAATAAATCTGTTATTGAGATGCTAATAATACAACTGGTGCTTTTGGGGCAATTGATTTTTTTCCCCTTCAAACAGAGGCCAGTAAAACCTGACCTTAATTTAGCAGAGGTAGAGGACAAGGAGACAGGGTTGTAAAGATACTGAGCTGATGGCAACCGGTCCATTTATAGCGTGATCGCGGTGCCTCCTGCTGTACGTCGGTGTAGCCCGTCCTTCCTTTCACTTCACAGATGTACCCACCTCTCATAAAACTGCATCAAAAGTGCAGTTTTTCTGAATAAATACAGTCATCATTTAATGTTTATGTATTCATTAGTCAACACTGGGTTTTATGCAGACCATATTGCAACTATTCATTTATGCATGCAAGTCAAAAATGACTAAGACCATTAATTCAGTTGGAACACATATGTCAGTTTGGTGAAATTCTGAATTTTTTCTAAACTGTAGCAAAGATGCCAGGCTTTGGTTTACTGCACCAGATTGTTGTTTTCTGAAAAGCAGGGATGAGCATTCCGTAACAGTCTCAGTATAAAGAGATGAAGAGGAAGAACACTTGGCTTAATTTGAGAACGTTTAATCTTCCTCTCATAAGGAGAACTGTTGAAGGGCATCATACATCTGACTTTGTTCTGTCTTCTCTGTTCAGAACGATGGAGCCATGAGGTGTGATCTAATACAGCCTGCAGAGGGCGAGAGCAACCAGCAGGGCTTGTACTTTAGCAGAATATTTCAGGCTGTGGGGTGGGGAAAAATGAAACAACGGTAAAATTACCGGAATTTGGCCCCAAATGTTAATTCACTATTTGGACAAATACATATCTTATGCAAATTGTCTTATTAGCATAGTTAACTCTGCAGGATATTCAGTAACTGATGAAGTATTTCTCATAGGTTACTTATTCAGTAAATTTGTTATTTTATTTTCATGCCTTTGATGGAATTCAATTATTAACGACTGATAAAGTCGAAACCCACTCTCTCCTCAGCACAGAGCCAAATTAAATTCCTGCTCAGCAGGATTAAGCAATGTGAGCAAGAATTACTTATGTAAAGTTTCCATGTATTAATTTGAAGCAAAACAGATAATGTCAAAGGCAGATAAGAACATTTCAGGTATTACATGTTAAGAGCTTACTTTCTATTCCCTGCATGGGATCCTATTTTTATGTTGGGTGTCCTCCCCAGGCTAAGTGTCTGGAGCAGTTCAGGAAAATGTTCATAGAAAAAAAAAGTAAACGTCTGCTGAATATCTTATTGCTAATTTATGGAAGGCTTCTGCCTTCTCCATCTATTAGAAGGACTACACATCTGGAAGGAGGTAACTTCTGTAAGATGAACATGACTTCTGCTGTTGCCATAAATAATGATGGTCTTTGGTTAATTCTAATCTGAAAATTTCATGCAGTTATTAGAAATCTGTTTACATTAGGCAAATTCTTTCCCCATTCCATTCCACTGAGTGTGCTTTAAAGCAGGACCTCCCCTGCAATTGCTCTTTCCACTTGCTTTTGCTACTCTGTATGGGAACCAAGAGCAGAGATCCTGTTTCTGGAGTCCTTAGTATCCTGTCAGATAGTTTATCACTGGTGAGGAAGCAGTCTTAATGAACTCCTAGGAGACAAAAGCTGAATTTGAAGGTGAGAAAGTGGGAGGCAGTGGATCGACCAGGCTGAGACTATGAGCTAGCAAGAAGGTAACTTAAAGACAGGCTAAAGGGAAAGAACTACGTGATAGAGGAGAGAGGAGGCTGGAGAAATAGGGCAGAAAAGCATAGGTTACAAATGAAGAGGTGCAGTGAGAGCTATGCTTACAAAATCTCTCCACTAACTCTCCAGATAACAGTACTAGAGACCTCCTGAGGTCCTGTCAAACATTCTTCTCTTTGCTAGCAAATGGTCGGTGACATAAAGAGTGAAAATGTATATGATGCCTCTGCGGTGCTGTTTACCAAAGCATGGGACAGACCAGTTACTGAGAACAATTAATTCAGGTGGGTGATCTAAGTTGCAAATCTGAAGCCCTGGTTTTGCCAGGAGCCATTACAGGCATGAGTGTGATAATATTTGATTCTGATATTGGCTGGCAGGTGAATAGTAGAAGCAAAGCAGTATAGTGGCATGCTCTGAAGTGTTACTTTGCTATTCAGGTACATTTTTGTATTGCATATTGCTTTTTAAAGTGGATTTCAGTAATTAAATAGTTGGATCATATCCTGACAGGTATCTTCTGAAACTGAACATGGCCAACTATAAAGTTCTGTACTAGGGAAGGAAGAAGCCCTGGCAATGATACAGGCTGGGAACTGACAAATCTGCTGAAGATGACCTGAGACAGCCAGTGAAACAGGTTGCCCAGAGAGGTTAGGCCATCTCTATCCTTGGAGGTTTTCAAGACTTGACCAGATGAAGCCCTGAGCAACTAGACCTTGCATTTGTCCCTGTTTTCAGCAGGAGGTTGGACTAGAGACCTCCTGAGGTCCCTTCCAGTATAAGCTTTCCTATGATCACACAGTTAAAATGTATTCAGCTTGTTCCTACAAAAGAAGGTGGAAATAGTGTTCTTGCTAACAGCTGGTGAAATAGCATATTTATTCACCTGGCAGTAAAATGAGATCTTACTCATTTGTCTGTGGGTTCGTGAACTATCATATTTCTGGTGTCTGAAAATAGGACTTCATTAATAAAATGTCACTTGCCTTTATTTTTGCAAAGGTAACGTTTCGAAAATGGACTGACCATGAAGTAATACAGCCGTTTCCTCTGAAATCTGCAGATAATCTGAGATAATAATGCATAAAACTATGAAATGCTTTTTTAAATCTCGATGGGATATTAGCAGTAAAGCCCAATGATTGCAATTTGTATATAAGCATTGTTAATAATTTAGTATTAATTGAAATTCACAAAAGAGAGAGTTAGATGTATTATTAAAATATATTCAATCTAATGAATGGCAATTCTCTACCGTAATTAATATAATGGTTTTTACTCTAACAGGCACTCAGTAAGATGTTACCCTTAAAACTATACTAGTAACAATAATATATGAGTCTTAAAACTGAACCACCCTGGCAGAGGCTATATCACTTGGGGGGGGGGGATTTATGGTGATTTTAGCCTCACTTCAGGATTACTGGTCTTATAAAGACTTCTCCTTTAGTTTCATACAGCTGTGGTACTTATTTGGGAGTTAAAAGGTCTCGGTGTCAGTCCCTTCTCATCTCTGATGTCATTCTACAAATTAGCCACTGGAAATTTCTTACAGCACCTTCAAATTCTTTCATTATCTAGCACAAAAGGTCATTTCATACAAAACCAAGTGTTCCAGTACCTACTAGCACAAGGACATCCTGAACTCATAAATGTACTAAATCTATTTTCACAGAATATATAGGAACATTGGGTGTAATTTGATTTTGAGGGCTGTCTGTTGCTCACTGGATGTACTCCTTTGTTATTATTTATCTAATGACTTGATTTTAATGATCCCTTCGTAGAGGTCCTCACAAAGTAAAAAGCCATTCTTAAGTAAAAAATCCCATATCCTCTCCGTTTGTGTTTTGACCTATGGCAATATTTGCAGAACGATAGCTTTGCAAATCAGCATCTTGGTACCAGTTGTACAAAAACACCATCACCATCTATGCTCTTGTGATGACTCTCTATGAAATTGGGATCAGACGTGCTACAAAAAAAAGGGTCTGATTGATTCTCTGATTCTTTCAGGAACCTGCAGTCATATTTTCCAATAAATATGCATGGTAAAGACAAATACTTCTTGTTTGCAAATACCAAATCCAAACCACAAAACATATTTCGGTGATAACTGCAGCATTCCAAAGATTAATCTGCTCAAGTAAAGCAAGGATCCTTACAGTCTTTTGAAAAAAAATCTTTTTCTAAAGGTTTTACAAACACACGGTCATGATCTGTTTGTGTGTATTGTGAGATACATTCTACAAAACCCATTCATGTAAAAACTTGTGCTAGGAAGTGTTGCTAAGCTTGAAGTACCTTGTGTGACCTATCAGCAAATACATTGAATAGAAATAGCCTCTGGTTAAAGATGAAACAGAATACAAATCATTGTTTTATCCATCTTAACATGAATTTACTTTCTGCTTCTTCCTGACTTTTGACTTGGTCTGAAATTCATCTCCATGCTTCATTTTTCTGACTATTTTTTGCTGCTGCATTCTGGGGTTACAGGTGTGCGCTGCAGGGTGAGAACAGCAGTCCCTTCTGGGAACAGTTTAGGAATACACAATATGGAGGAAGCACAAGCATTTGTGAAGTTTTGAAGACAGCAGAATGAAAGATGAAGTGCTAAATCTGAGACTGTTGCTGCTAAAAAGAGCTGCTGAAACCACAGAGCAAGGACTAGTGTATTTTCTGCTGGGCTGCTGCAGAACCTCTAGGCTTTTTACTTCTAATTTCAATTTTCTAATTTCAAGGCCAATGGTGTAAGGTTCAACAAAGCCAAGTGTTGGGTCCTGGGCTTTGGTCACAACAAGCCCATGTAATGCTACATGCCTGGGGACAAGTGGACTAGGGAAGTGACTGTCCCCTTGCACTCGGCACAGGTGAGACTACATCTCGAATGCTGGGTTCGGTTTTGGGCCCCTCACTGCAAGAAAGACATCAAGGTGCTGGAGTGTGGCAATAAAGCTGGTGAAAGGCCTAGAGAACAAGTCTCATGAGGAGCAGCTGATGGAACTGTGATTGTTTAGCCTGGAGAAAAGGAGACTCAGGGGAGACCTTATGACTGTACAACTATGTGACAGGAGGTTGTAGCAAGGTTAAGGTTGGTCTCTTCTCCCAGGTAACAAGCAATAGGACGAGAGGAAGTGACCTCAAGTTGCACCAGAGGAAGTTCAGGCTGAACATTAGGAAAAACTTCTTCACTGAAAGGGTTGTTAAGCACTGGAACAGGCTGCCCAGGGCAGTGGAGGAGTCACCATTCCTGGAGGGATTTAGAGGACATGTAGATGAGGTGCTTAGGAACATGGTCTAGTAGTGGGATTGGCAGTGTTAGGTTAATGGCTGGACTCGATGATCTCTTTCAACCAAAACAATTCTATGATTCTATGAACAATAGAAAAGAAACCCAGGTATGTCTAAATGTGTGGATGCAATTTTGGTTATTTTGGGAAAAGAAGTGTTAAAATAGCAGTTTTGAAAGAAACAGTGGGGTTTTTTTCTGAAGTTGGTTATACTTTGTATTTATCTGGTGTACCTATTCCAGATCCCTTCCGTTGATAATGCTGCCTCTTTAGCTCCCACACCCTCAATCCTGGCCTCTGTCATGTGCATTATTTCGCAGGGGCACAGCTGGCTGCTGGGCTGTAATTTCTCATGCAACTAAGATCAGCTCCACCAGTTTATCTGAAGGTTAGGACCAAGGCCTTAGAAGTGAATGGGGAGCTGGTAGACGGACTGATATTCCTGCTGTGTTCACAGAAGCTTAAATGGGTGAGAAAAGGGTCAGACACATCTATCTTATTTTCACCTTTTGCCTCAGCTGCCGCGATTTGCGGTAGTCTCATTCGGCAATGACAAAAGAATGGCTCGCTGCCGTCAGGTCCTCATGCCACAGAGACCTGTAATGAGTTTGTAATGAGATGGGGGTAAGGGAGACTTTTTAGTGATTACTGTGACAAATTTTAGAAATGTGTCGAATGAAGGGTAAATCCTTCAGCCACTCTCCATCTCTTAAATACCTCAGGATACTTAAGTTATCTCCATGGTCTAATGTACGAAGAAGCCAGTAGAACAAAAATGTCCTAAACGCATCTTGATAGATTTTCCTTTTACTGTATACCAGAAATGTTTGTAATTAGTCAGCCACTAGCAATGATTAATGACTAGAAATACTGCTAATGGGCAATATCTGTTTCAAAATCTATCGGGAAAGACCGCGTGATCTTAGAAGTGTTGGGCTGCGGAACTGCCTCCTTGCAAAATGAGAAGCAAAGATTTTGCCCATTGAAGGGCTCAAACTACGTAGCTGGAATGTAAATGAAGATGAGAGACAGCAAAAATGGGAGAATATTTACCTTGAAGCATAGTCCTAAACTGAGATTTAATGGTTGTTTCCACTTCTGTCTTTTCTGATAGCCACAGTGTATTTATATTTGTATAGGTACGAGTATATACGTGTATGTGTGTAAACATACAAGCGCTCCAGAAAATAATGTTTTATTTTGCTTTTCTTGGAAGCATCACTTTTTCTGTGTTGAATCTTAACGTAAGTAATATCTACGCGGATATGAAAGGAACCGTGGCTAAATAAATAAATAAACCCACGGATGACTTCCCATTTACAGTTCTTTTCACAATGTGTCATTATCAATAAACCATTTACTTTCACAAGCAAGTGCTCCACAGGGTTTCAGATACAGAAGAATTAAAAGGTCAGAGAATTAGAATGTATTTACCGCATTCCTGTAGGACAGCAAAGCTCGTTACTATTTATTTGCCATATTCTGTCCTTCCTGATTAAAGCATCAAATCACATGTATGGTCTGGAGAAGCTCAATTATAAAAGGTTACATCCATCTATTTATTCCTGTTTGTTTTATTAATTACTGGCCTCGAATTCAAATCACCCTTTCCTCCCGATAAAAGCATAGATGATGTTAAAAATAATATATCATAATTGTAAACAAAAATATGTTGTAAACATTTAGAAAGAAAGCTTTTACTGAACTTGGTTTTGATGGAATTGTGAGATCTTGTGCCATGAAGTCTGACTTTTCACAGGCGAAAATAAAGTAGCTTTGTTACTGAACCCCCATTCATAACAGGATGGGAAAAAAATGCTGTGAACAGATATTCTTGTGACATTTTTTAAGGGTATTTCAAATATATAGCTTTCATCCACGGTCTTCAGAATATTTTATAATGTTTTTTTTCTGCTGATTCTGTCTGAAAATTTTTTGCTTACAGACTTTTGTACCAGCTGTCATTCTCCAAAGAGGCAGAAGAACTTTTGATGGTCAGTCTAAAACCGATCTCCCACAGGAACGACGAAGTCATATCTGGAGGTGCTAGGGATGTTGTTAAAGACAAGATAAGAGCGCAGGGGCTTACCCTTCCTTTCTTATTTTAAATATATGCTTCGGCAATTTGAATGTTGTGTGTAACTGAAAGTCATCAAGAGCCCTCTCCCGGTTTGCGGTATTTCAGGAAGCTTTGCCTCTGCTTCCTCCAACAGTGAATAACCTGATGTAGTTGAAGTTGTCCCAGCTCACTGCAGAGTGGGTGGGCGAGATGACTTTCCAAGGTCCTGACGTGCGGAAACAAACTCCAAACTCGTAAAGAGTTTAAAGCAGTGTATGTTTATGACAGCTCTGGATGCAAGGGGATCGCTCTACCTAACTTGCATACCAGGGACTAAAACTTGCTCGCTTTTATGGTTACAAAACATGCATATTCATTAGTATGGGCTGAGTTATTCCAATCAGTTCTGGGAATAGGTGTGGTTATGACAATTATTTCGGGGAACCCATTATCATAAGTCTCCTCCTCTTGGTGCATGGCTACTGTCGTCCGGTGGTCATGGGCTGGGGTCTCTGGGATGAAGGCAACGGTCTTCCTCATGCTGGTCTTCTCAGCCTTGTTCCAAAATTCCTAAGTTGTGCTGAGCTGGCTCTGTCCTTCCTCAGGTGTCCTTGCAGGGAGCAGAGTTCCTGCTTATCTGAAACTTAAAGTTCTTATTATCTGTTGTTGATGCTTGCCTAGGCAGTGAGGGCAGTTACTTTGGCTCCAGCAGTTGGATAAATTCCTGCTTACATTCTTTTCTGAATTTCTCATTAGCCACATTCTAAACTCTGCACTGTTAGTTACCCTTCCCTTATTTCAGTCCCTTCCAACCCGAAGCGTTCTATGATTCTGCGTTAAGGATCTTTTGCATCTAGTGGGAAACAGTGGGCTGAGCCCACCTTGCTGAGCTGCTCCGTTTCAGCTCGTTAGCTCTTGGGCTCCGATTCTTCCCGTCAGAGGGGTGGTCGCGCCGGGCGCGTTCCCTCCTCGGCAGGGCGGAGGCGCCTTGGCGTTGGGGCGCCTCTCACCAGGTTTACCTGACCCGAAAAGGGAAAGAAAATAATTTTTAAAACCCCAACAAAACAATAACCCGAACACTTCCAGTTTAGGCGCATAATTATCTTCTCAAGATCGGGGCTAAGCTGATCCCAACCTACGCTCCTTCCTCTCACGCCGTCGTGATGGATGATTTTAGTCAGAAACACACGGCCGTGACAGCAGCCGCTGCCCAAGAGGCGGCGAGACTCCGCCGCGGAGCATCCCGCTTGGGGGGTGGGAAACGTGGGAAACCTGGGAATCTGCCCCTCGGGGGCGCCCAGGCGGCGA
>VWZK01015069.1:174331-203416 GCA_013396935.1 Baryphthengus martii
GGGACCGGGCGCTGCGCCCGCACCGGCAGCCGTGCCGGGGCAGACCGACCGCGCCGGGGAACCTCCGCCTGGCTTGTTTTATTGGGTAAGTTTTAGAAGCGCGAAGGTGCTTGTGTGTTAGCTTCTCTCTCTATATATATATAGATATAAAATATACTCGACCCCTCCGCGCTTCTAGGCAGGGCTCGCAGCCCGAATGCTGCCCTAGATTTGCGCATGTGGAGACCTTCCTACTCGAGTGGCTTTGGCCGAGTTCAGAGATACTCATCACTAGCACTGGCAGTGCTAAAACATGAGGTCTTCGAGGTAGAAACCGTTGTTTTTCCCGCCTGAGCATAGAGCATAGTGAGGGAGAAAATTCCTCATACCTGAAGGAGCAGTTAGGTTGTTTTTCCTTCAATAATTACTGCGTGAATTACTTTTTTTTAAAGGTCAGTTTTAAATGGGAAACTACTTCATCCTTCTAATGCATGAACTGGATGCTGGAGCACCACCTTCATTCATTTCACTCAAAAGCGGTGGTGCTCCTTCCTTACTGTGCGCTGGGTGACTGTGGTAGGCACAAGCATGCGACTCAGAAGGTGGTTATTTCTGCAGTAGTGAAATTACTCTTGTGCGTCATTTGCAAGTCTTTTAAACGGTTACGTATTTTGAAGTGATTTACTCTATGTCTGAGCTACACGAACACCTTTATGCTGCTGTAAACATTCAGAAGGGAAGAAGATCAAGCTGAAAAAATAGAGCAAGTCTCATGAAGACCGCTAAAGAAACCTGATGGAGTAAGACAAAACTCCCCTCCTTTGATTAACAAGCAAAGGAGATAGAGAAGTTATTTTTATTGAAAAGAGAATAAAGCTGCTAGCTTAGTCGAATATAAACGTATTAGAAACGTGAAATAGGTCACTGTTGCCAGAATTCTTTGAAATCAAATTATTTTGAGCAAGTTTTTTGCTGTTGATGAAATCACAAAAGTGTGACGGTAATGCCAAGTACTGTAGCCATGTCAAGTACTGCAAGGCTGAGAAAAGGTCTCTAGCAGTCAACTACTGCACTACTGTCCTCTGAAAAAAAAAACCAAGGAGTATTGAAATTCAGTTGATTATTCATGTTTTCTTCCCTCCTCTTCCCCAAACCTCTAAGTCTCCAAAAGTGGTAGTTCTACAGCTTCTTCAAAGGGTATTAAAAGTGTAGAAAACACTCTGAATCTCTTGCTACAAATTAAACAGTTGTTTTCTTCATTGCCGTCACAATTTTAATGATTTTTGCATATATATATTTGAAGTCTGTGTCGCATCATCTTTTTTTTCTGGACTGAAGTTGTTGTCTGAAGACATGTTGTACTTCTAGCAAGTCTGGCTAAATAGAGCTAGAACTCTAGAACTAAATCCATGAGTTACAGTACTCTTAAAGAGACAACTAGGAAAGGCAACCTTTTGTCAATTGGCTTAAGTTTATGGTGCGTATTTCTTAGATCTGTTGAAAAATTGTTGAGAGATTGAAATTGAAAATGGCTGGACATGCTGTTCTGTTGTAATAACGCAAGAATTGGTATCATCTTTTCTTATAAATAGGTAATAATTATATTAAAATACTTGTTTTGTGAAGGTCATAGAATGACAGCATTAACACGCTGCCAGAATCAACTTTTAAGCATACCTGTTACCCAATATAAAACACAAAGGATTTTTATTATCCTTTCTCTAAGAACTGTTATAACCTGGTTTCTTATTTCTCCTAAAATGTAGTCTAACATGTAGCTTATGTATTGAGTCATAGGAGTTTCTTTAACCTTAAACATCTCATTGTGAAAATCTTCCCAAGAAATAAAACTCCTACTCCTTCCCTGTGACCTGATCTTTTTCACTGTTAATACCCTTTTAAGGGACAGTAGGTACGTTTTAAATGGGTTCTCATAAGGGCAGTGCAGGATTTTAATAATTATATTTTCCTGTTAAGATGTTCTTGAAGTGTTTTTGTGTTTCTGAAAAACACGTTCGGTTACTAAGAATAAGTTGTTGATTAATCTGAGCATCCCATCACTTTGAATGATTTCTGAGGTTCTGAGACTGAACAAGAATTTATGTTTCCCAAATTATTTTAAAGGACAAGAAAGAACTCTAGAATTTGGACTTGATATTATTCTAACCTGGATCTGAATAAAGTTTGGACAGTTATCTGGAATGAATTAACAGTGGATCAAATAAAATCTCATTTTCTTTCTACTGGGAAGTAAGATGAATCAAATTTTTCTTAGATATTGATATAATAGGTTCAATAAAACCTTCAAAAGCAAAACAATATAAGAGGGTAAAATGAGGATTTTTGGTTTTGGAAGCTGTGCTTTTCTGATTCCTTTAATGTAAGAAGTTAAAGGTTCTATGTCCGTTCCTGTGCTCTGTACCCTTTGGGGGCCCATAGAATGAAGCCGGTCAGAATATTTCAAAGGAATTGTAAAGAAAATACAGAAACTCCTTCAGACGTCTGGAACATGTAATATTGGGTTTTTTCCTACTTCTGTGTGACCTTCTTATATAGGTTGCCAGTAGAGTCTGTCATGTTAAAAATAAACACCACCAAAAAACCAGGTTAGATACTACCAGAAACATTTATTTAAACTATGCAAAAGTTTTATCTTAACGTATGATAGCTGGAATTTAGCTTATACATATTTAATGGCAGAAAAGGACTAAAAAATCAAAATCTACATGTACTACCTAGTACCATTACCACTGTGTGTGGGCTGGAAATTTTTTAAGTTCTTATGTTGTTCCATGACCACATTATCTCTCTGTAATGACACAATATTAGAAACATCAGGTAGAAGTGGATGTTTTCCTGCCACTTTTGTGGAAAAGTACTAGAGAATTTAGTAGAGGATGGTGACCTTTCTGCTTGGTTTCTTCCAACCATCCTTGGAAATTTGATAAAAACCTTACATTCCCATTATCAAATTATATAGGCTGTTTCAAACAACCCTTTTGGTGTTCAGACTAAAATTTCTGTAACCCTATGAATTAGTACTTTCAAAGTCCAGGAAAACTTTTCCATCTGAAGCGTAAAACTTTTTCCTGAGTTTGAATTCTCATGGGTATACAGTTTGGTAAAGGTGGTTATATTTGAAGCCGCATTAGCCAAATGTATTTGGTTAAACGAGATTGTCTTTGTACAAAGTTAGCGAGTGTCAAATGGTTGAGTGAACATTGCTGAGTATCTTGAGAGGAGGGAGGGAGGGAAGTAATATATAGAGAGAGCTCAGTACAGTCAATCTGAATATATACTGCCTGTGGCTTTTGTTGCAAAAATGCAGTTAGAATAATGGTCTGTTTGCTTTACTAGCTGAGGTATCACTTAACTGTGTTTTGGCCAAAGTGGCCTCTCATCTGGACTAATTTTGGTGTGGCAATGTGATAGAGCTAACAACAGAATCTGCTCTACAAACTGCATGTTTTTATATTCCCACCTGATCATGTTGTAAACTCTAAAGCAGAGTGTATGGTCTTCCTACTAACCATCACAAATGCTTTGTTTTGCTGTTCTCGGCTCTTGTTCTTCTTTAATAACAGCTTTTTACTAAGCGGTTTTACTCCGTTCCTAAATTCAGTTCCTCATACCAAGGTTTAGTTTGCTGTTAACATTTAACTGAGCTGTGTCAAGTCTGTTTGAACTCCAACAAGATTTGAGGTACCACATTCATTTCTAATGTAGCTCCACGCAGTTTTGTCTGAAGTGAAGCTGATTGAAGCTGATCAAATCATGGTTTATTTATTTGTCATTACTTAACAAGTCACATGCTTGTGTGAAGTCCTGCAGCACAATTACTCTCTTCAAATACATTTGTTTTGGGTAATCTAAGTCCTTCCCTTTTTTAATATTTTAAGATGAAATTATCTGCTTTGAGATTTGTTATTTTAAGGAAAGAAAAGAACTTTTCCAAGTGCAATTGTACATAATACCACGGGAAAACAATTCATAAATACCAAGAACATTACTGTTTTTTAAAAAGGAATTTCTGTGGTGAGCCATCTCCTCTTGAACTGATACCAACATATCTCTGAATGTGTGCGACTGCTTTGTAACCAGTAGCACTTAAGGATGACCAGAAAATATCAGGAGTATGATGCCAGTGAAGAAATCAATGGTACCAGCCTGAGTTGTACCATATTGAACTCCTTTTGGAGTATTCTGATATCATTGTGAATTCAAATGAATCTGGAAGCAGCTCTCTGGCATGACAAGAGTTGTGCGCTCTGACATTGGTGACAATTACTTGAACCGAGCACAAGAAGATTAAAACAGTGGAGCACGGAATTTTTTTGCTTTTTATTTTTGTTTTATGCTTTCTCCTCCTCTCCTTATTTTTCTTCTGAAGTGTAACAGTACTATTAATCCCAATAAATGTAAACCTTAGCATAATCTTGGCCTGATTTAACAGGTACAAGTTTATAGCTGTACTTAAAGCAGGAGACAGTGGTTGAATAGAGTAGTATAGGCTAAGATTGACTCTGAGTTTTTAATTAAAGCATCTTTTTTTTTCTACAGACATCAGGGAAAGAAGCTCCTGAAAATTATGTTCAGTGCTGTTTCTGCCATTGGCTTTGTGTATTATGTTTAGCAGACAGCTTGAATTATCTATGTCTTGTTTTCTCATTTACTAAGTGTGAGTAATAGAACTAAACTTGAAGTACTGCTTGTCATTTTATTTAACATCTATCCCTAGAATGCCTTTGCTTTCTGACAGAAGTTATGTACATATAAGATGTTGCCACTTCTGCTGTTTGTCACTGTACTGTCCTGGTGATGTGGACTGTGTTTCAGTAGTAAGTTGCAGTGGCTTAGGAAAACATTCAAAACCTCTCCAAGAGTTCTGTGTGTGGAATTTGATGAGTAGTCAGTATCTGACTCACTTAGGTTTCTTCCTAACATTTCTGGCCTCATTTTTCATCAGTTATACAATGTTAATTTTAAAGACACTTAAAAAATACACAAGAGAATAATTTAAAACTTGGCTTGATAGCAAATTCAGCTGAGCAAAGCACTTCAATCCCAAACTAGGTGCTTGTCTATCAATGTTCTCCCTGCATCAGTGTCTTACTGTAGCTCTAACTTTGGTTTGGAAGATAGCTATCCATCTTACTTGAAAACAGTAAAGAGATCCAGGAGCTTACTTGAACCTCTGCTTCTTTTCAGTAAAGGCTGACAGTCATCTCAATTTAACCCCTTTACAATACTTTAGAACCTATATTGAAAAAGGCTTCAATTTTCTTTCAGATGCTGAAGTCCAGTGCCGCCCTCTAATGAGTCATTAATTCTGTTTTCTGAGAATATTGGATAATTAGGTGCTTAAAAACAAAATCAGATTAAGGTTTGGTGAACAGGAGCATAAATGCTGTTGCTCTATGTTATACATATTTCTTCAAGATATTTTTATTATCTAAGCGGCTAAGCACATTGTCCCTGAAGGTTTCATAGTCATGACAGTTTAAGGAATGAGTCTGATATTTCCACTCTTTTTAAAGACAGAGCACAACTAGATTGGTTTAGCTGTAACATAGCTTGACAGTTCCCTTACAAGTTTTCTTTCGGAAGTTTGTCACATTAATGCTGACAGACAGGTATTAGGTCAGGCAGTGCAGGCTATGGAGCAAACTGCATTTTATGTATTGGAAAATAAGTATATTTCAGCTTAGCTACCTTGTCATGCTTAAATAATAATTAAAAAATCATAGAAGTCTTTGGGCTCTACCATAGACTTAAATACTGTGGAAAGATTAAATTAGATCTCTGTATATGCTTGAACTGTCATGATGAGATTTATTTGGAGAAAGGTTTTAAATTGTGCGTGGTTGCCACTGGCTGTAATTGCAGATGCTTCACAAGTCACAGTGAGTCCATTATCTGTGTAAAATAAATTATTATGTGGAGTCTTGTGCCTCAAAATGTGCAGAGAACCATTTAAGTGTTATTTCATTGACACATATCTGATATTTTTTTGGCCTTAAGATTAGTAGGAAAATCTACTTACTAATGGGATTTTTATATCCAAATTGCTAAATAGTGTATTTCTAGTGTTTTGTGGTTGTTTTTTTTTCTTAACTGTTATGCTTGTTAATAAGCAAGGCAATAGAGCCGTCATATTTTATTAGACCATAAGTACAATTTGTAGATTGAGTCTGAGGCTTGAGGTTATAGCTTGTTACATGTATTTGTTTATTCAGCCACCACATACTGCATTAAATCACACATAAAACATGGAATCCAACCCTCAGACCTCTGGCTTAATTGATTCCCCCCACTCTAGCATAAAAATACTTTTATCAAAATAATTTTCAGAAAAAGGAAGTAGGTCAGCTGAGAATAAGAATCTTCTCCTTACAGGTGCTAGGCCTCTCTTTGACCCATTCCTCTTCCTCCGTGCTTCTGAGATGCAGTTCATTTATAACCGCATTGCTGCTGACAGCTGGAGGTGGTGCTGCCAGACAGTCGAACTAGGTCTCCTTTAAGCCCAAAGCTGGAAATACTGACAGGCTTACACTTCCAGAGGTAGGTGGTTTGGAAAATGCTTCCATTTTTCTGTGGAAACAGAATCTCTCTGCCAAATGAAACAGATAAGAATTATTATTTCCACTTTGCAAAGAGAAAGTTACTTCAAGTCACAGGACACAGTCAGCTGATGGTAGAAGATTGTCAAATACTATTTGATTTACTAGATCAACTGATAGTGTTCCACAGTTGGAAATTCCCCTTAAAAAAATACAATTTGTAAGCAACGTGCTGTGCAGAGAGCAAGATGCAATTTTATTAACAGAACGGTTCCCATGTTCCTTGATAGTAATGACAACTTCAGAAATAGCCCGTTCCTATGAAAAGAAATAAGAAAAGTTTCATAGAATAATTTCTGTTGAAAGGGACCTGGGAAATCATCTAGTCTTCTTCAAGGTGGGCCTAATTTCAAACTTAGGCCATGGTGTTCTGGGCCTTGTCTAAATGACTTACGAACTTTCCGTGGGTGGTGGAGAGTCTGCAGCCTCTCTGGAAACTTGTTCCAGTACTTTACTCCTCTCCCTGTGAACAGTGTTTTCTTACATATAGCTGGAATTGCTGGGGATGCAACTTCTGACTTTTGCCTCTTGACCTCTTGGGGTGGGTACTGAGAAAAACTTTGTGCTCACTTCTGTCTAACCCACTCCAGGAAAGTGAATGTGTTAATTAGATCCCACCGTACCAAAACCCATTCCCTCATTGTTGTGGTTTAAGAGTTAACAAATTGGGGGCGGGGGGGCACATGAGCACCTGGTATTCCCTCCCCTTCCCTGCCACACTCTAGAAAAGGACACGAAGTTTGGGTTTCGCCCCTTCCTTTCTCTCTCCCTCGGGCTGTGCTGCTGTGGGACCACAATCTAGCTCAGCTAGGCCTGGCTCATTGTGCTCTGCACAATCCATCACCATCCCAGGACTGGTTTGGTATATTTTTGTATATCCCCCCTCCCTTAATATTTCCTTCTCTCTGTTTATCTGTTACCTATTAAATTTTGTTCATAGTCTTAACTTCCGATTTGGTGTGAGGCGCTTCCTTCCTCATTTCCCTTTATGTCCTCCCTTGGGAGGGAAGGGGGATGGGGAGAGGGGGCCCACAGGAATTCTGCTCTGTGGGGTTTTGCCCTGAACCCTAAACGGAGACACTCATTTTCTCATTGTATGTCATATGCTCCAAACTTCTTTTGTCCACCAGAGTGGCCAGGACCTTTTGTGCTGAGTTGCTCCCAGACTGTGTTGTTGCATGTGGATGGTCTATGCCAGGTGCAGGACTTTGCCCATGTCTTGGTTGACCGTCGTGAGGCACTCACTAGCCAATTCCACCAGCTTGCCAAGGCTAATCTTATTGACAGCCGTGCTTTCCAGTATGTCAGCTGATCTCCCCAGTCTGATATCATCTGCAAACATGCCACATCTGTCTCAGCTTCCAAGTCATCGATGAAGATGTCAAACAAGACGTGCTCCAGTATTGATACCTGAGGAACTCCGCTTCTAACTGGGCACCAATCAGACTTCAAACCAGTGACCACTTTCAGTCTGATGATACAGCCAGTTTTTCACCTTGTAGTCTGCCCATTCTATGCCTGCAGTTTGAGTACAAACTTCTGCTGAGGCAGAGCATCTTCCTTTTGCTTAGTGTTTCATTTTGTGTCCAGGAAAATTCAGAGGAATGTTAACGCACTTTGTGAAGGAAGGACAAGAGTCTTTATGTATTTTTTTTTTTCAATTGTCATTGAAAAAATTTTACTGTATAAAGCAAGGATTTATTTTAGGAATGTCATTGTGAAAAGTTATATTAGAAGACACTGAAAAATCACAAAACATTTACAATGGAAGTAGGTTTTCTCATCAAAATACTTGCTGAGGTGCTGAACTTGTGGCTCTGGTTTTGATAATGTGAGCACAAGAAGCAGAACATAAGGGATATGAACAAATAGTGCCTTCATGGAGTTATACTATAGTACACTTCTTGTAACTCCTCACCAATGCAATAGGTCATGAAAAACCTTTGTGTTGGTTTTGGGTCCTTTTGGATTTCTACACTTTTTTGGGTCATGTCGTTTTGGCTACCAAAGGCAGATATTTTAAAATTATTATCAATTTATTAAAATACGGACATAAGTCTAAGCTAAGCACATCACTGGAGGAAACAAAGCTTAGAAAAAATTAGGAGATCTACAGTAAAATGGTGAGAATTATTTAGTTATAATCCTTGCAATTTTCTCATAACAGATACTGTGCAAGTGCCAGGCGTTGTTGGTACAAGTGCCATTTTTTTTTAATAGAATGACATTTGATTTTTTGAATGCGTTTAAATGTCATTCCTCTTTGTGCTGTGAGTCACTGTTTCAAGTGTTTGATCATTTAGTCAATCTTCTGTTGCAGTATTTATTTATTGAGTGATGAGTTCTGGCTAAATAGTTGATGTATTACCATCTACCTATAAATGGCCTTGTACATCCAGAGAATGGGCATTTATAAGTAAGCGTAATGGAGACTCCATTGAGATCAATTCGGCTGCCTGTGCTTCGGAGTTATTCTCCCCTCAGCGTTATATAAACACTATTAGCAGATCCTGTAGAAGGTCGATTTGCTGATCACGTAAGTGGCAGGCCTGTTTGGAGCTATGCTGGATTGTATCCGTAGCCTTAACCATGCTCTTGTCATCGAACTAAGGAGTTTCATAAGGTGAAGGTGAACAGATGAAGATGGCTTTTGGGCTAGTGTTACTTTATTCTCAATGTTTGATCATTTTTACCGGTGACTGTATTTTTTTCCGTGGCCCTGTTTCTGCAGCCACAGCTGCATTGCTGCTGTATTGCTTCCCCCTGCCTTATCTCTGCAGAGCTGTGTGGCTGACGGCCCTTTCATGTACGTGTGCGTGTCTTGGCCTTGGAGTTGTTTCCTTCAAGTTCTGCCTGATCTCTCTTTGGGAAAGAAAGAGAACTTGGGAAGGTCTTGAATCGGGTCATCTCTGCCTGATGCTGCCTGCATTAGAAGAGCGGCTGTTTCTTTGCCCTGAGTCTTGCTGGTCCAATTGGACTCCTGATGTGGCACTGGGAGTTAGAAAGCGCAGGTCTGGCAACCTTTCTGACTGCCACCCTACAGTGGACTCCTTTCTGAGACAGCATTGCTAGGACCCCACTGTTGAGTGTGTAATGGGGAATAAAAATGGTGTGGGAAGGGAGGAAATGGGGCGGTGAGATGAGTGAGTTTGAGGAGATAAATGTGAAGGAAAGAGTAAATGAGAGGAAGAAAAAATATATGTATGAGTAAGAGTCTAACAAGAGGGAAAACTGAGAACACAGAGTTCTTGTTCGGGGAAAAATTATTTGAGAAGAGAAGGCTGCCTGAATCCAGAAGGTATGGTTGAATTCAAGTGGTGGATGTTTTTGGACAGCCTGTGTAATGAGTCTTCTGTGTGGGTATGGTGTAATATGTGACATGCTTGAACAGATTTTTTAGAACCAGAACCTAGATGCCCTTATGTGCTTCCTGGATTTTGGTGAATCACTGTTGGGAGGAGCAGAGAACGCAAGAGAGGAGAAAAGAAGTAGCAGCAGCAATCTGAAACCTAAGAGGAAATGGAAGGGAACTCAATGTAAGGAGAGGAAAGGAATATCATACTTTCCCCAAGCTTATATCAGAGTAACAGAAATTTAAAATGTCAGAATAATAACTGGTAACAATATGTAGGAATCTTTGAAAGCTCAGGAATAGAAAAAAATTGCTGCGTGCTGGTAAGACTAGACACTTGCTTAGACACAGTACTAGTCAACTGGACAATCTCTAATCCATGGCTTTTATTTTACTGCTACTGAAATAAAAATCTCCTCTTTTGGTCTCATTCTCTTACCTACTTCTTTGGAGCAATTATTTTTTTCTAGTTGTCTCTTTTGTGGTATATTTTCCCATCTGTTTACTGCCCTTTCCCTGAATTTATTCTGCAGAAATACCCTGTTTATTCGTAGCTTTGCTGTTAACTAATAAAAAAAAGGCTTCAGTTGGTTGTGGGAATAATTTGTGGAGATGGAACTTTGTGGCTTCAACATCTCCGTGTCTTTCTCCTCGTGTATCCCCCGTACTGTAGGTACAATGAGAAGAAAAAGAAAAGTGGAAATGTTACATGGGAACACATTGCATTTAAGATGGGGTAAATTAGAAATTATTTATAATTTTGAGGAAAAACAAAGACAGAAGAATATACCCTTTCACATCTACAGGTAGCCAGCTATGTTGCCTCCAGCCAGAATTAATCTGCTGGTTCCACCCTTCCTCCTGCCTTCTGCATTTGGCCAGCCTTTTGTACTAGGTCTTTCACCAGCTCATGCCTAGCTTGTCCAGAGTTTGATGTGGAAAAATGTGGGTGGTGGAGAATTTGGCCTTTACAAGTAGAAGATGTACAAATCTGTGACATAGAGGTAGTGAGAATTACATCTTAGTTATCCCATTTCTTACTGTGTTTTCCTAGTTGGTATGGAGTTTAGTATAAAGAGAAGCAAGGGCAAAGTGCTGCTCTCTCTTATGCTGGAAGCAGAGCTCCCCAGCTTCTTCTGGGTGTAGATAGATAATGCTTTCATCTTCTCACCCTGGTTGGTTGAGAGGTCCGCCAACCAGTTCATCTGCACTAGCCATAACCTGAATCAGAGCCACGAATCTGAGGTCAATACCTGAGCTGGATCCAAACTCCCATAATTTTCTCTTGGTCCATGGAAGAGATCAAGACTAGGGTTGAAGGTTTGGCCTAATTTCATACATCTGTTAGTTCAGTTTATCTGCAGATATGGTCTTTGTTCACATCCTGTCCAAGACAGAAGGAAAGGCTAGTGCAAGAGTCTGTATGACCTTTGCTAGGATGCCTTTTCCTAGCTTGCTAAATGTGTGGCTGTGACTGGGAATTCACCCTGCAGCAAATTATTTGTTTGCTTTTCAAGACAGTCCTGACTATCAGATCAAGTTAGTACCTAACTAACGAGTTACCGCGTTCCTGATGCTACATGTCAGTTTGTTGTCACTGGTGCTCTGAGAGTAACTGATTTGGGTGTTTTGGTGCTGAACTGAAGAAATCGGTAGTTACCTAACTGGAGTGGTTAAAAGGTTTTGGTCTTGTTATCTAAGTAGAGAAACCTGTTTGCTTTCGAAAGAATCCACATAAAAACTCTGTTGCCTGTAAGAGGAGGAGCCCACATGCAGGGCAGAATAATGGCAGCATGCTTGCGTCACAAGCACAAGGGCTGTGGGAGCTTTACGCTCAGATCCCTATCGCTGCAGAAATTCCACCTGTATTTCCCCCAGCCTACAAGAGTGTAGAGATTTCGGGTCTTTGGGGCTGAGGAGAAGCATTGTCCAATCCTCTGTAGGATTTTGTTGATAGAAGAGCACTCGTGCCACTGCTTAGGAGTGCCAGCTTCGTATCTGCTGCTTTTGGTTCAGACCAAGAGTCACCAGGCACACGTATCCTCCTAAGTGGAATGGTCTCCCATTATATACAATTCTTATATAGAAACTTAAGAGTAGGTCTCTTGCTTCTGTAATCCCTTCAGTGAAGTGTGTCTTTATGCATGATACCAGCAGTGGAACTGACTCTGTGATCTGTGTTTCAAAAAAATAAGTTGCCTGCTGGTCCGGGTTCTCTCATGAGAGAAAAAAAAATCATGTTTTCTATAAGTCGATTGAGGTAGAAGACTTGTTTCACATTCCAATTAAATGTAATTAAGCTTAAGTATTGCATCTCCATGTACATGCAAGCTTTTTTTTTCTATTCAGAATGATGCCTTATCACCAGTTTTCTTGCTAATTGAAAACGTGGTTTGTTTTTTTTCTTTAATGATAAGAACAGTTTGTGTCTCTTACAAAACCCAAGCATCGGGGGGTATTTGATTCACAGAACACTGCTACTTTCTGAGCTGTTTCTCTGAACTGAATTCAGTAATGTAGGCTTTAAAGAAACCCAAACAAACAAACAAAAAAACAGACAAAAAAACCAAACCAAAAAACAAACGAAAAAAAACACAAAAAACTCCAAGCAACAAAGAAAAAAGAACCGTGACAGCAAAATGATGAACTCATTTGGAGCAGAAGGGAAGCATGGCAGCCTGGACTTACCTTAAAATTCCTTCTCCGCTTGAGGTCTGTTTTGAAATGTGTTTTAGCTGCAGGGAGCAAAACTATTAGCCTGTTTAGAAAGAGGCTGTGTTACAGGTATATTAGCATCACCCCTCCTGAATAGCTTGCGTACTTCTCTTCCTTCTCTTAATGAGCCGCACAGTTCATTGCTGCCTGCCTGAATTTCTGCTGCTCTGGAAGACAGTGAGTGGTTCAAAGTTGTGGCACAAGCACAGTTAATCTCTGAACTCTGTATTTGGGGAATAGATGGGACCATTAGTCTCTCTCCTGACGGAGAGGGTTGACATCTCTTAATTTCAGGATAACTAGGGAATGTATTTCAGTGTCTGTGGTGTGCAAGTGAATTAATTATGTATCCGGAATCCTGTTGTTAGCCAGTAAAACTGTTTCTCCTTGCAGTTGGATGAAATTATTTTCAAAAGACAGTTTCATAGCTGTTGTAGAAATCTGTCAATAGATACTTGTCAAATCATCCTTCTGGGAACATCATGTTTGCAAGGGAGTTCTGTAGTTGCTGAATGTTTTGTAGTGGTTTTATCAGAACTAATAATAGCAACAAGTGAATTCTTTACATTCAGAAATCAGGTTACTTTTGCAAATTGTTGTAAACCAGTGTTGGAATGGTAACAGGTAACTCATGGAAACAGTAACTTTACAATCAAAGCATTCTAAGCTCTGTACAGTATGGTTGTGCTCTTGAAGATAAATTTCTAGCTTTTTCAAAGATTCTTGTACTAATAGGTAGATTGGTTCAGGTGACCGCCAAATATTTTTTCTTAGTGGTTTCTCCTGCAGTTCTCTGCAGATTTGAAAATCTGATTTGGCACAGCTGAAGCAATAATACTGCTTTTGTCCACCTAGATAGTTTTTATTGCCTTGAGGGTTTTTTTGGTATTTTTTTTTATTTATTTGTTTATTTATTTATTGGTAGCGTTTTTATTTATACAGGGTAGTACAGTCTTTCAACCATACCGGTGCAGACTGGTATGCTTGTGTATGTGCACTCTCAGCAGGACATCATTCCTCTACTGATTTTTGTTACTTTTAGTTAGAGTCCTGTAATTATACCTTTACTTTTCCATAGGTAAATAGGAAACTCTTTCAAATCACGTTTGCAGAATGGAGATAATGCATTTTAATTTTGAATAGCGGGGTTTCTATTGGAAAAGACTTAGGATCTGGCTTAAGTACTTGAGAAACTGCAAAAAGATTTTCATGACTGGTAAATTATCTTAAGCTTCCAGTTAGAGCTTTAAAAGTTTAAATCATATTGGCCTAAATGTAACACCCTTTCACAGACAGAAGAACTTCCCTAAAAAGATGAAGACTAGGTGCTCAAACGTGTGTTTGTGCTGCCCTGATTGGAGCCACGAGAGCTTTGTTTGCCTTAGCAATGTGTTTGCATTTCTAGTGGAGAGTTGATTAATAGTGGTAGCATATGAAATTCCGGTTAAGTAGAGCAAGGAAATGCCATACAGCTGCTAGTGTGAAATCTGACAAATAGAACTATTTTCTACCCTTGAGTGATTAAAAACCATTTGCAAGCTTAATCCAAAAAGGCATTGCTTAAAGCAATGCTCTACTCCAGAGATGAACAGCAGTACAATAATCGGACAGAAATGCATCATTTCACTTCTCATATGTTATTAGTCTACTGCCAGTATTCTTTGTTTCCCCTAGCATTTGGTATGGTGCAGCAACCCAGAGGCTTTGGTTCTTCTGCCACTCATTCTGTAAATTATTTCATCTCTCTGAGCCTCATTACTCCCCTTGTATAAAAAATGGAAATGATATTTTCCTTGCATTTGTTAAGGCGTTCGTTGCCTTGCAGGAAGATTCATAGCTGGAAGGCATTGATAGTTATTATTGTTTACCTTTGTTAATAGATGGTGAATTAAGAAGTGTAACATTCAGAAAGCTAAAGACATCGGGAGAGAGAAGAAAGCAACAACTTTCTTCTCATTTTCTTCTCTGCACTTTGTGGTATTAAGGTTCTCATCAAACCCAGCATTTCAGATACACTGCTCAAGGGAAGCTACTTACATAGGCAGGTATAATGAAAACCAAGATTTGAGCCTTCTTTCACTTTTAATACAAGATATTTAACAAAAGGTTGTAGATAAAGAATAAAATATGATGAAAAGGATAAAATTATCTGACTTTTGAGGCAGGTTGCCCATCCATTCATGCAATTTCTGTAGACCCTTTATAAGCAATTGCTGTCTGTCACTCTAATAGAGGAGAGAAGAGCTTTTCGTACTAACAGAAAGTCAGGAGGAGTGATTTCCACTAGAATTATCCTTGACAGTGCAAAGATCACTCCAAGTTATTTTGCTTTATGTCCTGTCCTTGCTTCACTGATCACATAACTGCAACTTCCAGAGGGATTTAAGCCTTGCTTTAAATATAATTACGATGTAAATGTGCACCGGTATGGCAACTTGAAACACCAGGCAGTTTTGTAGCTGAGATCGTATAGAGAAAAGCAGGGGACTGAGTCATGTGAGAGAACATTGAGACATTGACTGACAAACCCATGCGCTGCTTTGGGCTGGGATAGAGTTAATTTTCTTCATAGTAGCAAGTATGTGACTATATTTTGGATTTATATTGAAAACTGTTGATAAAAAGGGCTGTTGTAGTTACTGCTGAGGGGTGCTTACACAGAGTCAAGGCCTTTTCTGCTCCTCACACCACCCCAGGTGTGTGAGCAAGCTGGGGATGCGTAAGAAGTTGAGAGGAGAGACACTGGGACACCTGACCCCAACCGACCAAAGGGATGTGGACGACTCGACGTCAAGCGCAGCAATAAGAGCTGGGGGAAGAAGAAAGTGGAGGGGGATGTTGAGGGTGATGGCGTTTGTCTTCCCAAGTAACCACTACATGAGTTGGAGCCCCGCGTTCCTGGAGATAGCTGAACACCTGCCCGCCCATGGGAAGTGTGAATGAATTCCTTGGTTTGCTTTGCTAGTGTGCACAGCTTTTTCTTCATCTATTAAACTGTCTTTAGCTCAACCCACGAGTTTTCTCACTTTTACTCTTCTGATTCTCTCTCCCATCCCTCTAGGGGGGAGCGAGTGAGCGGCTGGGGCTTGGTCACCAGCTGGGATTAAGCCACCACGACCCGTCTGGCTAATGGGGCAGTGCTGTAACAAGTATCAGAGCACTTGCTGCATTGCAGAGATAAGAAGTTAAAAACAGTCAAATAAAGGGATGAGGGAAGGAATGCTGTCAAGGATAGGCAAGGATTGCTGATTTATTCTAACGTGCAATATGGAGTTGCATATTTCACCTATTAGGATAATATATTCATGTGAAATTACAGCGTTAGTAATGTTTAAATTGAATGATGTTTTTTGTCTTTCTGACTTTCTCTAGTACTATTCCAGGGCCTATATGTTTAAACCTGCACACATTTTGCAGTAGTCTGCCTACTGCAGACAGAGAAAATGCCTCATTTGTGCATGTCATTAGGGGCTAAGACTGCATTCTGAAAGCTTGTGATGTGAACCAGGCAGGCAATATTTATTAACTCTGTTAACAGGTTCCTTATCTGAAGCACAAACCCCCCCAAACACTGTAGGTACTTGGCCCCCAGGGCTCTCTAACACCATTCTCCTGAATCTGAGCTACTATCTAAAGAAGCAGATTTTAGTGCATCTTTGGATTATCTTTTCAAATAAGGTGTATTGAAATCCATAAATTGTGTGGTGATATCTGCTGGTATAAATCTCGTTCCAATTTCTAGATGGTGTACTGAATTCCGTTACTAATTTGGAAGCTCCTAACTATTGACACAGTTCTTACACCTGCCATATATAAATTTCTGCAGTGTGATTTTGGTGCAGGGGCGGAGAGTAGAGCTGTGTCAGGCCTCTCTGCTCAGACAGTTCTTAATCAAACTGAAGCTGTTAAGGTGCGTCCTTATGGGTAGTGTGCAAGCAGCTTTTCTTATCTCTTTGGCCACAGTTTGACTAACTAGATTTGTCCGCCTTCTGAGTTGTCTTCAGAGGGAATTCCTGCTGTGTTTCCTTGTCAGGGTCACCTCTTTCCTTGGGGTACAGTAGCACGCATAGAGTTCTTGGACTCAGTCTCTGCTCAGGTTAGCAAAGTGAAAATGTGGCGTCCCCTCAGCCAAGGAGGGTTGAGTCTGCTGAGTAACCAGGTGAAATCTGAAACAGGAACCTTATTTCATCATTTTTTATTTCTCTGCCACTCCTTTTTGTGCTACCACGTTATCCATAGCACTTTCCTCATATTCATAAAGATCTGCCTCCTTCTCCCTGCTGTTAGAAATGAGGGGTTAATAGTGCAGGGATAATTTGAGACATGCAACTTATGTATAAAGGCCCTTAAAGAAGTTTGGCAACAAAAAGGTTTTGACTTTTTCAAAAAAGGGGTTGATTAGATCTAGTTTCTATGGGCGGGTGTCAGTATAAAAGCTCCAGACATCCAACAGTTAATCCAGTATTTTAGGGGGGCAGGAAAGAAAAGTAGAGATTTAGTGCTAGCATCATTTAGCTTTGTTATTAATTCTCCTACAAGGGCTGTAATGCATAAGATTTGTGTGTGTATGTGTGGGTTTATATGAATGTCAATTAGCATGAGCTGGGCTGAAGTTGCTGCTGAATTGAAGACAAACGGCTTTGAGGTTGCGCCAATTTTGATGCAAGTTCCCGCAAAATAAAACTTTCTCCTTTTACTAAGCAGCTGTTGTAGTGAAGCAGTCTCAGCAATGGTACGTGTGGTTCGCGTTTTCTTGGAACAAACTTAAAAGTTAAGAGAAAGCCTCCAACTTTCAGACAAAGTTTGTGCCGTGTTCCAAATGGAGCAGTGAAAAGGGAAAAGATGTGCCTCCTCCCTGTGTTAAAAATAAGCTTGGTGCATTTACCACTCGAACCTTCTGATGTCGTGTCTGCAGAAAGTGGGGGGTGAAGCTGATGGACCAGGAAGTCCCCTCCACTTCTCTTCGTAAGATTCTGTTCTGACAATTAAGTGACAATAAATTAATAGCATTTATTGGTATTACTGTTTCATTACAGGGCAAATAAGAGATATTTTAATCTAGAAAGTGAGAGAAAATGCTTCAATCTCTACTAAGCAGTGTATTTTCTTTAAAATGAATAAAATTATATATTTAACTATGCAACATAGTCTGATTTTCCTAAAACCAAAATAAATTCCCAAGCAAAAATGTAGTGTTGGAAGAGAAGTTTGCTTTTTGCCTTAAATCTGGGAATTCTTTCATCATCACTTTATTGAAAATGTTGGAAATCCTTGTTCTTCTGGCTTAGAGAAAATCAATTATTTTGAAAACTCTGATACGTGCACTTAATCCTCCTCTTATTGAAAATGAGGATCAGATTGCTTGTGCTAGTTAACAAAATGCTAGTCTGCAGGATCATCAGTAGCTAGGATTTCTGGTTGAAAGAGGAGACTAAAATAGACCTGAAACATTTCCGTCACAGTTTGTATGTTTTTTGACTTCCATGTCTTGGTCAAACTGTAGCTTAAGTTTTACTTTCTCCTGTCTTAAATCCTCCAGTCCTACAGTTTCAGTATGTACTGAACTGTTTATATAGTAGTGATATTAATGATTACAGACCCCCCCTCCAGCTGCTGATCGAATATTAGTGAATCTGTACTACGACATGCTCTTGATCCCCAGCAAACTGCAGTAGTTTGCTTTATGAAGAGCTATTGGACTTTCTTGGACAATGTTTTACTCTCAAAAAAGATAGTCAATGAGAGCGTGAGGGAGAACATCTTTGTAAACTTGTAATATTGCACAGCCCTTGCATTTTAAAGTCAATACAGTTTGGTCTCTAGCTCACTGAAATACTGAGATTACTATAGTGACAATTACAACCTTAAGGAATAATTTTGTGCCCTTTCAGTGAGTCATAATTTGAACTCGTGAACGCTAACATGAGGCAGCTCTGAGGCTTGCCAGAAAACCATGAGCTGTGTTAAGTACAGATCCACACTAGGACAGACCACTGATGTTAAGAACATGAGCGAGTAGCACCACAAATACTCATCCTGCTAAGTATGAAAGAATATAAAAATTCCCTTTTAAGAAGTGAAAAGCAGAGAGTTCTACTGATATGCAGATTTTTTTGAAGGCTGTGAAGGTTAACCACACGACTTAGATTATTTTTCATCTTCCTGCCAGCATATACAATGATGCTGTGCAGCATTGGCCTCAAAAAATGCATGGCCAGTAGGTCAAGGGAAGTGATTCTGCCCCTCTACTCCGCTCTTGTCAGATCCTGCCTGGAGTACTGCATCCAGTTCTGGAGCTCCCGACACAAGAAAGACATGGATCTGTTGGAGAGGGTCTAGAGGAGGGCCACAAAGGTAGTCAGAAGGCTGAAGCATCTCTCCTACGAGGACAGTCTGAGGGAGCTGGATCTGTTCAGCCTGGAGAAGAGAAGACTCCAGGCCTGCCAGTACCTGAAGGGGCCTACAGGAAAGCTGGAGAGGGACTTTTTGTAAGGACGTGTGGTGACAGGACAAGGGTCAATGGTTTTAAACTATAGCAGGGTAGATTTAGATCAGGCATTAGGAAGAGGTTCTTTACTACGAGAGTGGTGAGACACTGCAACGTGTTGCTCAGAGAAGCTTTGGACACCTCATCCCCGGAGTGTTGAAGGCCAGGCTGGATGAGGCTCTGAGCAACCTGCTCTAGTGGGAGGTGTCCCTGCCCATGGCAGGGGGGTTGGAACTAGATTATCTTTAAGGTCCCTTCCAACCCAAAACATTGTATGACTCTATGATTCTAATTCCTCTCCTGTGATAATGGCCTACTTTGTCCCCTGTCCTGAAGACAGAAAATGACTTGTGAAGGTAGGCTGAGAACTACTCTTCTGCTACATGTCTACCCATCTCCAGGTCTTTTAAAAAGTGAATGAGCTTATACCCTCCCTGTTACAAAGAAATGCAGGTGCGATATAAAGGCTTTGTGCAAATAAATAACTGTAAGCCTGCATCCTTTCCATGAAGTTAATTTTCTATTTAAATAATGATTATAAATGTTTATAAAGTGCATATGCACACATTCTGAATGTTTTCCCATCACCGTGCGTTCGTGGGTTTATTTGATACCCTTTTTTTGAGAGGCTGCAGGTAGATGATAGGATGAAGCAGCGGGCTGTGGTTTTTTGCAGCAGAAGGTAAATTCTGTTTCTTCTGCCTTCAGAAGCTGTGAGAGCTGCACTGTACAGCTCAGTGGCAATCAAGATGTTGTAGGAAAGACACTGATTTATTACAGTACAATATGAAACAAGAACTGAACACCATTTTCTCTGAGCAGCCAGCTCTTGGTTTCAGGGCCTTATAAACTCCAGCTCATCAGACATTCAGCAACATTTAGTAAAAACAAATAAGAACAATACTCTCAAGCACTAGCAAGTGAAAAAAAATACTTCCTTTCATAGCACAAGCTGCGTTCCGTCCTTTTCCTGTGCTAATGAACCAAAGGAGGCCAAATTGCTCTCTGGTGTTCTTAGGATCATGTAACAGGGTCTGCTAGTATCACAGGCAGATTTTTTTTTATTTTTTTCTCAGTAATCTGATGACATTTTTTTTTCTCCTAATCTAATGCCAGCACTTCATTTGGTTCTTAAAAGAAGATTGTCAAGTTGATTCAGATCTGGTTGCAGTCATCTGTGGCGGTGTGAGCGCTGAAATTAACAAAAAGAGGTCCTGGTGAGGACGAGGAAGATAGTATTTGAAAAGCAGTTTGAATCTCAAATCTACATTACTTAATGTGTCATATATGGTCTCTGGGCCATGTCAGAGACCATAACACGAATAAAACTATTTTGCAATAAACACCTCTTACGATTTAAACAGTACTACAAGAATATTGAAAGTGTTGTGACCAACAGCCACTCACGCTGAAACGACTGTTCTCACTGGAGATGGAAGTGAAGGTGTTGACTCAGAGGAACTCTTATGGAGGGGTAAGGGTTTTCCTTACCATGTTTCCATTGCTTGGTAGCACGAACTAGATCAACCAGAAGAGAAAGAGGGAAGATGAATAACTGTCTTGAATAAACGCTCCCCAGCCACCTACCTAAATTACTTCTTCAGATTCATTTCACATCACGATAAGAATGGGGTAGCAAAAATTATTCTTTCAGTCTGTCACTTTGCCAATGTCCCTGTTGTCCGCATCTCTCTACGGGCTTCCCTTACTCCTTTGTGTCAAGGCAATGACTTCTCTTCCATTTCACGTCCTTTTGCTTTCTTACCTAACTCTCTCTCACATATTTTGTTAGTTGCTACTTCTGCTCACCAAAATCTAACAAAGTAACTCATCCAGCTTGCGTCAACACGGTTTCAACATGATAAATGTGCAACACTATTTCCCAAAGACAGTAAATATGTCTTGCAGCAGTTGATAGGCAGACATGAAATTTAGGAGCCCAGCATGCTCCTAAACCTGTCCACCTTTGTGTCCATATGCTGACTTGAAGCTAGCCTGCTAAGCGCCTGCATGGGTGCTGTGAAAGCTGTGTATGAGAACGCAGTGGTAGACAAATTGTTTAAAGGAACTATTCAAGGCAATTTCTTCGAGATGGGATTGTGGTGCATTGACAGGGTGGTGGCAAGGAAACATATGTTAAGTGTTACTTTCCTGTTCTGTGGTTAGTGTAGTTGTCATCAAGTTCTGTTTTTTCTTAACTTTTCCGGGGTGCCAATATGCAATAATATCCAATTTCTTTGCTGTCACTGAATTCACACCCACACCAACTCCACTGCCATCCTGAAACATCACATTCTTAATTAAATTATATTTCTGTAAGAGCACAGTGATTAAAAAAAATATAGAGTATCTTTCCTAAAAAATGAGAAATTATAATTAATTCCTAGCATTAATAGGTGAAATTTTCAGTTTGATGGGTGCATAAGCATAGCAAGAAAACAAAATTCAAGTTCAATCTTATGTGAATATTATTCAAGGCTGTTACTGTCTGGAGAGATGAGCACAGAGCGTGTAGGTAATGAAAACACATTTTATAAATATCATTGCAGTTGTAGCTGTGCTGAACCGTACATTGTCATCACAATCTCATCTGTTCAGTATGCGTTTAAACTGGGGCAAATTGCTTGCTGATTTACACTTGGAGTTTTGAGATCTGCAGATAGTGTGAATCACCAGAGAATGCAAACAGTGTTTTTATAACCTTTTAGTTTTATCAGATGGATAACACTTCTATCAGTAGAAAAAGCATGGCCAGGACAATGGCAGAACAAGCTTCCTACCGTGTTTTTGCAATTCCAAATCGCAGGGAAAATTCCTTACGTCAGAAGGTAGCTCAGTATCCATTGCCCATTCAATCCCTGGCTCCTTTCTGTAGTAATGATAAAAATTATTGCTAAACATGATGCTTGCTACTTTTTTTTTTCATATTCTGATACAGCTTTGCAAATAAACAGGTTAACCTGTTTTTTTTCCTATGAGTTCATAAATGAATATCAAAGGATCCTTATTCTCTTTCTGGGAAGATGTGTACAACACTAATAGTTACTAAAAGAAGCACACTTCTCCTCTGTGTGAGATCAATCCCTGATACATTTCCAAAATGCTCTTTGCTTAGCTGTCAGTGTAGCTTTGTGACTAGAGGATAGCAATTTTTCTTTGGAACGGTCTCTTTATTGTGTGGCCTTTGGAGAAATGAGGTTGCTGATACCCATACATTTGTGTTTTGTTGTCTTAATTGCCACTCTGGATGAAATTAGATTGGATAACCAAAAGATATTGAACAGTTTACAACACACATTCATTTACAAAGGCGAAATGATGGCAGTTCATAGGGTGAAGTGCCCTGACCGGGATCTATTACTTGGATCTATGACATTGCTTGCCTCCAAATGAACTGCTCTGTCAAGATGCTGATAAGTGTGGCAATTTGGGAGGTGAAACAGACCTTGAGCATACCTAGATGCTGGCCTGGAGCATTCAGGAGCTCTGATCAGCTCATGTATGGGGAGCAGGCAGCTATAGTGCAGCCAGCTGAAATGGAAACAGGCAGAAGATTGTCTCTCTAGAGTATGGCCAGAGCACTGCGCCTCCTGTGAAAGCATTGTGAAATATTTCATGGAGGCAGGTAGTTAGTTATTTGCTTTTTACAGGGAAAAATGGCAGCTCTGGCCATGCAATGCACTAGGATATTAAACTGCTACAGAAAGCTAGTTATAATTGAAAAAAAAGAAGACATTTCCTATTTAATTATGTAAACCATGCTGCAGCACAACCCAGCCTTTTTTCAGTAATACTATGTAATTTGTTATGCGCAGTTATGCAGTGTATTGAGAGAAACTGCCAATATAAAGAAGCTGCTGCTTTGTTTCCACCATTTTTCAATTGCAGTTTTGGAATTAGGACACACAACATCGTGAGATTAAAAGCAAAACAAAACAAACCCTGGCCCTAAAAAAACTTTGTGAGTTTCTTTTTATTCCTTCTAATTGTGAGCCTGCCTCACGTTACGCTTTCAAGATTTTCACTGTGACTGGGAAATAGGAATGTGCCTTTTCGTAAATTTTAAATACGTATCTTCACGGATTTCTATTCCTGGAGATGTTACAAAATAGAAACTATTACAGAATTTCTATGAATTAAAATACTAAGAATTGAAGATTTGCTCCTGTCATTCTGCTTCCAGAAAAACACTGAAACCTCTGATGAATAAACTTTCTTCCAATCGTGTGTGCTTGATACCAGACCTCAATCCGTTTTTTGCAGGTATAGCCCGGAATGCCTCTTTAACACTGTCATAATTTGCAGGCATCCCAAAAGGTTTGTCTGTGAAACTGTTGTATTTACACTTACCGATTCTATGAAAATGATGTGCTTAATACCATCAGATTTGGTTCAATGCACTTAGATGTAATGGGAGCATAACATAAAATAAATTACTTGCCGGCAAATAAAGAGATAAAGAGTAGGTTTTTGACTACAGAGTTGGGAATGCTGGTTAAAAAAAAAAAAAAAGAAAGAAAGAGAAAGCAAAAATTAAGAAATCTAATTATGTAGTATATTTGAGGGTAATTTCTTTTCCAAACTGCCATTTAGGATTTCTTCCAGATTTAGTGGCATTGGTTAGGCTAGCTCAACAGAGTTTTGCTCTAATGGTTCTGTCTTTCAGAGCAACCTAGTTCTTCTTCATCTAAACACACTTAAGGGTTATCATCCTATCTCTGTGCTCAGTGAATCTTTAGAGGCTTTCCTGGGCTTTGTCAAGGGGGTCTATCTTACAACTCCAGTAGTCAGGTTCCCCATGTTGTCTCAGACCAGTCTTTCGTCACAGTATGAGCTGGATCTTGTATTGGCTGTTGTGTCACGATTATCTCAAACTACTGGTTGCTGTTACTGACCAGCAGAAGGAAGAGCACAGTACGTTCACTGGTGGGTTGTTGTTTTTTCTCTTTTTTTTTTTCTCAAGGAAGTTTCAGCCCTATATTTACCACAGAAAAAGAGCTGTTATCACCATGCATTATTAAAAACAGTTGTCACTAGAAGCTCCTAACAGTTTTCTATTTTAAAGCTACATCTGTAAGTACCAGTGTAGTGAGGCAAAGAGAGTTTAAGGGAGATGTACAAAATCCCAGAGCAAATCAGTGGCACAACTACGAACAGAAGCAGCTCTCTCACCTGTTGCGTCCTTCCCCCCTTCTGTCAATGCCATCAGCGCTCGTGTTGATACCTCGGTACAAACAGAAGCTTGTGCATCTGACTCATGTGATTGTTACCTTAACTGTTGACCCAGCTGAGAATGTGAAGACCTGTTCAAGAAGTATGACATATGGAGGTGTCATGAGCCTTATTCTTCACAATTTTCCTCCAACCCTCTCACAGTTTGTTGTTTGCTCTTTTGCCTTAGTCTAAACAGCTGTTGCGGATCTAATTCCTCACTTGCCGAGACACACAATCCATGAGGAGAAACGCTTCATTTATAATCACGTTTTATAGTTCCTTTTGTGGTTTATTCTTTGATTTGTTAGAGTTGAATAAATTGGATTCTGTAGAGTACTCTCGTAAAATGGCACACTTTGGGTTTAAAATGTGCTTCAGTGTGATGAATGCAGCATTAGAGTGGGATGTGGAGTAGTGCTTAGATTTGTGGATTGTATCTCTGGGTTCTATTCTCAAGCCTGTCACCGGATTATTATATGAATCATAGATAGACCATTTTCAGGATTTCTGTTCCTGCATTACAAATCTGCAGAATCAATGTGTTTTATCTATACAGCAGGTCTGTGTTGACACCCAGTTGGTTATTTTTTGGAGAGCCAAGCAGCAGATATGCTGTAACATGTCAGAGAATGGTTGTTGCACTCATAGACTAATTTCCTGCCTGCTACCTTGTACTTCCATCATCTATTTTTGAGAACAAATACTTGTCTGGGTTGTAAATTGTCTAAAAAGAAATTGTTGGTGCCTATTGTAGTAAGCTTTCATTCCTTGGGTGACACAAGCAGAAGAAAAGGTATTACTCAAATACGAACATAAAATAAAGTGTATGCTTTGAGATCTTTGAATGAAATACGCTGAGGGTTATTAAAGCTGTTTTATTTCCAAGAAAACATTATCAAATATTATTATTTTGGTGGGCACTTTCATCTGCTGTATTTTAAAACCAGACACTAATTACCAGGGTGTCACAATCCATCAGTTCGTAGAGGAAACTAAAGGACATGAGCAAAAGACATATCTCCATTAATGAGATCTGAAGTAAGGTTCCTTAATTCCTACTGGAATATAGGAAGGACACGTTTTACTCTAGAGTGGTTTAACTTTTGAGGAGTTTGCTTAGTAACAAATAGTGGCTTAATAATAATTAAACTGGTATAATACAGAATTACTATCTCAAGTAGGTTCAACAACTAATAAAAAGAGGCTGTTGTGTATGTCTTAAAGCTGGAATAGCATATCTGAAGCATCTCATGTGTTTTAGGCAGCTAGTAACTTTTTCTATCAAGTCTGGAGATGTATTCCTTTGTGGAATACTTTCGTGTCGCTTGGAATTTTGAGGAAAGAATTCTAGATGATGTGAAGGAAGAAATCTGGGAAGCAACAATGCTGAAAAGCCTATAGGTATGATTTTACAGAGTGACAGATGACTTGATTCTAAGCATCATATGTAGGAATATCCCATGTTTTGCTTCAGCTAGCTAGTTCTGAAAGGAGTGCATCAGGGAAGCTAGTTTCACGTATTTTCTGTGGAAAGGGATGAAGAGAGGCATTTAATCTAACTAGTCCCTAAAGGAGAAAAAAATGTTTGAATGAACATTCATTACAATATTTGAAAAAATTGTTTTTCAGATAATTGCCTTTGATGAACTTCGGACAGACTTCAAAAGCCCAATAGATCAGTGCAACCCAGTCCACGCAGTGAGTACAACCAGTGCCTTGCTAAACAACAGCTAATAAAGAAAGGGAGATGCACTAGAGCTGTCAGTGAAAATACGAGTGTGGAAATGAATGTAGAAACTGTTGTGAAGTCAACTGTAGTTTGGAAATTTGATTTATTGGGCCAGTCTTAGGAAGCCAGATGGCAACTATTTACACTAAGAGATTTCCTTTTTGCTGAAGGAGGCAGAAAATTCATTTGGAAGTTCCAAAACTGAAGGATATATAATATGATGCTAAAGCTTTTTTTCTGTCTTTTCATTCTGTGGCATAAGTTTTCCTTTTTGAAATCATTTGGTTTCTCTGTGTTCAAGCATGGGATGACCGCCTTCTTCCATGCTGTCTGTATCAATGAGTTAAAAGCTTGAATGGATTTGATAAGAGGTGCATTCCTAGACCTCTCTGTCCCACAGCAGCCTTCTAAATTCTCCTGTGCTTTTAAAGTAAATAACACATCCTGCTGCATCTGTTGTGGAAAAGGTTAAAAATCACCCTGGGACTGTAAACTCGACTTTACCTAGTGAACCAAAATGCAACCCAGATTTAAGCATATGAAATTTCCTCTGTTAATTAAAGCTGTGATCGAGGGTGATTTAGCTGACTACAGTTAAAAATACATCAGATTTGTACCACCAGAACTGAGAGCAGAACTCGTCTCTCTGTCATCTCACCAGGAATTACAATGACAGGTGCTGAATTTGATCTCTACAGAATATCAAGTTATTGAATTGCCTGCAAGTGATAACCAGATTCAGTAGCTAATACTTTGCTGTTTAACCTTGTTTCCTAACTCAGCAGAGGATTTGTGGTAGTGCTCAGACCACTGATGATTTTAAGATTAATCTTTACTTGAATTTTCGAATAAGAAGACTAGTTTGCTGTTCACGGATGAATAAGCAAAGAATGAGAACAGAAGAAAGAAATTATATGAAGATATCCTATAGGGGACTTCAACGGAAGTAATCTGGGTTTGAATTTACTGGAAGTATTCTGATTTTTAATTCACTTTATTTTTACTTCCCATCTTGAGAACTGGACATAATAACTGTGTATTTATATGTACCAAATTCCAGTAATTTCTTCTCTTCCTAAAACTTGTAAGATGCTTCATGGGAATAATTTCCTCTTACTTTAAAACGATAATGAAACTGGTTTCAAGGATAAAAAAAGCTAGTAAGTCCCTGTTTCAGTCATGTCAATGGTGTGATCAAAAAGTAATTAATAGAGTTTCCAGTAAAACACAGCAAAGTATTCTTCGATCAGTTGACATATCTGACTCTCTTCTATGAAACTTTCTGTGATAACTCAAGCAATAATCTTCGGTGGCTTTTTTCTGCATAGTATGCATGTTGATGCCTTTAATATAGATAGAAAAGGAAGATTTTTTTTAGCAGGTATTTCTGATTTCATGTACCTTTCATCAAGTGTATTTTCTTTTTTCCCCTATGCATAGTTGCTCATGTCCACATTACATTTATTTGGTAGGATAGTTTTCTTTATGCATGATAAGAATATCTGTGTTTACTCATGTATCTTCCAAAACGTTTTCATGAGACAAGGTAGAGCATGTTTGACAAGAGAAGGCTGAATTAAGGACAAATCAGAGGTAGAAACAATGTCAGTAGTGAGAATTTAATTCCAATTTCCCTGTTCACACTCTGTTGCCTACTGTTCAAAGACAGACTTCTTACTTCTCCGAGGCCAGCTTCGGTTAGACATCTGGCCTCTAACGGGAATTGAGAGGATTATCTTTATCTCTCTGCTTACCTTCTACTAAAGGCAAGAAAGCTTTCTGCATCTTCACAGACACATCCACAAATGTCCATCGTCATGTTTGAAACCATGAATCTAAAATTTCTGAATCTATTTTAGATCACAGACACCTGAGAGAGGCACAGTACTTGTCTGCTGCCTGTCAACTGCCATTGTCTCACTGTCTTTCCAACGTGATACCTTTCTAAAAAATGGCATAAACTTGGGGACAGAAAAGGAAAAGAGACATTTCTTTGGAGAATAGAAGTAAAACTGAAACTTGTAACAAATTTAAAACATTTGAAAAGCACAAGACATAGGCTCATGTTGGTATATTACACTACCTGTTTACAAAAGTAACTGTTCAGAATATCTTTTCCCATGCCTAAACAAAAATATTACCAGATAGTCAACATAAACACCTTGCCTTCTGCAGTGTAACTAACAGTGGAATCTTTCACAGTAACTCCAGTGATGGGGTTATGCAAAGTGAAATCTGATTTTACCAGTGGACTTCTCATTATGAGCCATTTAAAGAAAAACCTGTCTTCTTTCTGTGAATCGAGCTTAGAGCATCTTTTGAGTCACAGTGCTTCTATGGTGATCAACTTCAGAGCAGGTGGGCCTGCACTGGGGAAGGGACCCGTGGCAAAAGAGAACCAAAAAAAAGCTGTGTTTTGGAGGGTTTTTTTGAGCTGGGAAAAGCTCTTGCTGGTGCTGCGGACTGCCCCTCTGATGGGCAGGCTGCTGAGAGGGCCTGGGTGGAGCCAGCACCATCCTCCCTTGAACAGGCCACAGGTATAAGAAGTCGCTGCCTGCTGAGCACAGATCCTTCAATCAATCCACCCGCACTTGTATGTGCCCTGGGCGGTGCTGCAGCTCATAGAGCAGGGTGCTGTTCCTCTGCCGGTGTAAAAGGTAAGCACGATTCATCTAAGTGGTCAGAGGCCAAGTGGGCTCACCCCAACTGACCCCCAAGTTGCAAGGCCTCGGTTGCTAGAGATTCAGCCATGGTTACCAACTGGCGAAAGGCTGTTGCTAGTCAATCTGTTGGCGCCCAGACTGACGCCCCACGCAAACAGGCGGGTGTTCAGGCCTCTGGCTGCAGAGAGTGCCGAAGCCTGGCACTTGCAATGGAGGGTAGCGGAGACAACACCTGTGTAAGATGCAAACAGGTGAGTGATCTGCTCAGCCTGGTGGCTGAACTGAAGGATGAAGTCAAAAGGTTGAGGAGTATCAGGGAGTCTGAG
>VWZK01015070.1:0-36060 GCA_013396935.1 Baryphthengus martii
CGTTCCACTGTCCCACTGCGGACGTGCCAATTTCCCTAGCCTGGGCGAGAGAGGGTTACCTCTGCTCTGCCTGCACCAAGCCCTGCCTTGGCAATGCCTCGCCCTCACCCACCAAAACCCCGAGAACCCGGGAGCCGTGGGGACCCTCAGCAACTAGCATCTTGCGGGACAGTCCTACGAAAGAAATGGTACAGCCCCTGAGCAAAGAGACCCTGCAGTCTCCTCCAGTCCTCCTCCTGCTCGAGCACAGCCTGGGCACCTCGCATCCCCAACAGACAGAGGGGTACATCTGAGGCACCACAAGGCTCAAGGCCAGGGAGGTCGGAACCTCGCAGTGCATGGAAAGTGCTTAGGGGCACCTAGCAAAGAGCAAAAGTCCCCATCAGACCAATGTAACTCAATCGCCCAAAGGAACAGCGTGGCTTTCACAATTTAATTATACTTTTAGAATCATAGAATTGTCAGGGTTAGAAGGGACCTTAAAGATCATCTAGTTTCAACCTCCCTGCCCTGGGCAGGGACACCTCCCACTAGGTCAGGTTGCTCAGAGCCCCATCCAACTTCTCTTTTTTTTTTTCCTTTCATTCTACCTGTTCCCTTTTATCCCCTAATATCCCCGTATCTGATATTTTCTTGCCTTCACGGCTTCTGCCAGGTGTATCTGTAAATTGGATATCATTGCGATACAACATCTAACCAGAGAGTAAAGCCTCAGGGGAAAAGAAAAGCAACATTTACAAAACACATATGCTACATTAACCAAGATAGGAATTGCTCGTGTCCTGTCCTGTGCAAATTCCAGATACTCATATTCTATGGGACAAAAAAAAAAAGCAGTTTGAAGAGATGCTATCTTACAAGTAAAGGCTAGATCCAAGGTTTTGTAGGGGATGGATGGAAAGGAGGCAAAAGGGCTGCTGTTCACGAACGTAAAGCCAAAACTAAACCAGACGCACTAAAGCTCACACTGGGTGTCATGATATAACACTCTTGCTACGTAGTCATGCGTTGAAATCGTGCGTTGGAGCTTCTGGAGAAAAGGAGTTGCTCAGGGTGCTGTGCCTGTGGCCAGCAGGCACATAGCTGCACCTGCTGCCCTCCCAGAGGTCCCACCATGAGGACCACATGCAGGGCATGGCTCGCACGCAGGACTGGGAGGAGGAATGGCTCTGATGACACTGGAAGCCTTGCTGGAGAGGAATTATCTGCTAAAAAGCAGGCTAAATTTGTAGAGACATCATGTTTGGAGCAGTGATGTGCTAACCTTAATAGGGCAAGTGAATAGCATGTATTTGAAACAAACCCTAACAATGAGTTAGAAACCCTCAGAAGGAAGAGTTTCTTCCTTCTCCTTCAAGAAAGAAGTTAGAAAGTTAACGAGTGAGTTTGCTGAGCAGTACTAGAAAGGGTTTTGGAGCCAGAAACCAACAACTCCCATCTGCCCCTGTGCTAAGGCTGAGCTCAGGTGTCGTAGGCACATCCCTCTTCCACACCATAAAGATAAGCCTGGCCTAGCAGCAGCATCTACTCGTTTTATGGGTTCTTGAAATGTTTCCATTTCTTGTGTTGCTCCCAGCAAATCCAATATACTCTTACCTGGTAAACTTTCTCACATTAGTTGAAATGACAGAGTGATCACCAGTTAAACCTAAGGAGACTTGTTGCTGCTAGCTGAACACAACAGCTACCTAGCCTGGATGCTGCAGGAACACAAACAACCCTACTCCGACTTGAAGAACTGCTTCTCCAAACTTAATAAACAGAAACACAAAGAGCTAAATATTAAAGCTCAAGAGATCAATTCAGTGATGTTACACCAAAATTGTACAACAAGCAAAAATTAATTCTGCCTTCCCAGTCCTAACTTATTGCACAGCGACTCCACACACACTCTCTCCCTCCCCTACTGCCCCTTGCAGGCTCTGGCAGGATAACAGCCTCTCCTTATCTGGTCATATCCCAGCCATGTAGCATTGATGTCGGTAATTTTACACTATCGTTCCTGCTACACGTGGGCAAAACTTTCTGTAAATGTGTTTGGGCTGCCCAGCTCCATTAGTCCCATTGAGCCAAGACCACAGGAGCATCTGTGGTGTTTTGGGGCTGAGTAAAACTTTTCCCAGTTCACTTTGGGGCTGTGGTCCCCTGGGCTTCATGAGGCTGCTGACAGAACCCAAGAGCAGTGCCCCTGCATTGTCACGTGTTTTACGGGGCAGACAGATCAGTTTTCTTGGCCACCTAACATAACAGATGTGCATCATGCACATTAAGCACAGCTCAGTGTTTCCCCACAGCTGGGACCTCTTTTGTCCATATTGCCTAATTCCATCTCCCTAAAATTAGCCACCCTTTACAAACCTATGCCACGTGCTGCAGGCTACCAGGCCCCAGCACGGTTTGGCAATGCACAGCACCAGCAGAGCTCTGGTCCTGCCACCATTTAAGGCTCCGGCATTGCCTCTCTCTGCACACCTCAGAGAGCAGCCCAAGGGTTAGGGGTTTTATTTTGCATGCTGAACTGCATACATCACTCTTGCAAGGGAGTTTCATTGGCTAATTGAAAAAAAAAAAAATAAAAATTGATGATTAGAGAAAATTCCGTTAAAAAATTTAGTAAGATCTGTCAGGGGATCAAGAAAAACTTCATTCCACACCAGCTGAGTGGGCAAGGCAAAAATCTCCTTTTAGAGAGAGGAAAACTGAAGCGAAGATCTCACTGCATGCCAGCGGCAGAAGTCAGGACCCCCCAACTCTCAGTCCCTTGCTCCAACTTCAGGCTGAGCTTCCTTCTGATGACAAATCAGTTGCATATGCGCTATATGAGATGACAATGTTACATAAGTACGAAGTAGTAGGATTATGGGTGTGGGGGAGAAAGATCTCCTGGGGAGAGGGGACATTTTGCATCAATCACTCCCTCCCCCACAGCCACCCACTGACTGCAGGGATTTTTCAAAGCACTAAAGATTATATAGTTCAGTACATTTTAATCCGTTTCTTACCCCATTGAATTATGGTAGAAGCACCGCTTGAAAAAAATAAAAGTAGACACACAGCAATTAGGGGCTGTGTAACCTGCAAAGGAGCTACACGGATGTGACAGCATGGGCTCTGCAGATGCTGTGGAAGAGACCATAGCTACTGTCTGACGCCTCGTTTCACCCCACTGGACAATAACTGTGTCAAGTATTAGGACCGCAATTAAAAAGTGACAGCAATTTGAGTGCAAATTGAGCAGAGAAGCCTGGGAAAGGGCTGTGGCAATGGGAGATGAGATAGGCATTTTGCCAGGGAAAGAGAGGAAAATTAAATTCTGTTCAAGAAGGAAGAAAGTGCGTTAGAAACGGGGTAGAGGAACGATGCCCTGATCCTAGTTTGTCGCTCTAGAAAAATCCTCGGTGCTAGAAGTCAAAGTTATGAGCCAGATCTTCCTCGGAAGAACAGTGAAGAACTCTGCCCCTGTCCTCATTTTCCTCTCAAACCTTCAAATATTTGTTTTCCTGTCCTGGCCCACAGACATGGAGAGAATCAAAGGTGCTAAGGCAGTTCTTGGGGCCAGAAGACACAGAGGAGGAAGGGAACGGCACCCTGGGACTACTGTCATCAAGGTGGTTACAGCCAAGTCCGGCACAAAGTGGTAGCCTTTGGACTACTGCTCATCCCTGCTTATGTTAGGGTAGTGCCTGAAGGGGAGAACACCAGTAGCGTAGAAGAGGGCAAACAAATGCCAAAATGAGGGGAGGTTGTCTTGTCTGCTCCATGGTGGAGTAATCCCTTCTGGGCCATAAATCTATCATCTCTAATTTTAAACCAACTGCTTGAAACTGGCAGTCAGGAAACATAATATAATTGAGACTAGCTGTTGAACCACAAAAACGTGTTTCATTTCTCTTATTCATTGAGCAATCATAAAAGAAATACCCTAATGGGCATCCAGACCCATCATCCTGTCTCAGATCACCTGAGCCTGGCCACTGTCTGCAGCCTACTCAGTCCATCGGGACACACGGTCGTTGCTTAGGGATGCTACAGGTTGTAAATCTGCAGAAGCTCCCTCTCCACCATCTAGAGAGGTTACACGTTATTTCTCTATGAAACCTACTCCCTATAAGCTTCATTAAGCGCCCCTGAGTTCTAGTCCTCTGCGATTTGGTGAAGAACAGCTCTGTGTTCATTTTCCCCCCTGCCTCCATGCTGGCCTCCCAGCAATGCTGGTGTGGTGCCCAGGGAGGGCTTGTACAAGCTGGAGGACACGTTCCCTAAACAGCAGCCAGAGCCAATGCTGCGAGGCCAGGTAAGCGCTGTCAACAAGGATGGCCGAGCACATGCAGGAGCCACCATGGAAAAGACTGTTGGGGAAAGATGTTTTGGAGGAAATATGACCTGCTGGGTGTAAGGTCCTCCCTGTGCATTCATCCCATCTAACATACTTTCAACTGAGGTATTTATGGTAAAGGCTAATCTTGTCAGTAGAAAGGCTCAGAATACTCTTGAGAGCAATTCTGTCCATGTGAGATCACCTCAGGGTGCCTCACAATTCTACTTGCTCACCGAGCTGCTGTAGCACGGCTGGTTTATGCCTATATCCTCTGTGAGCAGTGCTGGGAGTGAGAAAGGAAGGATCTCATCCTAACAAACTGATTTTTCTGCTCGTTTTTCCTCCAGCCTTCCCTAATTAAGAAGGAACCAGAGAGGGCTTTGATAGCTACACTCTTAGATCCTATTGATTTATTCCTGCTTTATCCTAGCGTGAGACAAGCAAGGCAGAAAGTTTGTCTCATGGAAGCTAATCTTGAGTACCTATTTCTGTTACTTTACATATTTTAAAGGTTTGCTGTTTGTTTTTTTTCAGGGGCAGTGCTTATTGTTGTGAAAAATCATTATGTGCCATACGCGTTCTGTGCTATGACAGCGCAGCGCAGCTGTCAGGAAGCAAGTGCACCAGCAAGGGAAGCTCTTGTACGGGCTGCAAGTGAAAGAGAGAAAAGCATGGGATAAATGTGGGTTTAGTGCTATTCCTCCAGTGACATTAACTGCGACACCCTGGCTCCTTGTGATACACCTGCTCCTGCACAGCTTCTCATCCCTCTCCCTCCGTTTGGGCAGAGCAGTCTCAGCTCTTGAGGGACGTGCAAAGTCTCCACTACTGCTGACCAGCAAGCCAAGTACACGGACAGCACACAGTGTACCCCAGGCTCTGCCTGTATCCCCAGGAGCCAGAGCCAGATTTGGGTAGCTGCCTGCACTCATGCTGTGAGCCATCAGGCTGAGCCCACCCTGCAAACTCAGCTGTGGATCTGCAGAAAGAGCCAGCCCTTTGCCAGGGGCTGGCCCAAACAGAAGCCCAGTAAGAGACCAAGCTGCCAGCACCCCATCCCCTGCGCCAAATACGCTGCGAGGGGAAGACACAGACTCGGTGACAGGGTTAGCCTATCTGCTCCCAGCACTTTGGTGCTGCAGAATTAGGAAAACAACCTCCCAGCCCCTGCCAACAGCAGAGAGCACAACGGGGACAGCGAGGATCGAATGCAGGCACATAGGCTCCAGTCCCACTAACTGCAGAGGTGAAGCTTCCTGACCCACTGGGAGAGAAGAGAAGTCAGCCCAGCAGGATCTGGAGCGGCATCCAGAGTGCACTTGTGTTCACTCTGGCATCCGAAAGTCTTCCCAGGTTCCTCAGCCAACACAAACACCAAGAGCAAAGCACAGACTTCACATGCTGTGTGGCAGGACTCCTGGCATGAGAGCAGTTGGCTGCAGGGAGCAGGTGCTGCAAGCCCAGCACACGCCTGTTGTGCAGAGACATGAGAATACAGGGGAGCTTCTCGCTATGCCAGTCTCAGATGTACCTCTGTGTTGCAAATGGGTGGGCCAGGAAACCTCTCCTGAGAACCACTCAGCAGCTCTCCTGAACAGCAACACACTGCTGGCACTTGGCACAGGTAACCAGTGAGCCCCGAGATGGTGAGAGAAGCACAGGTCTAAGTGCCCTGTTGCTCTCAGAAGCAGGAAAGTAAACATAAAATCAAGGCAGACGAGCCTCTTGGCCTATGCTAAGCTGAAACAAGAAGGCAGGGACAGCGAGGAGGCAGCAATCCTGGGCAAGAGAGTGGCCCCGTGGGCAGCTCCCTGTTGTCATCCCTGGGGTTGGACAACAGTCACAGGCCCATGGTCAAAGCACCCACGGGCTACCGCTGGCACGGCAACGCGTACAACAAAACAGTCCCTCTCCACCAGTTGCTCAGTGCTTTGTGCCACATACTGGTGCTGTGGTCTTGCCAGTCTGGAAACTCAACTCCTCTCCTCTGTCTCAGCCATCCCAATGCAGCAAAGCTCAGCAATCCTTCCAGTAGTTCACTGCTTCTCCCTTTACCCTCCCAGTCTCATCTGCTCCCTCCCCCTGCAAGTGATTGAACTGTTATTAATGAACATTGAAAACCCGCCAAGAAAATCTCCTGGCCCAGGTTTTTACCTGCCCTTTTGCTGAATAACTCCAAAAAGCCTTCTGAGAAACCTGCAGCTGTTAGAATGCCCATCTTGCACAGCAAGACAAAATCTGTGCTGTTTGGGGGTTTTTTTTGTTGTTTGTTTTGTTTTTTTCTCTTGAGCAATTGCTTGCTTTTAGTAAATGGAAGAGTAATCTAGAAAATGCTTGACTATTAGGCATACCCTTCCTTACCATATTGGTTTACACTGTGAAGAAAGCTGGTTTGATAATTCAGTTAATATCAAGTGCATGAGATGTTGCAGCCTCTGTACAGCTGCCAGCAAATGGGCAAAAGCAAGCCTAATTTAGCCATCTGCTATAGGCAGTATGAAGGGAAAGTCGCCTTCACTAGAAGACAGAGGAGGCTCCAAGTGGGATATCTAGAAAATATCTTGACAGTTCTGTCCGGGTTGCAGGACCTTTTGTATTTGGGCCGGTAGAAAACTGTCCAAAGAACTATGTAATTTGGAAAAGGACAGTTAAAGGTTGAACACAATTTGAGATATAATAGGAATAGCCTAAAAGAACCCAAACCTTGCACCTTAAATCAAATTCTGATTAAAACTGGCTGAAAGTTGACCTGAAGCCTAATGTGGAGGGCCTCTCAGATGCCAATGGCTCAGCACAAGTCCTACAGTAATCAATCTCTTCTTGATAAGAGGACAAAAATAGGCCATGGGATGTTACCTCCTCTGTTCCCGACTACCCACTGGATGAGAAGTAAGCCCTGAAGTACTTTCAGTTGCATTGCTTGCCATCTGTGCTCAGTTCTGTCATCATGCCTTGCTTCCCCACTTTGCCTGTACTTGGCTTTTCATTTCTTTTCCTTCCCAGGCTGGTCGAGACTAGGCACAAAAAATCCTCCGGGACAACAATGCTGTTCTGCTTCCAGCAAAAAACAGCAGCATGGAAAGCAGCTGTAGGATGGTCTGGGTTTAGGCTGTATTGATGAAGCAGGATAGGGAAAAGTTTGATCAATGAATACACCTGAATTTGCATCTGAAGCTCTCTTGGCAGGCTCTAACGGGAGCAGGGTTCAAGCACTTCAGGAAAAAATTGGAACAGGGTGGTCCTTGGCCTTCTACAGGAGAGCAGCATCATTTCAGCTTGCTGCCCAGATGATGGGCCTTCCCAGATGAGGAAGTTAAGATGGAGGGTCTAAAAGAGGTGGCTGTACCAGGGGAGGCAGTGGGAAAGAAGGACACAGGACAGCAGACAATCCTCCAGTGAAGGTGCTCTTACGAGACACGTTTTTGCATTAACTGCCTCTCTATGCCTCACTCACCTTTTCCCCCAGTTTCTGTCAGTCCTGATGGTTATTCTGCCCCAGGGATGCCTTCATTTTCTCACCACCGGGGAAGCAATTTAGTGCCTATTTCTTAAAATGGGACACCTCCACCAAGGGATGTCTGCTCAGCCCCAGCCATCCTAGCCCCAGTCCCATTCCTCAGGCCCAGCAGCAGCTCCAGTGCTTGCTACCTAACAGCTGTGGCTACCTCCTCAAAGCCATCACAGCCACTTGCTCTGGTCTAAGTGCCTGTCTGCTGCTTCAGATCCACTCGGGTATCCATCTGAATCGCCTAAGGAAGAGTCCATGTGACTCTTAATATCGATTTTGTAATTAAAAAAGGCCATTACAAAAACCAAACAAACCAACCACCAAAAAAACCCCCAAAACAAATCAACAAACAAAACAATCTCCTTTCCTTCTTTTTTTTGTGGTTTTTGTTAGGGCAGCCTCAAGGCGAAGCTTTATCAATGTGGCCATTTTCCTTCAGTAGCTAACAAAATGCTCCCAGCTTCACTGTACCTGAAAAGGCCCACTCTAGTGAGTTATTTTCCACCACTTGTCAGCAGATACTGACAAATCCTCCTTTCCCACCCCTCATGGCTGCCAGCTATGCCTTTTCCCTGGCTGGACACCAAACTTTCCCACTCGTGCGTTGCTGCTCACAGATGGGAGACGGTCGATGGATTCCCATCAGGGCTGGAGCAGCCTCAGGAAAGTCATCCCCTGTCCTCACCTCTTCCCTTTCCCTCACCCCTACTGAGACCTGCTCTCTTTGGCAGCGGCATGAAGAGCATAACTTGCAACCTGAGCCTGAGGGGATGAGGTGAGCAAGGGGAAAACAGAACCAGAACTGCCTGTGCTCGGGCTCAAGGGTGACGTTGCTGGAAAAGCTGGAGAACCGCTACTTGAAGGGTTTCCGGACACATTGATTTTACACTAATGCTGTCATCGATCAGGAAGGAAATGGAATCTATTGGGAGGGAAAGGAAAATCCCTTTCTAAGGCTTTGATTTCTCTCCTCTCCACTCTTGTGCTCCCCAGAAGAATGGACATCTGTGGTTTGTTGTAGCTTCTCCCACAGACCCTGACTTCCTTTGCAGTTAGCTAGGAAGGTGTTTCTGGTCAGTGCACGTGGAGAAGGTCGTATGTACTGAGTGAAAAGATATTTGCTGTCTCTGATGGATGACTCCCCCAGAGACAGCAGTAATAGCGCCCTTTCCCAATCGCACCAGCTGGTTTTCTCAGGCACACGGCAGCCACACAGCTCTGCTCCTGGCACCCTCTGCCAATGACTGAGCAAAGAAAACAGTTTCAGATGGTTGGTCCCCAGAGACTGACAAATCTGCACCTTCGTGCCATTGCACAGCAGGAGGGAGCTGGAAGTTATAAACATGTAGGTGGTTTCTACCCAGGAGGAAGAGAGAATGGGAAATGCCAGTCTGCCCCTGGAGTGATTAATCCTGCGATTTAACCAGCATTTGCTTCATCCAAAACAGGAATGAGTTTTCTTTAATGAACATCGATTTTCATGTAAGCTGCTGGCCCAGATTAAATCTGAGAGCTCGTTCTCCAATTCCCCTGTCCCTGTGGAAGGGACCAGGTGCTACATTTGTGGCATTCTGAAGGACTGAAGAGGCCTCATGCCCTGCAAAGGGCTGACATACCCTCCTTGAGGAGGCTGGCACATGCACTAAGTGCTGCATAAATAATTTCTGTGCTGAATTTCAGGTGCTCAGCTGTCCCATGTCTTTCTGAGAACTTGACAGCAAATACCAAAATCTTCCTGGGCAAATAAGCTTTGAGAATCAATAAAGTGCCAGGTCTTTCAGTCTGGATCCAGTTTAGCGTTTTTATAGTGCAGCTGTGTCGGGTGAAGTGCTTTCATCTAGGCTTCTTTAGTCCCAAATCCTGTAACTACTCTTGGGTCTCAGGGGTTATACCAGGAGTGATCATAAAGCAGAGAAATCAATCAGAAGGGAATAGAGAGGCAGAGAAATTGAGAGGATGGAGGTGTGTGCATGAGAGAAAAAAAAAAAAAAGACAGGAAGAAATGTCATAGGTAAGGACAGACTCACATTCAGTTACCAGGCACGGTCTTAGGGAAGTAAATGATTATGAATCTGAGCAATTGTATTATCTTGACCCATGATCTTGCAAAAGAGAAGGAGGATGAAGTTTGAATTGCAGAAAAAAAGCAAACAATAAAAAAACCTAACAAAACAACACCACTAAACCAGCATTTGGTCACACTTTTACACTTGATGCAAATACTTCCTTTCGAATTATCTAAACAAGAGCACAGAGCAGCAAGAAATAATTAGGAAATGAAATGAGGCTGAAGATTAAACCAGTGTGATTGAGAGGCCATACTAACAGCTGGCCAAGTCAAATGGCTATAGGACAAGTACCCCAGCTAACAGTACCAGAGCTTAGCTGAATGTTGCAAGTGGAAGACTTGTCAGCGCAAAACCTCGTGTTTTATTAGAAACAGGGTCTTTACAAAGGATAGGAAAAAGAAAGCACACACTTTGTTTCTAACTTTGTTTTTCTCTTTTAAGTGTAACAGAAAAATTGTTTCGTTTCTGCATGGAGTAGCACATGCAGAAGAATCATGAGAAAAAAGAAAAAGCCGAGAAGGCATTGTGAACACAGTTCTTACTGTTGAGGAAATAAGCACTGCTTGTAATGATGTGTCCTGACTATTTCTCCTTTGTAAGGCCATATAATCAGTGGTCTCCAACTTGGAAAAAATTCCCTGGAATATATTTAAGATTTGTACATCAAATGCCTACCTAACTCTGGGTTGATTTCTGATTCAAACAATGAAGCAAGAAGGCATCTGAATAAAGGGGTTGGGTTATGCTGTGATCATGGACTCCCCAAAATGAGGTACATAGAAAATAACCGACCACACAAAGAGGAGCCTGAGGAAGAGGAGGTCATCCATGTGAGACTTCACCCAGCTCCAGGGTTTCTTGTAGGGTGAAAGAGTAGAGAGCATCACTTTGAATACAAACACGGTATTAATCACTGCTGCTGTTACATTGCCGTATCTTTCTGATCTGTCTCTCTGTCTCAGCCACTTTAAAAGTCACACCTCTCAGACAGTCAGCTTTCTGTAGTGTGCTTGTTCAGTGCCTCAGACAACGGGGCTTGACCTGCTTGACTTTGGAGAGTGTGGTAGCTCTCCGAAGATAAAACTGTTTAAAAATAATGGGAGGCGTTACACTGAAGGCTTTTTTTCAGCTAACCCCTAAGCAAACAGTCCAAAAGACTGGGAAGGCAGAAGACCCTGCTGCACAGTGGCAGACTCCGTCTTTGCATTAGCACCTGTATCAGCATCATGGATCATGAGGATGAATACCTTTAGGGCAATAAGTTAGCCTGAGATCTTTCTGGTCTGTTTGGCTGAACTAACTAAGAACTGCATAGAGAAGCACTGAATTTAACAAAGAATGAAAGCAGCAGGAATAAATGTGGGAAAACTTTTGTATTTCTTGCAAAATAATGGACCCCTGGTCAGGGTCAGATGTGAATCCAAATACAGAACTTCAGACCTGCTTCATTCTCACTGGCTGAGCTATTTCAGTGTTTCAGAAAGAGATGGTCCTCTTAGTGCCGGTAGGAAAGGAAATAGCTTCAAACATTTCCTTCCTTTATGTAAATAAGCTGCAGCTGCAGCAGCTGATGGAAGCAGCATGATTGCAAGTCTATTTTATTTTAGTACGTGTGATACATGTTCCTCAGAGGGGGGCAGAGTATATATAGTGCTATATGCACTTGGCAGACTACGAGGAGAAATCTGGGATTATTAGTCCCTAGATACATGCTTAGTTTAATGTTAAGTCATTTGTTTAAATAAATTACTCTCATATTTGGTTGAATGAAGCTGTGAATTAGTTTGGCTTCACTCATTCTCATTTATTGGTGTTGTAGAAAATTAAGTTCCTGGTATATATTTGCACAGACACAGTATACTTTACCTCAGCCAAGTGAATCCAGACCCAGGACTCATACATACATTCCACCATCAACCAAAATAGAACAGATTTGTCCTTGGATCACCACGTCCCATCAACTCTGCCCCCTCCAAAGTTCAAACAGAGAGCTGACAAACCACCCAGAGATCAAGAATCAGACTAGAAGAATAGTCACACGCACAAAAAAAAAAAAAGAAAAGCATTTTTTACTTCCTCCGTGATTTTCCTCAAGAGGACTACTTATTCAATTTGTGGAAAGAAAGCAAGAATTGCCAGTTAAACTAGTAATTTTAAACTGAGCAGTCAGCTTATTAATGACACAATTCATATCAGAACTATTTTCCACGGTAGACAAGAGGAAAAATGTAGGGTTGTGTAGAAGGCGAGATTTGCCTTAATAAGCAACCTACTGTATAACTACACCAAACTACTGAAATCTTTCTTGATTCATACAGCTTTCACTTATGCTTTCCAGAAGTTAGTAACTCTGGAAACGTTACAATTGCATTCAAATGTAGTTTGTATCTTTAGTTTTAGTAACATAGCAAAAAAAAAGAAAAAATAAAAGAAAGAAAAGGAAATTAATGCCTCATTTCATTTGCTCATGGAGCACCTATGAGGTGGGTGAACATTTCCACATTTATATGCTCTGAGGACTCCTTTTTATTTCCCCAGCTCATCATTATGCTGATTCAAGAAGCTTAGACTCACTTTTCCAAGGCCACCCTGTAGGTCTCAGAAGACAAAGAGCTGACGTAACTGCTGCTTTAAGCTGGGGTTTATCAGCAAGGTAACTCAAGTCCCATTCCCAGTCACACATGATAGTCACTTAATTAAGCTCGCTCCTTTCCCCAGGAATTACCCAGCTCATTCAGAACTTGGGGTAACCACACACAAATCGTCCCAGTCTCCACAACACCATTGCTCCTCCACCCCCAGGAAAAGGTCAGGGTAGGAAATACCGCAAGAAAACTGTTCCTAGCATACTCCCATAGCCCATGCTAAGCGACTTCTCCTGTGATAAATAATTGTTTGCAGATGTCACTGCAACAATGATCTACATTTAAGGCATAGCTTGCTGCAGAGATGATTTATTCTTTGAGAATCACCTTGTTATTATTGCAATTAAATTGTCCCTACCCTACAAACACAGCAGTAGTTGGAGACATTCTGCTAACATTTCCCTAGGCAATCTCAGCACAATAAAAGGACATGCATTTAAGAACTGTACGTTTCCATCAAAGACTTTGATCTCCTGAAAATGGATTTCCAGTGCATGTTTCCAGCACAGCTCTCTTAAACTCGAGAGTTGCTGGGGGTAGTAAAAGACCTTGGCAGGTAAAGCAGTAGTTATTCACAGGACCTGACAATCACTTCTGTAACAGTCAAGTGTTTGTAAATTTGAGTTAAATAAAGCATTTTTGACTAGAGAAAGAAATTAAGGAAAAAAAAAAACCAAACCAAAACCCAAGTGATAAATAAATAAATAAATAAGAGTCCCAAAGGGATTTAGCACAGCCAGGACCTGAAATCACAGCCCATCTCACAACTAGTGGTATCTCAGAGCTGGACCTGCTCCCATCCTTTCTCTACCACTTGCCTGTTGCCACTGCAAACTAGATCCTGAAGTTGAGCCAGTGAAAATCTGTTCCTCCTCTTCTGTGGAGCTGGAGTTTCTGCCAGCATTGCTACCTGAATTTAATTCCTGCGTGGTCAGACAAATGCCAGAGCTGGCGTAAGGAAAGCCACATAGGGGAGTTGGGGCATCCACATAGCATGTGGACCCGGTGCCTAGGGACACAGTTTAGTGGTGAGCTTGCAGTGTTTGGTTGAAGATTGGACTAGATGATCTTGAAGGTCTCTTCCAATCAAAGACATTCTGTGTGGGGAGAACATCCCATTCCCTAGATGGCAGCTCTTAAGCAATATCTGATGAGAACGTGCACCCTGAAGTGTCATTCACGTGTTCCTGCCCACCCTTCTCAGCCAGGGCCCTACTCCAATGCCCTAGCCAGGAATTGGGCTCGGCTGACTCCAAGCACCTTCCTAGCTGAAAAAAACTGCTGCTAGTACGGGTCTTTCACAACGTTCTTTGAAGTCCGTGTTCCTAAGTGCCTTATTTGCACAGCCCTAATCATGAAATTATGCCCTTGTAGCTGATGACAACTTTTCTTTTATAAGATTAAGAGCCTACTTACGCATGTATATTCCCTAATATGATGATGGCCAGATTCTGATGTCTGAAAGAAATAATGTGGAGGCTCCATAGTAAGTTTTTTTGGCAGGAGCAGCCAACGTACGTCAGTTACCTGCTAGACTTTTCATCCAGCCACCAGACGTATGTCACTTATTTCAGGGGCTCTGCCCTAGTGAGACCACATCTGAAGCACTGTGTCCAGTTCTGGTCTCCTCTGTTCGAGAGGGACAGGGCAATACTAAAAAGAGTCCAGTGGAGGGCTATGAAGATGATTAAAGGACTGGAATGTCTTTCTTACGACGAAAGGCTAAGAGACCCGGGGCTGTTTAATCTGGAGAAGACTAAGAGGGGATCTGATTAATGTTTACAAATATCTGAAGGGTGGGTGTCAAGTAGAAGGGGCCAGTCTCTTTTCAGCGGTGCCCTGGGATAGGACGAGGGGCAGTGGGCACAAACTGGAACACAGGAAGTTCCACCTCAACAGCTACTTGACCTATTTCAAGTGGGGGAGTGTATCAACAGAGATATAAAATGTAAGATACTTCTGCAGGAAAAATGGGTGATCAAACACATACTTTCAATAGCGACTGCTTATTTATCATACTTTCCCTGAAGAGCCTCAAAGTGTTACCAGTGAAAAGCCTGAGAAAGCGGTCTTATCAAAAACTTGTGAGACTGAGAAAAGATAATTGCTTCGTTATATAAGAATGGCTTGTTGCAGCTTCTGTTACCTTGCTGTCTAACAGAGACAATGCTTGTAGTTTTACCTCCTCAGCTCAGCTTTGGCACTATAAACTGTTCACCGAGACTTTTTTATTGCCTTTTGTACTCATCTGACATGAATGGTATCATCAGATGAATGCTTAGTATCAGATTAAAGCAGCTTAAAAAGTTACCAGAGATCCCCACTGCACTGCAACAAACGGTAATCAGTTGCACACACACACACACACACACACGTCCTGTGTTCCAGCATGACATAAAACGAGTCCAGGTAAGGCACTTTCAGCAGGTCACTACAGAAATTAGGAGTGTATAATGAACAGTTATTGCTAGAAGCAGCTGGGAGCAGGAACAGTAACTTTCCATATACCTGATCACACCCAAATAATGCTCCTTTCAGCAAAATGGGGCATTGGGACTGGCACAAAGGAAATCAGGATCTTTCAGGTATAGCTTCCGGGTTTATTTTAAAATTATGTCTTAAACTGTTTGGGACACAGGATTCTTACTAGCTTCTATCCTGTGTATGAGCTTAGGAGAGGGAGCCCCAATCTTAGTAGGTCCCTACAGATTATTAGAGTAATAATAATGTTGTGACTTTTAAAGATCTGTTGGTCCCAAGCTGAGAAAAAGAAATTGCCAGCTCACAGCCCCTCTCCATGAATCCGGAATAACAAGGATGATGGCTCACCATCTGTTCGGCAATTGATATCGAAAGGCTGGAGGATGCCAGTCCAGTCCTTAGCAGATGTCTATCCATAGCATCCATATCCATCCTATGTATACTCATTTGTGTGGAGAGGGCAGGATTCAACACAGGGACTGCCTACACATTGTTTTTGCACGTGTACATCTAAGTCCCTCTCTGGAGCAACAACCTCCTTTTCAAACCCCCTCTATGTCCGTGTCCTGCTGCCACAATGAAGAGCATTGTGGTCCTTTGGATCAAACACGAGCCGCAGAACAGATTGTTCTAGGGCCCCCACTGATGTGTCTTACACCCCTTTAATTATGCCCACGACAAGGCACTAACAGGGAAAGCTGTGTGATAAATTATTCCCCTTCCAATTAATACCACAGCAGAGAGTTTTTTCTGCTGGATGGATTCTCCCAGTGCAGGTCCACGTGCCTTCGCTCTATCTGTGAGCTGTACTAACTTTCCAATTTCTCTTAAGAAAGGTCAACATTGCACCTGCGAGTCTTCATGCGTTTAGGGGTCTGCATTCAGACCTTCACCAGTCTGCTGACTGAACAGCAAATTGTGAAGTCGCCTCAGGGTTTCTATGGAAACAGAAAAACGGCTGTCCCTTTTAAAATACACAACAAGATATGCCTTCCAGATGAGTTAATTCATATAGGACTGGGCATTTGCTTTTTTCACCCACACTACAAGGTCATGATTGCCTCTAGTCTTGCTGGATGTAGTGACCTGGATCAAGGCGGCTCAGACCTTCTGTATAGACCTTCTGCAGTCAAGAGATTTACAGGACAATTCTGTATTGGGAGGGCTACTCAAATACACAGATACTTTTCCCTGGACTAATTTCACAGAGCAGTTGAGATTCCCAGCTTCAGTTTTCCAGCCTTGGGGAGATCAGCAGTTCTGAAGAGAGGCTCTTGGGGGACCTGCTCCTGCTCTTCCTGGAAATACTGTGGGGACAGCTGGCCTTGTGCTCCCTTGTCACACATTACAGCTGTTCTGGAGGTGTGTGTAGCAAAGGAGAAATGCTCCATCTTTGCCTGATAAGAGACTAAGAAACAGAAGAGAGTCAAGGGGTGATGAGGGAAGAATGGGAGAAATTTGCCAATGTATCCTGTATCTGACAGAGGGGCAGCTCATATTTGACCAGGACAAGATACTCAAACTGTGGGAAAGCACAGAACAGGAACCACTGCTGTTCTTGAGTTACACAGACTAGCTGGGGGACCCAAGTAGATTTTCTCCTTTGAGTGCTCCATGGGCATCACTAACAACAGACATATCTCAGGATCTACAAAGCCACCCATGCCAAATACCCTTTTCTTCCTCTCGAACATCAAACAGGAATCTGTTAGTCTTAGAAAATACACTGAGACAGTAAAACTGGGAGTTCCTGAGTCACTGTTAGCTGAAGGCTGGAGATGTATTCTGAAGAAGAATTACTGTTCATTTTCCTTGTTCTTGCACTCACCCCTGGGCATCCTCTCCTGGCCACCTCCCAGGGACAGGATGCTGAGCCAGATGGACCTTTACTCTGAGCAAGAATGGCCTTTCTGATTTTCCTGCATAAAGTATGGCAAGCTAGCAGTTAGAAAAAGCAGAAGAACATTTTAATTTACTGCTGACAAAAATGTTGCTTTAATATCCATTGTTTCAATCCTTAAAATTCCCGATACATACTTCTGGTTTTGCAAAGAAAACAACAATACTCATTAAAAGTAAAAATACTCAGAAGCATGCTATTTACCAGCTCATTGATCAGATATTGATACTACATTTTTGTATTTTCTTCTGGTTTTTCAGATTGAAACCACAAAAAAAAAAAGAGTAATTAGTATTGCAATGAGGAGTCACTAGAAGAGCAATTTGTACCAACCTCTCTGTGAAGAGTTTGGAGAGGGACCTGGAATGGCTGCTTTCCTCGGATTATATAGAATTATTGGGAAGATAGAGAGCTTGTCTTCCTCTAAACACTGCATGAGGGTATCAAACCACATTGTGGTTGCACACAGTGCCCGGTAAAGAAATAGCCTCAGCGGCCGCTGCTGAATCTGTCAGCTGGTGTCCCTTTAATAAATGCAACGTCCGCAATGTAATTCCCATGTGGCTTCAAGTGAGCTCACCATTTCTTTCCTGTCTATCCTAAAGCATTACGTTATATTGTTATAATCAATTAAACAGATATCCAGAGTGAAATGATCCCTATGTGCTACTCGCTGGCTTCATCTGGGCGCTTTCAGATTTAATTAATTAATATTTCCACAGCACAATTTAATCTTTGGGTGAAAAGCCTTATAGCACTCAAGTGGAAATGTGTTTGCTATGTTAACCTGCCTGACAGCGGTGTGAAACGGGAATGCTGACTTGGAAGGACAAGTAAGAGTAAATTGTCGCAAGGAACCGGCCAAGCAGAGGAGCTATGTGACAGGGCACAAAAAGCCAATAGTGTGATTCCAATCGAGTGATGAATTTGGCCACCTCATTGACATCAACAAGATTTTGTTGTCATTAGTAAGGAAATGAAGGTGGATTTTCATGGTCTAGGATTGCTGAAGTCCTCAACAGACAATCTGTTGAACATTATTGGTAGACTTTTTTTCTAGAACAGTCCTATATAATTAAAAGCTGCTGGTTGAAGATTTTTAGTTTTAATCTTAAGAGCATCTTCTGAAAGAGTTTAGTGGATTTTTAAGTTACTTTTTTTTGAGACAAAACATCCAAAATTACATCCACATTGTTACTTTGGAAGAATCATAGATTCATATAACCGTTACAGTTGAAAGAGACCTTTAAAAGCTCGTCAAGTCCAACTGTTAACCCAGCAGTGCCAGGTCACCACTAAACCACGTCCCTCAGCACCTCATCTACACAGTCTCCAAATCCTTCCAGGGATGGTGACTCCATCACTTCCCTGGGCAGCCTGTTCCAGGGCTTTACAACCCTTCCTGTGAAGAAATTTTTCCTAATATCCAACCTAAACCTCCCTTAGTGCAGCTAAAGGGTCTTTCGTCTTGTCCTATCACTTGTTACTGGGGAGAACAGACTGATACCCACCTCATTACAATCTCCTTTCAAGTAGTTTTAGAGAGTTTGATTTGAAAGTTACAGCAGTGATTGAGTGTCAGAATCTTGGGCCTGGGGCTCAGCTCCATCCACTGCACCAATTTCTCTGTCCTTTCAGCTGGAAGTGCACACTGAATCACATTTCTTGCAGTAAATGATTCAATAGCTACTGTTCCCTTGGCCTTAGATCAACTGGCTCAGAAATCCACACGAGCTCACTGAGTAAGCTGTTGGAGCCGTGTACTGGAATTGATCAGAGAATACCTTCTCTGAGGGATAAATGCCAATTTGTACATGTTTGGATATATAGATGCTTGAGGTAGAACAGGTTGCATGACCTGCAATTAAGATATCTCTTTTACTTCTGATGTCTTATAACTTGGTTACTTTTCAGTGACACAGGCAAATCTTTCCTACATTGGCTGAGTACAGATTAGTTTCTAAGGTTCCTCCAAAATGGAATGATATTAAAGACAAATATCTATTAGTCCAAATTAACAGACCTTTCTTTTGCTTCTGAAAAGCTGTTGCACATCCCTGTCACAAGGCTGTGACCTCTAGGAAAGAACACAGCTGAAATCCTGGATTCACTGTCGTAACAGCAAAATCTTCATTAGCTCCAAAGGAAACAGCATTTCATTGTACAAGTAAAATATACTGTGGTCAGGTAGTTTTGCTTTCCTTCACAAAGAAACGGTTACTAAATTACTGAGTTCAGCTCTACTCTTTTCACCCAAACACAATGATTTTCCTCAGGACTGTTCAGTAAAGTTCATCGCTTTCTCTGTGAAAAACAAAACCTAAAGCTTTAAACAGGGTTGTGGTTTTGTGGGGGTTTTGTAAAGATATTTTTGAGAAAAGCTCTTGTTTTTCTACTCCTGAGTTAAAGCTAATGGTGATCATTTTAAAAATGAAAACCCGGCTAATAATGTTAAAAATGGACCATAGTCACACAAATATTTTCAAAACAACTTTGGATATCACAGAAAATATCACAAGGCTGTTTTAATTTTGAAGCTGTTTAAGTTCTTTGCTTTAAAAACACTGACCACTTTTCAAGTTTTATTCGGCTTGTGTGTAAGGTCTGTCTCCTGGTCTCCCCACATCATCTCCCAAGACTACTTAGATGAAGTTTTGAGTAAAGCTTTTCCTCTCATTAAGAGGACTAACTTGATTCCGCAGAAACCAACATAATCCCCTCTGTATTACTACTAACTGTGCTTTAAAGTACTCATGAAAAACACATTCTCCTAGTGAGGCAGTCATGTTAGAAACAGTTTTCAGGTCATGCCGTGTACTGCATGGCATGAGAGATAAGCTAACATTATCTTGTAAAATCTCTTAACAGACAATCACAAAACACTATTCAAAAAAAAAAATAATAAATTGTTGCTCTTGGTTTTGGGGACTGAGCCAAATAAGTGTTTAAAAAGCAGATGGGTCTCAGCTTGGTCCTTTTAACGTAAGTTGGATGTACCGTGTTGAGCAAATGTCTAATAACTCTGTGGGTGTTTGCTTAGAAATGGCATTTAAATTAAACACTGCTTCAGTGTCTGTATTTTAAAGGGTTAAGTGGTGGTGTTGAATTTGAAAGAGAATGAAATTCAAATGCTTGTGTTGGTCACTTAGAAAAGGCAAGATTTAAAATCTTCTTTTAGAGAAGAGTAAGACTACAGCAGCAAATAAAAATCAGGAACGTGGCAATGCCAGTGTAACTTGTGCAGTGATGTATACAAAGAGATTTTATCTGCTGTGCAAAGAGCTGCTGGCATTTCAGAGATGTGTTAGATGAGATCTATTGCCTCCCAAGATATTTTTAAAGCTGGATGTAAGGCCAAAGTGAAGAGCATCTGCTGTGCTGTTGAAGAAAGAGACCCTTGAACTGTAAACACCGTGTCACTTTGTGAGCTAAGACTAATCAAACTGTCCTGGAGGTGGTTCCTGGAAAGTTCGTATTTCAATTCAGCTTTTGGGTATGCTTAGTCATGATCCAGAGTTCGGATTCAGCCTCTGACCTAAATTAGCACAACACTGGGCAAAAGCCTCGAATTGTTTCAGAGCGTTCAAATGAGTAAACCAAAACCCCTGGCAATGGAGGAGATTTACTTAGAGTCAGAAGTGGGTCAATAAACAGAAGCCTCCCAACAAGACGACTTTTGTGTTCCTTACACTGAATCTCCTTTTCGCTCTCCAGGTATTTCTGGCTGAGTATGGATTCCAGAACTGGATTTTCTACATGTTGAATATAAATGAAAGGTTATTTTCCATCTTGATACAAATATCAGCTTCAAGTCGGTTTTCACACTCTTAGATGAGCCTCGCCGAGAGACTCAGTTATGATGCTGTAATTCCTCTTTGCTCATGACAACGCTGTAGAAAACACTGGCCTTACCTTCTCAATGCCATCTGAGCAATACAATAAACACGGGATGTTTTGACAGCATCACCCCCGAACTCTGGAAACAGAGTTCCCTGGGAATGCCTTAAAAAGCAAGTCAGAAATCTGAGTTTATAGAAGGGATTCTTACTTAGTTTATCTGTTCTACATGCTTTTGTAAATCTTATCTTTACTAATGAAACTGTAAGCACAGAGGAATGAGCTGCATTCTGTCCTGTCTCTGGCACTACCAGTAGAACTGTCAGCTCAGCGCTATTTGTAGATTTTCTCTTGCTTGGGTGATGTGAGAGACAGAACATGTTTCTCAGCAAGGGGATGAGTCTGTGGGTCCAATTCTCTGCTGTAATACAGACTCGGTGATTTCCAAGTGAGTGTTACAGTAGAGTCATGCTCCAAAAGTCATGGTGAGCTTCCATACTCCCTCTACTCAATGTTTTTCATATTAAGCCCTCAATTTTTCAAGCTTAAGTGACAAATGTCAGCACTATGGAGCCAAATTTTTCACTAACGTAGTTTGAAGCAGCATCGATTTATATAACATTACAGGACATGAATCTCTGAGACCTGCTGATTTTTCTCCCTTATTTTCTTCTAGGCTTCTTACAGAAGTTAGTATTTAAACCCGTTTAAAGTTAGTATTTCTTGTTAGTATTTAAACCCATTTTCCTGCTTGCTGAAGGAAAACCCAGCCTGGTTTAGGGCCCTCCAGCACTTTTCAGTATAAGGATCAAACTGGCTGCTTTTAAAAAGTAATTATTGAATTTAATGAAGGCACGTATAGAGTCCTCGTAGGTTTACCAATTTACTATGTGATTTTGGATTATTTTTTTAAGGTTTTTTGTTTGGTTGGTTTTGTTTTTTTTACAAATACAGTTTGATTTTTACTTCCTTCACCGGCTTTTCCCGTACCTCTTTTGACACCTTCTTACCACACATCACTATCACTGAGATCAGGAGATATCATCCCCTAAAGCTTTCCTCCTGAAGGTTCATACATGTACATCCTTTCTCTTCTTTTCAGTACATTTTTTTTCCTTAATTTCCCCTTTTACTGCCTAATGGATACCAGCTCTGTTTGCTAGCACTCACTGACTGATTCACAGCACGGAACAAGCTAAATCCAATACTGGAACAGATATTACAGTGCTTTACACACTGTAAGGAAAGTTCTAGAAGGCTTATCAACTGTAGCTGTCAAGCAGGCCAGCATATATAGGAACACATCATGAAGTTAACAGTTAATTTGCTAGGGACAATCTAGAGCTAATGGTGCCAATAATTAGGCATCTTCACAATTTGATGTGCCCTCAGCTACAACTAGAATCAGTGGTAGCTGTAGATAGGTTGTACCTATATAACTCTCTCCCAGGAGAAACCAGATATGGGAGACAGTTTATCAGACCATCTGCTGTCACCCTTGCTGTAGGCAATGAAGAACGTTCTCCTATAATACTAATTATCTTAGAGATACCTATTTCAGGCATATTTTGGAAGGGAAGTGGAGGCAAATACGCCTTCTGTAGTTATAAGCAAACACCAACATGCTGAATGAGAAGCTGTAAGGTACATCAAAGTGCTCAGAGCTAGATCTGGATTAGTTTTGGAAGAGAATCCAGTGCCCGTGTTTGCAGAGAAGCTGAGGTCCAGCTACACCAGCTAGTGCCGAGACAGCCAGTCTAGAACTACAGCTCTGACTTCAGGAGCTAGTTTTGACTTATGAAATACTTTTAATGCCATCATTCCCAATGGCATTCCCAGCTACAAAGACAAAGTTTAAAATAAAAGTGAAAAACGTTTTTTTTTTTTCTCTGTTTTATGTGCTAATGTGGCATTAGAAGAAAAGAAAAGTTATGAAGGCAAGAAAGAAATAACACATTCTGAAGGCACTTCAATTCAGCACCAACTCGATGGCTATGAAAAAGAGGCTTTTTAGAAGCTACCGTTATGCTGCTTCCATGCCATCACCACCTCTAATGTCTCATAATGGCTTTAACATAATGCCTCTCCAGGTATAAAGAGGCAAATAGCACAGTCCCAGAGAAAAGCATGCATTGATATTTTTTTTTTTCCCAGTAGGAGGAAAAAGGTTCAGCAGAATATTTTAACTAGCATCCTATCCTCCTTTCACCTCTCCTTTCCCATTATGATTGAGACATGTACTTTTTTACTTTTTACACAGAAGAGCTATTTACACGAAGGAAAAAAAGCTCCACAGCCTACCTGCTAGATAGCAAACATAAACTCTATTTCAGAAAAGCGATAATGTGGGAAGTGACTTAACATGAGCGATTAGGTCTGTGTTCTAACATATGTAACATCCAGCAGACGTAGTTAGCACAGAGGATCACATACTTGGCTGCCACATACACCTTCTGTGTTCCTTGTCGCCTACTAAACTCTCCAGGCCCAAGAAATATACGGGGAGAGACCCTTAGAAACCAAGAAGTTGTAATACAGTGGAAAGACTTAGGACCTAGGCATCCGAGTTGATGATGCACCAAAGCTCAGCATCTACCTCTGGTCTTGCAGGAAGAGTCTTCCACTGCACTGACAGAGCAACAGGACAGTGTGAAGAGGAGCTCTTAGTCAGGGTTTACATGACTGTTCTGCAGACCAGGCACAGGTGAGCCAGGCAATGCTTCTGGGGTCAGGTAAAGACAGCAGTTGATCGACTTGGCTCAGATATTAATTAATGATATCTACTCATGTCAGGAGCCCCATTGGCGATCATTAGCAGGAAGGGATACAAATGATACCCAAGGTTCCACACGCGCGTTTCTTTCTGAAAGACCACGACACATTTTTCTTACTGGCATCCCATTGCTACTAAAAATAACCTATTCGTTGATGGTTGTGTATCAAGTAAGCCATCTTTTGTCAGTTCTCTCTCACTGTGATATTGTTTATGCTCTTACTGACTATCTCACGTCTTCTGTGCCAAATCTTTTCTGCTCTCCTTCATCTGCCAAAGGGGACTTCACACACCCAGCAGGCAGTGCCGTACCAGTTGAGCTTGTTGTTGCTAAGAGACTAGGTGAAGAAAGGGAAAGAGACCCTGCCCACACAATTTCCCCTACAGATCCCAATATTCTTCCTATTGCTACTGTCCATTCCTACCAAGATACTGTTGAAGCAACCCTGGTATCAACAGATCCATAGGGGGTTTATGGGATGTTTTCTCCCTCTGTCCACCGCTCCCAAGAAAGTTCTGAAATACAAAAAGTGCTAGAGTAGATGGCATGTCGTTAGGGAATTAGCATTGATAGAAGATGCAAACTACTCATTTGTGAGAAACCACTGAGGCCAGAAAAGGTAAAAGATCTTGCCACAGACTAGAAGGCACATGCAGACCAAGAGTGAGGTTCAGAAAATCATCCTTGGAAAGCCAAGCTAAAAGCGGGGCATTAGAGGTCTCGGCAACTGACAGAGTGCTGGACTCCATGAATTCCTTCTCTATTGCAAGAACTCCCTCCAAATCATGATTATTATGATTTTATTTCAGTGCTCAGACTGCTTTCTGTTCAGAAAGCAGAGGAATTCGCTCTGACAATTTTTTTCTGGCAGAAGTTTCTCTCATGACTATAGAAAGGACAGCAAGCTCCAAATGATAACAAATCTATTGACATGGGAAAACACAGGGGAAGTTTTTAACTCTCCTGAAGCATTGTCAAGTTGCTAGGCTGACAGTTATCAAATCACTCCTGTCCTTGACAGTAGCAACAGACTTCTGCAGAATCATAATAACTCACAATCGTGAAGCCTGGTTGCTGCCTATATCTTTCAGGCACACAGCCTGCAACTTGATGGAGTTTTAGTTCTCCATTAAATTGAGGTCAGTGATGAATATGAGTGGAGAAAGTTCAATCACGATCCCAGAACCATGCAGTAAGCGAGTGAGTAATGTCATGATACCTTTGTACGTGCACAGCAATCGCTTGGTTGGAGCGCCTTCCTGCTGAACAGGAGGCATATGGACAATAGATTATAAGGACAAAGAGAAGACTACCTCAATAACTCAAAAAAGATTAAAGGTTAGGAACCGGCCGGTGAAAAGCTCCAGGACTAAGAATTCATTTCAGAGAGTGAGTAAAGCCTGGAGTACATTAGTTAACAACTTCTGAAGTACCCTTGAGAATTTTCTTAATTAACAAGAAAGCATTTGCGATTTGGGACCTGTCAATCAGACCGTGGAATTTCTATTCTGACTTGGCAAGTTTAACTTCCTGTTCACAAAGCAAGACAGACAGACATCAAATAGGTCACCCTAAGAAAGGCACAACTAGATGGTACATTGGCCACCTAGTTGTGCTTTTGTCAACAAGGCTAAAAAGCCTTTCCCACGCTTGAATCGCATCTCTTTGCATAAATATCTCTATAAAGTGATTAGATCTGCTGTTGACCTTCCCATGAAGGCTCATTTTCTACTCTTTGATCATTTGAAAGTGACTTTAAGGACTTTTAGGATTAGAGCCATCATTCAACGACAGAGGACTAACTCTATTGTGTTTCAGCTGGAATATTACATGACATCTGCAGACTTCCGCAAAGCTTATAGTCACAAGTATTCCCCTTCCATGTGCTAGAAGGCATTTTGAGATTAGAATCCCAGGCAGACTACATGAGGTGAGCGGAAACCTGTAATGAGAGACAGAGAAAACAAAATCACATGGGAAGCTGGTGAGCAAAGCAACAAGTGGAGAGTGATAGCACTATTGCACAAATGCTTCCTCTGATGAAGAATTATAGATAACCGGATAACATGGTATGTTTGAGGGGACAGCTCCTCAGAAGGGTAGAAGGGTAAATTATTAGTGTCTGCTTCTTCTGTATATAAAACAAACTTTCTGCGCAATGTTTATAAAGAATGGGGAATGTGGAGAAGATGCCAAGAACAGCCATACATTTTTTTTCTAGGGAAGAAAGCAGAAACACTGTCAGAAGTTGAGATCATGCCAAAAATAGTTAAAAATTTTTTTAGAATGTCACAAGGCTGACAAAACATCAGGGCCAGATGGGATCTGTCTCAGAAAAATTAAGCAATTAACCGAAAAAAGTAAAAATAATACAGCAGTGTATGAATCAAGTGAGTGAGGTCCATCATGCTTCACCCTGCCGGTTTCACATGGGCAGAGCGACATAAGCCCTGGGCAGTCTCGGTAAAAGGCCACGCAGAATGTGCCACAGGAAGGTAAAACTCGTGAGGATCCAACTTTTTGTAGGGGAAAAAAAAAAACTTCACATAGCTGCAGCCATTTGAATCCTTCATGTGCAACTTGGCCATCTCAAAAGGCAACACGTACCTTTGAGGACACTGCTCTTCACAGCACTTTCTGTGGGTAGTCAAGTAAGAGGGATGCGGACACTGTCTCTGGGACAAAAGCGTTAAAAACCAGCCAGAGAGAGACAGCACAGGAGAAAAAGACCTGGTGGGCTGGAGAGGTGCTAGTGCATCTTGAGGTTTATGAGGGATCCAAGAACCAGGAAGAAACCCACGGCTTGACTTCCACAGCGAGGGGGTGGATACGGAACGGCGGCACTAATTAAGGACACACAAGAAGCACTCAGGAAGTTATGACTTCATTAATGATAATGACTAGATGGAGAATCATACTTAAAAATCTGTTGAGCATGGATTTTCTGATTTACTTGGACATTAGAAATGCCCTTTTAAATGCAGTAAAATCTAATACAGAAGTCTGCTCAATAAGGAAGCGCACAGGGGCAAAGGCTCTCAAGTAACTAGAGTAAGGGTTTCATAAGAACAAACAGAAACTTTGGATGGATATTGGTGTTGCAGATAAAGCACTGGGACACTTAGGGTGATATCATGGGGTTGATTCTCCCAGTCTCTGGTGACATGACTGAGCAGTTCCCTCCAACCATGTCTTTATTAAGTATTCCAGCTGGTTCAGCCAGCATTCCTATAGAACCCTGGAGAATTTTATGCTGGAGTGAGATTTTTTTGTCAGCTATTTGTAACAGAGCCCATTGAATATTTCCTCAGTGTAGACCCCTAGGCCTCCTTTAGCATAAAAAAAAAAAAAATCGCTTTGGGATGGAGAAAGCCACTGATAACTACAATTTCTCAGAAAAAAAAAAAAAAAAGAAAAATAAAAATCAGATTAAATTATGCAGTTTTATTTAATGATGGAAAATTCCAGGCTGCTCCCTTCCTTAGCCTTCGAAAGCCAAAAGCAGCTATGCTGTTTTCTTTCCCTGAGTTCACCATAGTCCTCTGTCCAGAATCTATCTGCCTACTACTCTTCTTTGCCTGAGAAATTCAGAAATATAATTATCTCCACTGTAAACACCCCTTTCAGGACTTAGAGAACACTCTTCCTGCCTAGTCCCCATTGCATTTGACTCATCTCTCTAAATTAATGTACCAGGTATAACCTTCCTGTGGGCGAGAATAACTCACAAATTGATCAGCAAATGCAACATTAATCCCATTCTAGATTAAAAGCAATTTTAGCAGGTGTTTTTGTATGCCAAAAAATAATTTAAAGTCATCTTCCAGCTCTAGCAGGAGAGATAGGAAAGAACACAAATATATCTTAGCAAGCAGCGGTTTAGCCTGGTAGTACATTGATGGCCCAGGAACTCTTTCACAGTTAGATGAGTTGCTAAAACAAATGCAGAAACAGCCTCCTTCCCCACATGTCCTTCCTTGAGTCCACTTGCACCAGGACATCCAGTCCCTCTGCACACTGCTAATATCAGCTCTGAGTGCCCGAGAAGCAGCTTCCGTCACTACTGTCGTGTTGATTATGACAATCTTCAGTTTTACATTCCCAGCTCTTGCCAACATTAATTGGGTGCATTATGCTTCAAGCAAAGCTTTGCAATTTCTTCTTTTGCTGAACAAGCTTAAAAATACCATTTTTCTCCTATTTTAATTTCCTATAGCCACGGAACACTGCTACAATTTGTAGCACTCTGCTGCATGTCAATGTAGTATTTATAAAATGAATGAGTACAGGGCTCGGAAAATTAAGTCCCCAGCTTGCTCCTAAGAGAAAGACTTGGCAGCATCAGAGAGAATTCATGTTGCAGGACTTGACAGCACATAGATAAAACTTTTCCCTCTTGCAGGTAACAAAAGACCTACTGAAGCATTTGTGAACTGGCCAGTTTCTAGCAACAGGCAGCAGAGGACCTAAGTTCTACATAGGTTTTCACACACCAAAGAGACAGGATGACTGCTCACTCAGTCCCATCCCTGCTGGAAAGCTTGAAGACCACTGGGTTATATCTTTAAAAAAAAAAAACAAAACAAACCCTGAGATCCGTACATTCCACAGCCCACCAGTGATTTTGATAAAGTGTTCTTCAGGCAAAACCCTTCACCTGCTCTCAGCAAGTCTGGCTGAAATGGTTAAACAGCCCAAGTAGCTGTGTTTAAGAGACTATGAAACTTCTTATACTCCACGCATAAAACTGCCCATCCCGCTAGAAATCCCTAAGCTAACCAGCAAACTTACACTCTTTCCTGTTCAGATGTGACCTATGTCACAGTAGCTGCTGATTTCCATTCAGTTGAGGCTACAAAGCTATGGGCAAATGTAGCAGAGAAACAAGGACTGAATAGCTCATACTTCGGAGTTTGAACTCATTTTTAAAATTGGTCCCTCCAGGTATGGGGGAAATAGAGTGAGAAAAGCATGCATTTCCACTGGTCTTGTGTGGGTAAATTGAGGATTTAATTCCTCACAGCTGTCAAATAGATGGGTACCTTCCTCCAAGATCAAAATTTATGTATGCTGGCAAATCAGCCTCTGTCAGCATCACGATTCAAGCAAATCTCAAGAAAGAGGAGCAGCATATGTTTTTCTATTTCACAGCTTTCTGAAAAGGCTTTCTTACAATACATAACATTTAATCTTGTCTGAACCAGCCTTTATTGAGAAATAAAAAGCATTATGTAAGTGGCAAGAAAATTGATCTGAGGAATAATTTCATTTAAGGCAAAGCATGACGGCTTTGTGGTGGTTTACCTGACAGAATGATGTTGTTCACAAGTCACAGATCATAATTTGACTCCCTCAAACATAATCGGAGAGAAACACTCTGCACACAAAAAGCTCCTGTCTCATTTCACACTAGAAAACAGGTCCACAAATAATGATCTCGAGGGTGTCAATCCAAGCGAATGCGGTCTGTCCAAACACTGCTTTAAGTCGTAACTCAGATACCCTAAACCCACTAATATCCACCTAGTAATCCATTCCTGCTTAGTTTTTGGGATTGCTTAATCTTTCAGGCACCTAAATTTAGAGGTTCTTCATTACACTGACAGGATATTTCCTTATTACATAAGGAATTACATTTTAGTTGCCTGTTGCTGCTCATTAGTGCTCCTCTATGGAGACTGGTATATCTCTCCCATCTGCAGTTCTGCTGAGATTTATTTTAAGCTTCTGAACTCTGCCTAGGTCCCTCAGAGAAGCCATGATCAGAGCATTATAAATTCAATCTTACATGGTGGTAAAGGTATTCAGCTTCTAAATGATAGTCTCTGGCAGAATATACTCACCCAGGAAATCAAACACACAGATACTTGGTTCTACTTTGTGTGAAATGTACTAAATCATTACATGTTTGTCCTCCAAAAAGGGAGAAGCAGAAAGGATGGCAAATGAATGAAGATACCTGATGTTTCCCATTGGTTCCTCCCAGTCTTAACCAGAGAAATAGATGCAAAATTTAAGCAGACTTGATCATTCCTGGAAGATATGAGGATCTGTCTCTCCACTAACAGCAACTATGTTGGGTGAAACTCCTTAAATGCAATGGACTGGACTTGTGGCAGTTCTGGACTGCTGTAGATGGACCAAAATAATGCAAAATAAATGACAAATTTGTGATTTTCTGTTCTGTGTCCTCCTTCTGCAAACCATCACATTGTGAGGAGGATAAAAGTTTTTGAAGAGGAGAAGGAACAGGGTCTCTTCTTGACAGGCAGCAAGAATATGGCAGTGTTTGAATAAGGCTGGTACCGGAAGCTATGAGACAAGGCAGAAAGAGAAAAGTGGATCATCGTGTGGAGACTGGTTGGGCAAGGAGATTGTGCCCAGGTGGAAAGAGGGGTGGGTGGAAAGGAGACTATGTTTGTGAGGTGTAGGAATGGGTCTGGAAAACACTAACAGCATAAACCAGCAAGTCTTGGGCATTTCCAAGCACAGTAACCAATCTACTGAACCATGGCATGAGATGACTGAACAATCCAGGATATTAAATGGCACAAGAGCTAACTACTAGAAACTTTGTCCTGCCCACACTTACAAAATGTGAATGCCCAGGAGCACCACATAATGCCTGTGATCGATAATTATTCCATGGTGGAGAGGAGAAGACTACTTAAATCAAACAACGTGATGGGAAGTGCCCAGGAATGCTAGACGAAAAATAAAGTTGTGCTGCAAGGTAGAAAGTCTCACAAAGAAAGGGACTGTAAAAGGGGGAAATGAGGTTACATTAAGAGAAGAAAAAGGAATTTTTCAACAGTCAAATAAACCTCCACAAGCTCAAACGGGGATAGAGATTCAAGACTTGAAAAATAACCAGCGGCAAAGCAAACGGCCAGTACCGCAAGATCACTGCCTGTGACAGTGGCAGCTGTTGGTGTAATAGCAGAAATCGATAGCCTTCCTGATGTTTTCTGTAAATATCTTTGTTTCAATGACAGACATGAGGAAAAATACAAACCATATAAAATTATTAGAGCAAGGAGGACCAAAAGGAGTCACTCCTTTTCTTCTCCACAGATTTTGGGGCGGGTGTTGGGAGGTGAATTAAAATCTGTCTCTAAATTTGTCATTCAGGTCCATTCCTGCCAAAAGACTTCATGACAGGGAAGAAGAAAAGAAAGACGAAGACAAAGAACATTATCTCAGTGGCAACGAATCATCAACAGGATACGATGCAGAGCAAAGAATTTCCATTTGACAGGCGGTTGGTATTAGTGGACAAGTAGGACAGAGATGGATTCTAGTCAGGTTGCTCTCTTTGTCTTGCAGGATGCAGCTGCCTGACACTATTACACGTTTCACTGCAGGTTAATATCTTTGATAACCTGTAACAGTCACAGGTAAATTCTAGAATGAATCTCTGAACCTTCTGAGATCATGCTAGACATGCTGCCAAATCATTTAGACTGATATAAACTGACAACAAGCCTAAGCCATCCTAGTCTAAGACAGCAATGAGCAACTGAACTGGAGACAGACACAAACCTAACGCTGGGATGCAATCATCAAGGAATCAAGCTCCAGATTTCCATTTACATCTCACATTTCTTGGAAAACCTGTAATGGGGAAAGACTGAGAGTAGAGAATTTGAAGTACAAACCGTGAGCTAGCTGCTCAGGCCTAAGGTCACCTCTCTTCTCAAACTCCAAGACAACTGACACCTGACTTGGTGCGAGAAGGCATTTCCCATACCAAGACAGTGCTAGACAAGTCTGACATGCTTACGTGGGAGAAACCCTCATGGCTGGCACTGGACTTCAGAAGTGAAACACAGCAGAGAACCACCACGTGCCTTTCAATATCACTACGTATTTAACAGATGCTGTTCTGTTTGGGCTCCTTACACAGGGAGTTGCAGCCGTTGTGACAAGGGTATTCACTTTGCTTTCAGGGCAAGTGTACATGGATCAGAGCAGGAGTGGCAGGGAAGTTTATGCTTGCAGAAATGCTTTGGGCCACCCCGGTACGTCTATTGTGCTTCTCTAGTGCCTGCCCTCTTTCCTCACCTAGGCTGTCATGGTTTTGATAAGGACAGATTTTCTTGACTGTCTTTTCCCAGTTTTGGTAAGATTGACTTACTGTGGATTTTCTCTCTCTGACAGTTCACATTGGGTGAGGTTAGAGGATGTTACAGACCCTGGCACAGACTCACGAGATCGATGTATAACAGTCCAAAGCTATTGGAAGGAAGAATGACTGCATGAACAGTATGAGCTGGAAAGAAGGGAAAACAGCTACATGCATTAAAACCTGAGGAGTGTCAGTGATGAGATCCTCACCTTTCTGAGAAGCGGCTGCAATTGGTTGTGCACAGGCTGTAAAGATGAAGGGATGTGTTAAGTGAAGCCTGGGAAGGAAGGCAGGAGCCAGGGGAACACATTTGTGCTGGAGCCCAAAGCATTTCTTGGTGACCTTAGTAGCACGACATACCCTCAAAACAGAGCAGGACACAGCTCAAACTGCCAGCATTATTAAAAGTCTTCAGCTAATAGAAATTTCTGGAAAGAACAAGATTTCCTGTTAATTTTGAGAAGAAGAAGAATTGATAAACATGAGGCTACTATTGCCCCCACTGGAATCACTACAGGATTTCCACCAGATTACGCACGAAGAATCCATTACAGCTTTTCTCTTTGTTTTTTTTTTATGTCCCTTTGAAGCAACAAAATAGGTCTGGAGTTTGGTGTCTCCAGAATACACCCATGTACTATGTAAAGCAGTAAGTGTAGCGCTTCTTTTCACCAGGAAGAGCCCACTGAGTCAAATCCGGCCTCATGTGACTGACATTATCAGATGGAAACCTTTTATGAGGTCTCAGCACCAACGACAGTCCCATCAGAACAGCGTCTAGTGGGCCACAAGTGGTAACAATGAATAAATCATTCCTCCGCGCAGAAGAATGTTTGCAAAGAATCTGCGCTCCTGTGAGTGACACTGTCGCATCTGTGATTCGACAACTGTGATCTCCTGCACATGAATGGAATCCATTGACCTTTTCTGTTAGGTGAAAGCTGGACTCCTTGAACCAAACTCTGCTTTCTGTCACCGTAGGTGGAGCAACGCTGGATTTACAGTGTTGTGCGGGAGTGCAGACTGCAGGGCTCCTCCTGCCCCAGGGAATTGCCAGTGAGAGGTAGCTCTGCCTGGCTCCTTAGTGTCTTTGTTGATAACACTTCTCATTTGATTTGTGTTTGGGTCTATTTTTGTATCTCTCTCAACATGATACTTCAGAAGACTGCTTTGGAAAGGATCTAAGCTTGGGAGTGGGGTGTACGTGAAGGAGATGAACCCAAGGTTACTGTAAGTATGTACGTATTAGTATTCAGTTTGCAGCATTTCTTCCTTTCCAAAGCCAGAAGCAAACTGCGGTGCGCCCAGTCCGCAGAACACTGGAACGGAGAAGCACCCCTCCTGTCATTTTATGGGATTTCTAATTCTCCATTGACTGCACAAGAACAACTAAATTACTAGTACAAACAGAGAACAAAGAAAAAATTACAATAGCAGGGCAAACCAGCTGACCTTGAAGTTCCCTTTGGTCGGACAACACTTCTACTACCCGTTAGTGTATAACTAAAAATACTCACACCTGCAAAATGTTTGAAATGCAACTTGTTTCTCCACTGTGGAAACCCAAAGGGAAAATCTTCCATTATAAAATCTCGTATCATGGCTCCCTGAAAGTCAGCTACTGATTGTAACATAAATGCCTTCTCCTGCTTTCAGCTAGATTAGCCGCCTCTGACTGAGAATTTGGTGGCCACAAGCCACAGGTTGGCCTCCTCCAGGTCTGACTCGTATAAAACTCTCAGGATACCGATCAAAGTTCCAGCAGATGCTTCCCACAGCAACGTCCACGTACCATATAACGAACCACAAAGGCTTTACAATAAGACCACCAGCTTCTGACAGTCAGAAGGTCCATCTTAAGTCTTGTCTCAGTCCTGTCAAATCTATTTCACAACAGGTTCTCTGTTCAAGCTTGCTTACCAAGGACCTGGCAATCATAGGTACTCTTTTCAAGACTGAAGGAAGTCAGAGGCTAGACTTCTTTGGTTTTAAGAGCTACAACAGTGTGGAAAGCCCAACCATCTGCAGGAGGTCCTGCAATCTTGTTGCCACCTGGACCAACTACAAGGCCTACTCTTTCATCAGACATCCAGGAAACTAAGGCATCTCAACTTCTTAAGCCCACTAAGTGTCCGCACAGCTGCAATGCCTTAATTTTACAGCACTTGCCTCTTGCAGCACTACTATGGAAAGAAGTCTGGAGAAGGCTTGGGAAGGATGCATCCCCGGTCCTGCCTAGTGCTACAGCAGTGTGCCAGGGTTGTTCTGCAGTCTGGAACACCACTTTGAATCCAGGTTAGATTTTAACCATTGTTTTTGTCTCAATTGCGGACAAAAACAGTTCCGTGAGCTGTTTTCATGCCTTGAAGCAAAATGAATATTTCAAAGATCAAATCTGAAGAAATCTTAGTATCCTTAACACTCACAAATATTACTGCTTTTCATAAATGATAACTTTATTTTCCTCAAAAAAAATTCATCCCCAGGTCACTTTTTTTTTTTTTACACCTCAGTCCAAGTATACTTTTTCTTTGACTGTCTTTCCTCACTTAAGCTTTCGAGCACATAATATCTTGTCTCCTGAGTAATGGCAAAAAGCAGGCAGCACACGGGTGCTCAGCACGAGATGGATTGCATGGTTATCATGCACCACTCGAAGAGCGTGGAGCAATCGCAGCAGAGCAACGTCGCCACCGATTCACTTGTTTAGAGAAGCTTGGAAATGTCACAACCTGTTACACGACGGTATCTTTAACATACTCTGAGTCAGCCATAACTTTCGCCTTAGGCGCCTGAGAACTTCCACGAACGCAGAATTAACGATGCAGTTCAGTCTAGAAGCGGCTGCATTTTAATAGCGGGTAGAGTAAGCCTTACACATTGCCAACTAATCTTAAAGAAGTAAATGAATTAACTCCCATTTGTCAAATGCTTTGAGATCTTCCAAGGAAGTGTTCCATAACAGCACAACCTGTTATTAAGTATTTCTGACAAAATAATGGTTTAATTAATCTTAATCTTCGATTTTTCTATTTGGGCTATTCTCACAATAGCCTTTTGCTCGCTTTTAGTGTAAATGACACGGGCTCACCCACACACGAGTTCCAGAATCTTTATCAGTTCATCATCGGGCTGAGTCCATAGAGAATTGTATCACCGCAAGTTATTGATAGCATTCCAACTGCGGATTCGGCTTTTAGGCAGTTAGTCAATGTTCATACCATAAAAATTTCTCATCCGACTGTAGTTTGATCAGCCAGCAGAGAAAGACAGAATTCATGAGATCTTTCCAAGACAAAGGTTGAGCCCTCCGATAGCTTTGTATCTAGGGGATATAATACGCTGACATGAATTATTTTGATAGAAAAAAAATGTCCCCGTAAAAAAAATAGCCAGGCCAGGTTGGCTAATATGCTCCAGAAACACATCTAAACTGTATGCTTAATCAAAAAGAAGCCATAAGACTTTTTCTGGGTGAAAGGCACTCAGAAAATAAGCAAAGAAAATGTATTGTTAAAATGAGAAATTTTACATGGGATGTCTAAGCTGGAACCCAGCTATTAGAAAAATAAAACAAGAAATAAATTCTAGGAACAGGATTCTGCATCTCTATCATTTAGCATATCTAACTTTTTCATTCCACTAACTTCATTAATGGATTTCATTACAAATTAGTACAAACTGTCGAGTCATGTATTTGCCAGGTGGTGTTCCAGGGGCATACACAAAGTACTTCAAGATTTGCTGGGGTCTAAATTCCTAGCAGGAATTCCTCAGTACAGTTTCGAAACTCACAATAAAAGACAGGCTACCCTCTCTGTCTTATGCAAAAACCCCCTATGTGTCACACGTACGTTTTTATACCAGGATTAATGCCTTTAATATTTTTCCTGTTTTCTCTGCTGAATAAAAATTCAATAACCAGCCTCGTCATCATTCTTAACTACAAGCACGTTCAAGTTTTATTACCATTTCATCCATTAAACCGTGTACTGAGCAATAATTACCAGCCTCACAAGAAGATATTTCATCTAGCGGTACTGATGTGAATTAAGATACATTTTCACACCGTCCCAAATCGCGATTAGCTTTTCAGGAGTATATTTTTCTCTTTTCCGAATTCTCACGGCTCTCCTGCCTTTCCCCCCTCCCACTTACAGCAGGGTTTTTCAAACAATAAATGAGCGTGGGCTTAATTTACACCTTTTCTTAAACCTTCGGAGCGCAGCTATTTTTAAAACTGGCGTTATGGTTTTTTTTCCCCTCACTACTTCTACCGCTTTCTCATTGAAACGGCTTTTCCCCTTCCCAAATATTGAACGGCATCTTGTTGCCGCCTGTCTCCTCCCTTCCCAAGCGGCTCTTGCGAGGGGTGTCCAGGCGGGCGGCGGCGGGCCCGC
>VWZK01015070.1:36422-53667 GCA_013396935.1 Baryphthengus martii
GGCGACGAAGGGCGCGCCGCGGCCCTGGCGGGGCATCGATGCCCGGGACGAGGGGTTCCCGGCTTTGCTCGGCGAAGGTCTCCGGCCCCGGGGACTGAGCATCCGCACGCTTTCCGACCCGTGCGTTCTCTTCAGGAGGAGTACGGTCGGACCGACGCTGGGAATAATGTGGTTTAGGGGAAGGGATTCAGCTGTCAAGACTCTTACGAACTGTGATTTTAGTCAGAGGACCGAGACGCAGAGTGACCACATCACTCACCTGCAAGGGCAGACTTCGAGAGCTCGTCATCCCGAGTTTCATGAGGAGACCCCTGAAACGCATTGGTCTCCTACCACTATTCTAGGGAGCCGATGCCCAGAGAAACTGGGGATTCATAGTTTCTCCGTAGAAAGTCCCATAGTGAGTAACTCAGATAACGCATCCCTAAGATGTTGCTGTAATCCCTTCTGAATTTCCCTTTTTTTCCTTTTTAATTAGGAAATACTTGCTTACTGCAAACACTACAAAGACGCCTGGAACAAAAGGCTTAATATAAGTATTTTAGCTGCAGGCAAAAAAAAAAAAAATAAAATCACATCCAAAAAAGTGTTAGTCCATACCTTGAGTCCTTTCCTGGCCAATACTTTCTGCTCCGATGGCCACTACAGAAGTCATCCTTGTGGTATGGGTGCAGTTCTGAGCATGCCCTGCTTTTAAAGAGCTGCTGCCCTGCCCTTAACTGCTTCATGTGTTTCAGGTGGCTTAATTCTTTAATGAATCTGAAATTCTGAAAGTTCTTCTGATTAAAGTATTATCTAAGTGTGAGTGTTATCTTGTATGCAATGGGTATAAGCTATTGCTATTCCAGTGTGTTTGCTCTCAACCTACAGAGAGCAACCTAGAGAAAACTTCTGCCTTTTGAAATACCTCAGAATTTTCCTGTGGAAAGAATGGTGTTGGTGTGTGTGCTTCCAGACCGAATGCTGCGTGCTCAGGTGTGCTGTTTCCACAGCCCTTGTGTGCAGCCACCTGAAGAACCTGGAGTGACGAATCAAACAGAAACTCTCTAGTTGAGTGCTCTCATGGGGTTTTAGGTTATTGTTATTTAGCACTTAATTTCCCACTGTCTTCAGAGAGAGGNCCCACCGCCAAGGCAACTTTCCCGACGGTGCCGCGAAGGGAGGGAGCGAGGCTCTCTGCCCCGGCGGAAAGTTTTGCTGCGGGCGCGGAGAGCGCTCGCCTTCGCCGCGGGGTTCCCGGGGGGAACGATCTGNTGGTCTCGTACCACTATTCTAGGGAGCCGATGTCCAGAGAAACTGGGGATTCATAGTTTCTCCGTAGGAAGTCCCATAGTGAGTAACTCCGATAACGCATCCCTAAGATGTTGCTGTAATCCCTTCTGAATTTCCCTTTTTTTCCTTTTTAATTAGGAAATACTTGCTTACTGCAACTAGAACCTAGACTGCAAACACTACAAAGACGCCTGGAACAAAAGGCTTAATATAAGTATTCTAGCTGCAGGCAAAAAAAAATAAAATCACATCCAAAAAAGTGTTAGTCCATACCTTGAGTCCTTTCCCGGCCAATACGTTCTGCTTCGATGGCCACTACAGAAGTCATCCTTGTGGTATGGGTGCAGTTCTGAGCATGCCCTGCTTTTAAAGAGCTGCTGCCCTGCCCTTAACTGCTTCATGTGTTTCAGGTGGCTTAATTCTTTAATGAATCTGAAATTCTTAAAGTTCTTCTGATTAAAATATTATCTAAGTGTGAGTGTTATCTTGTATGCAATGGGTATAAGCTATTGCTATTCCAGTGTGTTTGCTCTCAACCTACAGAGAGCAACCTAGAGAAAACTTCTGCCTTTTGAAATACCTCAGAATTTTCCTGTGGAAAGAATGGTGTTGGTGTGTGTGCTTCCAGACGGAATGCTGCGTGCTCAGGTGTGCTGTTTCCACAGCCCTTGTGTGCAGCCACCTGAAGAACCTGGAGTGACGAATCAAACAGAAACTCTCTAGTTGAGTGCTCTCATGGGGTTTTAGGTTATTGTTATTTAGCACTTAATTTCCCACTGTCTTCAGAGAGAGGTGTTCAAAGCCAGAGCTTTCAAAGTTTTCTGTTGGTGTTGAAGACACATCTTCTTCACTATAGACATACAGGGAAAAAAAATGGACTTACTGTGCCCTTTTCCTCATTTGAATGATCTTACACTTCAGACTGTGCTGCTTTTCACAACACACTAGAAAACCCTCAGTGTTGCTCCTTCATCCTAGGAGACTAGATCCCCATAAGCCATCCTCATGCCAGAACTGGCTTGAGGTGTGGTTATCTGCTCAGAGCTTTTCTCTGGCTGCTGGAGGTGACTACACGTGTGCCTTCCCTCACACAGAAGGCAACGACAGCAAATAACGCTTCCTTTCTAGAAATGAGTGTGTAGCGCTCCTGGTCCACTCTGGCTTGAAAGCTTGAGAGTTGAATCTGGACTTTACAGCCGTGTTGGTTGTGTTATCACCGACTGGCTAGACTAGCTCCAAATGATTTTAATTCTATTTTTGTGGTTGGTTTGTTTGTTTTTAACAGGCAAAGATATTTTTTAAGCTTCTTTTCCGTTTGATGTCCTGATTTTAATTGTACTTTATGGCTGTCTATACCGCTGCTCCTCCTGATCTTCTGTTGCAAAAGTAGCAAAAGAAAAAAACTACAGATTAAAAAAAAATAAATCCTTCCACACCACATTCTCACAGACTAGCAAAAAGCATTGTTTTTGAGATGCACCCCATACTCTGCATGCAAAACGTAGCACTCGGTCTGTACATAAATGAACCATTCTCTTAATGAAGCAGATAATATCCTATGCATTTTGATTAAAAAACTTACTCCAAGGTAATATACTCAACTAGAATATTTACAATCTCAGCCGTACCCTGTTGTATCTCACAGAGCCCACACACAAGGGGAAATGGGAGGAATACAAATCTTCTGGCAGGAACAGCAGGGGTAAAAAACCTCGTGTCATTGTTGCACTTCAGCCATCTCCATGAATGGAGCAGCGCTTATGAAATAATATTTGCAGTGGTGTGAGGTACATCTGGGATGTGAGCCTGCTCCCAGCGAAGTAAATAGCAAAATTCCCATCAATTCCTGTACTCTAGATTTATAATGTGTTAAAATGCCATTTCACAGGCTTGCTGTATATTTTGCCTGCCTAGGTGGAGAGTGTGACCGTGTTTAGGTAGAAATGGAAGTTCTCTATTTTTCAGTCCTCATCTGTTTTGCACATAGTTGTTCTTCACGTGTAGGCTGTGCAGGGCAATTGCAACGAAGGGTCAGAAGCCACTGGAATAGACAAGAAAATGGGCAATGCTAAATAAGCTGAGTGTTCCACTGCTTGGAGACCGGTGCATTTGAGGTGTTCATTAGTGCCCAGTGAGATCCAAGCAGAGCTGGTGCAGAGCCAATGCAGGCTATCAAGACACTCTCTCAGCATCTGAAAGCCTCTACATTTTTAAATTAAATTCTCTTTCCTGTGTTGTGGATGTCGTCTGTGAGGGTGAAATCTGAGAATTTTAAACATCCAGTTAATTTTTCCTCTCTGCTGTTTATGTTTTGCAGTAGTGCTCTGTTGGGACAGGAGAAGTAACACTCTCTTTGTTTATAATCAGTGTATTTTTTTTTCAGTTGTTTAGTTTTCAGTTGTTTTGTGTAGCAACCTAGAACCGCAGGTTTTAAGATGCATTGTAAACTGGGTTTTAGTTACTCTTTGCATGTAACTCTCTTAGTTACTCTCTTTACAAAAGACTCATTGGAAATTTTTCATACCCGGGGGATATGTTAACTTTTGCCTTGCCAACACTTAAAATTTAGACCAAATAGAACCTAAAAAAAGCTAAATTAACCCATCTAGTTGCAATCTGTTTTGCAGAACAGCCTTGAAATTACATACTGCTTCCGTGCACTGCGATAGACGCAACTCCTTGGAGCTGTCCCGCATCAGAATTTTCCATGTTCTGAGGCCATCTTCCTCCTCTGCACCTGATCGGGCTGCAGGGCGGAGTTGTAACAAAGGTGTCCCTAGCTCAGGTTTATGAAAGGAGTAGATGCTATGAAAGGGAGAAGAGGGAGCTGGTGGTCTCAGTGAATGCTGTGGCAAAAGCTGTCATGCCAGTGGCGCCCAGTGTTCCAGCCCTGCCCCACAGACACTGTAACCTCTAGTTTGGATGAGGGCTCCTGGAGCAGGCTCTGAGGCCTTGGAGCCAAATCGTGCCACAATGAGCTCTGGAGAATGGAAGCTGGTGACAGCAGCAGAGATAAACGGTGGTGTATCCTCTCTTTTTCAGTTCCCGCAGGACTGAGCAGTGTGTACCTCCAGCCAGTACGTGCTGCAGATGGCAGCTGAGAGAAGGGGCTGGCCGTGCCCTTTAGCTGGCAGACTGTGTTCTCTTGGAGCTGCCGTGTGCCAGTCAGCGTGGGAGAAGATCTGGCTCCTTCTCGTTCCCTAAGCTGATACACAGGAATCTTGCCCTCCTTCCTACCCATTTTTTTCTTCCCTCGACATCACGGGGCGGGGAACGAAGTGGGAGAATTTGAGGGAAATGTGAGAAGTGAGTGGAATTATCTGAAAGTATGAGGCATTCTCCAAGATTAATCCCTCCTGTCAGGAAGGGGGTGGACTTTTGGATCACAGCCTGAATTATAGATGTATACTATTTTTAGGCAGGGAATAATTGAAATACATTGCATATAAAATGATGTTAGTGCAAGATAGGAGAGCAGCCACCCATGTGCCATGAAATAGCCAGTGGAGGAGATCATGAGTGACAGCCTGTCACAGGCAGCAAGAGAAAGAAGGGAGAATTCCCAGCCCACTGAACTCTTTTCTTCTGCAGTGTACGGCTCTCCTGTTCCTGGGTGTGTCAGCTCCTCATCACAAGTCTTCTGCCATCTGTCTATTCTGATTCAGTCTTGAGAGAGTTCAAGGGCTAGACTTTCAGCTATGCAAAAAGGGCTTTAATGCTCGATTTATACAAGCCAAGCGTCTGCAGAAGGATCTCATTAGAAGCCACGGCTCTCTTCAGCGGAACGAGTTCTCCAAAGAGCTGAACAGAAGTACAGAACACAACACTCAGGGAAGTTGTAGGGATGAGATCTGCATAAAATTATCAATACCCATTTTATTTTTATTGTTGGAATGGTAAATAGATGCCTCAAGCAAACATCCATTGCTTTCATTATTGAAACAAAGAATTTCAGGGGAAAACCCCACATGGTTTCTTATCTACAGTAGGACAAATACTGCAGAAAGAAATTGAGGCTTTCAGACATCTGTGATTTAAAATCTCAAGCTTGCTTTGGCATTTATTATCCTTTTAAATAGCTTTTTATTCCCATGGACATGCAAATCAATGAATCTGGATGATTTACAAGCTCATTTGTGGAAAATGAAGTTTTTTTTCAGGTGTTTATATCAATTAGTGTTTGTGGACTTTACTGCTGGTGTTCTTAGCTAACATTGCCTTTCAGCCTATGATGTATAGACCTGATACGATGTATATACCACTGACAGGCTGCAGAAACGAGCGATGTGTTCATAAGAACGTAATTTATCCAACGAAAGTTATTGTGAGGAGAATTCACTCTGTTGGGTTTTGTATTTTCCACTAAAAAGATCAAGAAGTTCCTTAGGGTAATTTCTTCATCTACTTGTGCAAGGTGGGGAAAAAGACTTGTGATAAAAGTGCGCATCCAGGTTACTACTCCATTGCTGGTAGCTGTGGTACCAGCTGTGCTGTAGACGTTCCTCGTGGTGAGGTAAAGTTGGGCACAACTTCAACTGAATCTGCAGGTTTTTACTCCTACAGGTCCTGTTCTTGTCAGTATGGAGAAGGCTATTGATTGATTTTTTTTTTTTAATTTTTTTTTTTTTAAAGTGAGATTTAAGTAAGAAATGTGTCTTACATAACTCACTTGGCTGATCACCTTGAACAATCACTCAACAATCTTGCCAGCACAGGGTAGTCTGGAATAATTTTATGCCACGAAGTCTCTGGACCATCTAGAATGACAAAGAATCTTGGAAAACACAGAAGTCGTTCACAGATAATTTGTGATCGCAATAAATGCTAAATTATTTCAGGTTTGTAGGTCTTTGCTTGAAACAACTCCAGCCTATGTATCTGATAAAAAAAAAAATAAAATCAATAGGTTTGATCTCTGCTGAGGAATGTGGTATGGTCCCTTAGTTTTTAATCCAGTCTGCAGAATTTTAGGAAGAAAGCTGCTTTCTGGTGACTATTTTACTAGTCCATACTTATCGGAATACTTAATATGTTCTTCTTCTTCCTCCTTTTCCTCTGTTTTATGCTAGATCCCTTCCTTAAGTTTATCTGCTTAGCCATGCTGGTCACATAGGTACATGCCTTCTTACTCATCATCCCTCTGGGGCTTTAAAAATGTCGTTATGGACGTACCAGGAAAAGCACAGCAAGGCCTTGTTCTTGACTACAGCCTCTGTCACAGTCCAAATATTAAGTACTGTTTATGCCCTCTGGTAAGTTTTTTGCTCTTCACTGGTAGTTAGTTGGTAAAAATCAGCTATTGAGCTCTACTTGTGTTTGTAACGACTTTTTTTTGGTTCATTTCGCTGTCAAGCTGTGCGCTAACCTAGCGCTGCTGCTTTTGAATTTGCTGTCAGTGCCAGACCAACTTCGATGCAAACAAGTTTCTCTCCCCTCCCTCGTGCCTTCTGTTTCCATCAAAATAGAAGAGAGAAGAAATGGCCGGTGACGTTTTGTTCACTGGTTTTTTTGTTCACTGCTGTCGCTGAAGCAGCTCTGTGGAGATATTCATTACTTAAGGAACAGGGAAGGAGACAGGGTTTGCTCAGCCTCTTGCAGTCTCGTTTGTCATTTAGTGCAATTTGGACAGATGTACTTGGAGATTAAGAGTGAAGGTGGGAGCAGACAGCAGAGAAGAGCTGTTAAATGGCCAAGTAAACCAACTGAATTTTAAGGAGTCTGGAAAGCTATTCCAGACAAAGGGTACGATGTGGAGAAAAAGAGAGAATCAAGCCCGGAAGGAGAAAGTACAGCCACAGAGATTTGATGAGAAGGCCAAAGAACTGGAACTTCTTGAAACAAGAGAGACAAGGAGTGAAAGGATTTGAAGATGGAAGTAACTCAGATGAGAGTGATTTTGACAGGTGAATTTTAGCTAGCGTGGATCGCAGGACGGAGGTGGATTGTTCTCTTGCTCCAAATCAGTGAGTGTCAGAGGGATTTACAAACTCTGATAAAGCGCCACTGCCTGCAGCAGTTCAGTGCCATCTTTATCTCTGTTCCACCATGGAAAGATCATTGAGAGTTTGTGGAGCTGTTCAGGATAGTCAGGGGAGGAGTGAGAAGCAGAAACCAGGTTCCTCAGGCTGTCTCTTACCCATCCAATCACCTGCAGCACCCTGAACACAAACACACCCGTAGGTGGCAGCAGCTGGCGTAAAGCAGAAAGGTGAACGTTGGAATCTATATACAATTTTGAATTTTGTGGCAAAACAAGTGACTTGATGATAAAGGGATTCTAAAATAGTCCCCAAGTTTATAAAAGGGTCTGGAGTTTGCAATGGGTTTATGAAAACTTTCATTCAAAGACAACCTAGAAAGGAGAAAAGGAAAAGAGCTTTTTTTCTTATATTATTTTCTGTGAGATAGAAAGACAATATGACAAACAACGTTCATTCTTCTGTCTTTGAACTTGCCTTCATGTTAGAGTATTGCAACTTTAAAGTTCCACCATAGTTGCAGCCCTATGGTGAATGCACCTGGACTTGATTGTAGCGCTGTGCAAAGCTGCTGGTCAGCAAAGATAGAACAGAACAGAAGACACTACGTCAGTTTGAAGGGACCTGCAACCATCATCTAGTGCAATTGCTTGACCACTTCAGAGCCAGCCGAAAGTTAAAGGCTGTTGTTAAGGGCATTGTCCAAATGCCTCTTAAACAGAGAGGCTTGGGACATAGACCACTTCTCTAGGAAGCCTCTTCCAGTGTTTGACCAACCTCTCGGTAAAGAAATGTTTCCTAATGTTCAGTTTCAACTTCCCCTGATGCAGCTTTGAACTAGTCCCGCGTGTCCTATAACTGGGTACCTGGGAGAAGAGATCAGCGCTTCCCTGTCCGTTTCGCCTCCTTGGGAAGCTGTAGAGAGGGAGCAATGGGCTTGACCCTCGGCCACTTTTTCTCCAAACTAGACAAACGCAGAGTCCCCAGCCACTCCTCATAGGACATGCCTTCTAGCCCATAACTGGAAGAAGGAAGACCAGTTTAGAGTCTTGTACCTATATTCTGTACTTGGGATTTTGCTTGCGTTAAGATTCTGGCATCTCACAAACCTTACTGGCAATTAAAAACATTATCTGTGCCTTATACAACTTCTGCTGGGAGTTACTGTTCCGGCAACAAGGGAAACAGAAGGGAATGCTCGTCTCTGCTGCAGCCGCTCCAGTAGACAGCCCAACATCTTATTCAAAACTGCACTTAGAGCTCATTTGCTTTTCAGATGCTGGTCTGTGAACTGGAGCAGCCGTGGTGTGATTCACATGTAAGGAAGCTGGTGTAGCAGCAGGATTCCTTTCTAGAGAGCTAGAGCCAGCACCACACAGCAACCTTTGACGTCACTGAATGCAAGTCCCACCCAGGAGGTGATACAACTTGAGTCCAGCCTCACGTGACAAAAAAGGGTTGTGTTGACCCAGCTTGCTTTAGAGATTTCTGAAATGAGGAAACCTGGGTTTCCCTGGCTCTGCTGAAGATTAGGAGCTTTTTCATTAAGTGAAGGAGTTAATCCCTCCTCCCACTCTTCCCAGGATTTTTGAGCCAGGGTTTTGTTCACTAGGAGCCCTCGACTAAAAATACTGTAAGAACTTGAGGAAAGTCACATAGCATTCTACATATGTATACTTCACTTGTTGATTTCTGATGTGAAAAACTTACAAGAGTCAAGGGAGGGGGAAAAACCTAGACAGAACTTGAATATTTGATTTAAAATACTAATTTACACAGGTTGTTTTCTCTTTCTTACCACGTAGAAGCTGCTCTCACCCTCCTCCAGCAATGTAGTCCTTATAAAGGCAGTTCAAAGCTCATTTTTTCCATTCCGAGGGAGTTACAGGCCAAACAATTTCTCTCCCAACTACTTGACGACCCCTAAAAAGGCCTAACAGTGTAACCCTGACTCTCACAATATTTGATGTTTCCTTAGAACCACATCCCCAGAGGCTTTTGATTAGATGAGAATCTCTGCTTTCAAGAAAAGAAAAAATGTAATTCTCATGGCTTTGGAGCAGGATTTGAAGATATGATCTTGTCTCAAAAAAAGAGGAGGGGTGGGAAATCGATGGGGGGAAGAAAGAATTAATTGCCTTTTTTTAAAAACTCAGTTCTGAAGAACCTGTTTCATGATTTCTCAGCATTGGAACATGGAAATATTATATTGAACTTTTAAATTAAATAAGCGGATACATTGCTAACCGATTTACGACTCTGCCAGACAAGCCAAAGCCATGGACACTCACGTCTTTGAGCACATGCTCATGAAATATCCAGGGTAGTAAATATAAATGAGATGGTTAATGAAAGTTGATTAACATATTACAAGTTTCAGTATAAGCATACTCAAAGGATATACCCAGAGTGGATCATGATCAGATCCTGCCGGAGGAAAGAGTGAATACGATCAATAGAGGAACTCTTGGAAACATAGTTGTGTTCCCTGCAGGGGTTTGGCCTGTACCACGTTTCTAACTTGAGTAATAATGCTTATACAAGGCACTGTGCAGGGGATTACGGCTGCCAGCTTTGGCAATATGAATTGAAACACATCACAGATAATTATCCGGCACCTCACCACAGAATCACAGAATGTTAGGGGCTGGACGGGACCTCGGAAGATCATCGAGTCCAACCCCCCTGCCAGAGCAGCATCACCTAGAGTAGGTCACACAGGGACACGTCCAGGCAGGTTTTGAAAGTCTCCAGAGGAGACTCCACAACCTCTCTGGGCAGCCTGTTCCAGGCTCTGTCACCCTCACTGGGAAAAAACGTTTCCTTGTGTTTACACGGAACCTCCTATGCTGACGTTTGCACCCATTCCCCCTTGTCCTGTCATTGGACGTCACTGAGAAGAGCCTGGCTCCGTCCCCCTGGCACTCGCCCTTTCCATATTTATAAACATTAATGAGGTCACCCCTCGGTCTCCTCTTCTCCAAGCTAAAGAGACCCAGCTCCCTCAGCCTCTCCTCATAAGGGAGATGCTCCACTCCCTCAATAATCTTTGTGACTCTGCTCTGGACTCTCTCCAGTAGTGACCTGTCCTTCTTGAACCAGAACTGGATCCAGTACTCCAGGTGGGGCCTCATCAGTGCAGAGTAGAGGGGGAGGAGAACCTCCCTCGCCCTGCTGGCCACGCTCCTTCTAATGCCCCCGAGGAGGCCATTGACCTTCTTGTCCACGAGGGCACATTGTTGGCTCATGGTCATCCTCTTGTCCACCAGGACTTATTCCCCAGAGCTGCTCTCCAACAGATCAGCCCCCACCCTGTGCTGATCCAGGGGGTTGCTCTTCCCCAGATGCAGAACTCTACACTTGCACTTATTGAATTTCATTAAATTTCTCCCTACCCAGCTTTCCAGCCTGTCCAGGTCACGCTGGATGGCGGCACAGCCCTCCGGCATGTCAGCCACTCCTCCCAGTTTTGTACCATCGGCAAACTTGCTGAGGGTCCCCTCCATCCCCTCATCCAGGTCATTGATGAAAATATGAAACAGCATTGGACGCAGTACCGACCCCTGAGGGACACCAGCAGTCACAGGCCTCCAGCTGGAGTCTGCTACGCTGACCACAACTCTCTGGGCTCTGTCCTTCAGCCAGTTCCAAATCCATCTCACCACACAATCATCCAATCCGCACTTCTTAAGTTTTTCTGCAAAGATATCTTGGGAGACAGTACCGAAAGCTTTGCTGAAGTCAAGATAGACCACATCCACTGCCCTCCCCTCAGCTATCCATCTGGTTGCGCTGTCATAAAAGGCTATCAGATTAGTCAAGCAGGACTTTCCCTTGTTGAATCCATGTTGACTACTCGTGATAAGCCTCCTTTCCTCAACATGCTTTGAGATGGCACCAGGGACATGTTGTTCCATCAGCTTTCCAGGGATGGAGGTGAGGGTGACTGGCCTATAGTTACCTGGGTCCTTCTTCTTGTCCTTTTTGAAGATTGGAATCACATTGGCCCTCCTCCAGTCCTCAGGCACCTCTCCCGTTCTCCAGGACCTTTTGAAGATTATGGAGAGTGGCCTAGCACTGACCTCTGCCATCTCCCTCAGCACTCACGGGTACATCCCATCAGGGCCCATGCACTTGTGGATATTCAATTTACTTAACTGATCTCTGACCCAATCCTCATCAACAGAGGCAAAATCCTCCTTCCTCCAGACTTCCTCTATGGTCTTAAAGGTCTGGAGTAGCTTGTCATTTCCCTAGGCTGAGCTCTCAGTTTGCCACAAGCATTGGTAAATATCCACACAAAACTACCAAATGCGCCCATTCTGTGGATCATCATTTTGTTTCAGCTATAACACAAGCAAGTTTGTAAAGAACGCAAAGGCTAAATGATCAATTTAATCTTGAGATTGTGTTGGGGAAAATTTCAATTGAACCAAGTAAGAATGTTATTTTTGACATTTTTAGGTGTTAAGCCCTTGGAGAACTGAGATTTTAATGAAGATCAATAAACTAGATTATAAAGAACCATTGTTACAAGTTTGCTGTCTTAAAAAGTTGAGTCAGTTTACAAATTACGAACCAGAATATTGATATGAAAAAATATTTTACCTGAAATAAGTCCAATGATCACATTAGTGTAACACTGTCCAGCTGAAACAGTTTTGCTAGTTTAAGTTAAAGTATGTATTTATTTGTGTGCGTATATATCTATTACATATGCCAATATGGTGAGGTGAGATCTCGGATTTAAGTAGTTTCTTCTTTACGTAGTAGGTAGAGAACCATTTGTTGTATCTGGTTTTTAAGTGCATTCATAAAGAATGGATTTTAGATTTCATAAATGGGTTTTGTTAATTCCCTATTTTTAAAATACTTGCAAGACCGCTTCTGTTGCCATGACAATTTGATTTCCATAAACAGGATTTTGTGCGTGTGTTTGTACATCCAATGTTGTATTTGCTATTCTGTGCTGGGGAAGGGAAACAGCAACTTGATACCGTAGAAATCACTGTGTGGAGAGGCTCATACTGTCAGACCTATTTCAGACAGTGGTCAGGACTCTGAAGCTTTAAGTTTCCTTTCCACTGAAAATCAGTTCCAGGAACATGAAGACTAAATTCTAGCTGAAAGTACAGCTGGATCTCCTTGGCTCTACATACACAATACAGCTGTAAGGACGTACAGCTCTCATTGCCCTACAATGCATTCAGGACGATTGTGAGAAAGGACTGGTCACAAGTTGAGATATTTATGAGGTGTAGCCAGAAGAAAGTCTCTTTCTAGCTGCGGGACTGGCATGGTTCCCCACGCCTTTCTTCTGTCTTTGTGAAATGATTGCAACAAATCAGACCTGTTTCAAACTCATTTGCACTGGACTACTTATTGAGTAATCCATTGAAAGGGTAGGTACATTGGTTCTGATGTAGTTAGGACAATTTAGTGTGGATTCTCTGGATTGCGCCATTACATTATCTCTCTTGATCTATTTAATTGTAAAAGCGTTGCCAAATCTTCCTGTCTATATTGCAAGGATGATAATGCTTGCAATTTTTGCAAGCATGTCTCTGTTCTTGAGCTCTACACCCAACAAACTGATTAATGCCAGAGAAGGTTTAGAAGAGGTTTTAGAAAATAAGTACTTTTTTTTTTTCTAAACCAGTGTTTTAGACTCAGCATCACAAGATTTTTTTTTCCTCCTACTGAAATTTCATTGTGGCTACAGAGAGCTAGTGGGATGGTTCTTTGTCTCATGTGAAATAGAAAAGAGCACAGGAACTACAATCATTGGCAACTGAGTACAAAAATGCTCTCTTGTTTTCTCTTTTAAAAGCCAGAAGGTAATTTTATACATTGACTTGTACCCCAGTACTTACTTCACTCAGTCCTCTGCTCCTCCTACACATCTTACAAAGCCAACACTGAAATGGAATTCTCCTGGCACTCCTTTGAAGCTGACTCCCTGAGGTGATCTGACTCTCATTTACGTTGGTCAGCTGTACGCGGTGACCTGATTTTTGCACCATATACTGCCACAGAAGGCTAGTGTCCTTTTTACACACATGCTGCACAGGTGTAGGTAGCTGCACAAGTGCAAAGCAGAGCTTCAACCAAGCCTTGAGTATGAGTAGAAGAATGAGGACTCCGTTCAGTCTCTCTGTCACAAACCTATCTCGATCCAAATAATTCCTTATGCACAAGGTTACCAACATGCAAATTCTCATTTCCATCAGTATTCCTGCTTTGGATGGTAGATTCAAGGCAAGGAAGGATGTCTCTCCTTGTGCTCTGCGCTGCTGATAGTTAGAAGAAACCAGTGGTGGGGCCAGGAATGGAGTTTAGACCAAGCATTAGTTCCCAGGAATCACTCTTGCTCAGCAATTCTACAGGGAACCCTTCTTTTACTGAAGCTGTGATGAATAAATGGTAATAATCCACCCTTAGTATTTGCGACCTGAGGAATAAAAGGTTTTTCCTCTTTGTACTTTGCTAAAATACTATATACATGGTACAATTGAAAATCTGGCCCACGTGTGTATGTGTTCTGCTCTCACGTCAGTGCTTTCAATCCACTAGACGTTCTTTCAGTGCTCATTTACTCTCTGTATGCCCAGGCAGAACTGGACAGAAAGGCTGTCCCTTTTCTTGTTGCTCTGTGGACTCAGGTCACATTGCTTGGAGCAAAAAATGGTCATTTGAACCAGTGCAAAGCACGTACAAAATATTCCCATTTCAAGCTAAACCCACTTCTCAGAAATGAGAATCCAAAACAGGCATAGTAATGTGGTGTTGAGCCTCTAGAATCATTTTGCCTCGCCTCTGCTCACCATTTTTGCGGCTTCTTGTAACACTGGGTTGGCCCCTTGAGGTTGCTCCTGTGATTAAGTATTACTTACTGGGAAGAAGAATTGCAGAACTGAGCTCTTACATTGCACTTAAAACCAGAGAAGGTTCTTCCTAAGCTGCAGTACCAAGTAGGACACCCACTGAGACTTGTGTTTCTCAAATTAGCCAGCAGCCAAAGCTAAAGATCTGAAGCTGTTGCATCACAAAACTTATTCTGCTTTCTCCCTTAGAGATGTGGTTTTAAGTATTTATGATGTTTAATCATACACTAGGAAGTGTTCTTTAGTATATTTTGTAAAAGAAACGATACCTAAATGCCTGAGACCTTATTCCAGTGACTGATTTAAATCTTCTGAGAACTCCACTCTTTACTAGTGTGAGAAGTGCCAAGTAGGTAGTCAAGCAGGGTTTTAACCACATTACTATTTCAGTAGTGCTGTGAAGTGCAGACTACACTCAAGCCCTGTTATAATCCAAGAACATAGAGGGTTATGTCACACACTTAGGCTGCAGTCTGAATAGAGAAGTCAAAGGAAATAACTGGCTGAAAATTGGTGGCAAAGAGAATCTACGTGGGCTTCTTGCAATCCAGTGCCTCAAGTCACATAGCCGTACTTGACTTTCTATTAATCTTTTCCAAGGAAACTGCTTTTAATGAACTACCGTCATCGCTCTTGGACGTTGCATTCGTCAGGAGGCAAGGTGCTGTCTTTTCACTGAAGCATGGCACAGACAATAAATAGGATGGACAAGGCAGTTCATAGTTCATATGTGCTGGTTGCTCCCTCACGAGATCCTGTGATCCGCTTTATGCCTGTGAAAGCTACACACCATCTTGTACTCAAGGGAGACTTCAGTATGTTTTAGTCAGTACACGGCAAAAACCCTAAAATCAAACCCCAAAGCTAAGCAAGCACAGATACACCCTAGAGTTGCCATTTGAAAGAACACCGTGTTTTGTAGCTTAGTATTAACAAGTATTTGCAGTAAGTAGGCTCCGCTGTATTCCTTCTTGTTTACACCACAATTGTGTGCAAATGGAGGCCTTGCTGTGACCTTAAAATGTGCTATTTTAAAATATATTATTGATACAACTGTGTAGGTGACTGGCACTGTACAGACAACGGAGAAAGCATGGATCCTATCCCAGAAGGTTGTGATAGAAACGTAACCCCGAGTCAGAGAAATCTTAAGAAAAACACACAGTACAGAGTAATGAAAAGAAAAATATTTCCTTGAGTTGTATGTTTAAAGGCAGAGTTTAAGACACAGTGGGGACTTGTTTCTTAGCAACAGGGCTCTTCTGAGCCATGCAAACACTGTCATGTTGGAAAAAGATATCTTCAAGAAGAAAGGCGATATGAAAAGAGCTAGATACATCAAATTTAGATGTCTTCCTGCTGTTGCAGGAGCATTTCACCAGCATTGCAAAGCCTTCAGGCAACAACCGAGGTCATTTTGATAAACTCTAATGATGGGAACACAGAACTCATCTTCACTTCTCTTTCTCAACAGGGAAGAATGGCCAAAATAACATTTTAAAATACATTCATTGGTATTGCAGGGATACCATAAACCATACATTAGGACCTGTCTTCCCTCTGTGTCCATAACAACATGGCTGCATTCTACACTGAGAGCACAGGAGTCCTATTCTGTGGACTCCTACAAAGTCCTTGCTCTGATGTACCTCTTACTGTAGGCAGTACTAGACGTTTCAGAGGAAGATCTGTAATGAATGGAGTTGAACGCAATAACCTGCCTGTCGCAAAAACTCCTCCTAAAGGAGTTGCTTAGCAAACTGATACACCAAAGCAGGAGGCCATTTTTATTAGTAGTATTTAGTCAAAGTAGCTTAATGACAAATGTTTGTCTTATTGGATGTATTAGACGCAATTCATCCACCTCTTCTCCTGAGTTGGTTGCCATTGTCATCTGTGGGGAGGAATTAGGCACTACCAGTGTGTGACTCATCTCTTCTCTAAAATAGGTTAAGTGAATCACACCCTCTGGGGGCCTCCATCTCTTAGTTTATTATATATTTTTTTTTGGATGACTGCATAGGGTAACTGGCTCAGATTGAGACATCTCCCTTGCAGAGATCTGAAGTTAGGTCAGATGAAAGCTACTCATTAACAGGTTTGCAGAATAAGACATATGCTTTAATAGTTTCAAAATACATCATGTATTGCCCACACATCTTTCTGGATCTTGTCTTGTCCTTACAAGAACTTATAAATACATCTGACCTCCATGCAGTTTCCTAATGCATACACATCTACCATGTCTCATGTAATTTGTATATTTTTGAAGCTTAGACCTCCTAATCTTTGTCATGAGTTCTCACATAAAACCCTTTAATTTCTGTCACTGCTGTCATTGCCCTTCCCTGTAGCTTTTTGCCAGCTCTTTTCCAAAGTGTATGTGTATTGGTGGCAAGGTTTTGTCAGCAGAGTGCTGCAGGGGAGGGGGGACGCTTCCGTGAGAACAGCTGGAAAAGATGCGCATGGAGAGCCGATGCTGGAATAGGTACTCATGACAGAAAGTGCAACTTGGAGGGCTGATGCCAGAGCAGATTTTTCCCAGACAACAGAAGCCCTTGGAGCAATCAATACTAGATTAGGGGAAAAGCATCAGGAGGAAGAAGTGACAGGGAGGAATCGCTGTGAACTGATCACAACACGCCACCTCCACTCCATCCATCCTGCACTGCTTGGAGCGGGGCGGAGGTAGAGAAGTCAGGAATAAATGTAAAGTTGAAGCTGGGGGCAGGGGGAAACTAAGGGGGGGGGGTGATGTTTTAATTTGTCAGTTTCTCATTATCCAATCCTACTTTAATCGGCAATAAATTTATTTTCCCCAAGTCCAGTCTGTTTCGCCTTTGACTATAATTGGTAACTGATCTTGCTGTCTTTATCTTCACTGACAAAGTTTTTCATCCTCTTTTTCTCCCTCTGTCCTGCGGACGAGAGCGAGCGACCAGGAGGGTGTCTGTCTGGCAGTCGTCAAAGGTCAACCCAACACAGCACATCACTGATTTCTATAATACCATTACAACTTCTTCTATCCTCTAGCACAGTCTAAAATCTTGATAGCTTTGCTAACTGTGGAACACCTTGAGCACATGTTGTCACTGCACTGCTGTCCTGGTT
>VWZK01015070.1:53836-137139 GCA_013396935.1 Baryphthengus martii
GGGGGGTTAACAGAGAGCATCTGTTGGGATTTGGGGCTGCCCTGACCCTAAACTGTGACAACTGTTCATGGTGATATTTAGTTCCCTTTTCCTTACGCATTATGGTATAGAAAGTATGAGAGAGGTCCTTGCATGCTTCCTATCTATAGCACTGATAGCTGTTACGTTTCTTAATGGAGCTGACAGATGAGCACAGATAAATCTTGGGAACTGGCTGCTGCCTCTCCTCACTTCACCCCAGCCATCCAGGATGACACCTGGCAGTAATCTCTGATTATGATGACCAACATAGAATGGCTTTCATTCTCACTCCTCTTCTGACTTCAAAAACTTGATTGTGGCAGTTTAAGATGATGTAACGGTGTCTGTTCCGTGCCCTAGCTGGAGATACCCCACCTAACATCAAGAGATACCAGATGAAAACATCTATTAGTACCTCAGTGCAAAGCTACGGTTAAAGTAAGCTAAGTTTAAGATTTGGAAAGCTTTTGTAAGACTTTGCACTGAATCCGCTGCAGCACAGACACACGTTCCTTTCTGTTGACTCTGATACCAGTTTGTAATCTATACTAAAAAGAGGTTAGTTGCCTGTCAGCCTGTAAATCTCAGGTATTTTCACAGCGTAAGCACTTGCTATTATACCATTGGACCAATTCTTCTCTCCTCAAGTCATAAAAAAAAATCCAGCACATATTGTTAGCACTATTTAAACAAGAAGTACAAACTGTGACAGCGCAGGAAAGAGACTTTTCAGACAAATATTCTTTAGTAGCTTGTAGTATCCTCATTTTCTGGTACATACTCGTAATCCTAATCTGTGTTTCACTTTCATTATGGCCAAAAGCCTTGGAAGGCAGTGAGATTAAACTAGGAAAGAGAGAATTTGATTCAGTAACCCAGCAGCTCTTCCACTATGGCATCAGGCATCATTTAGCTTGGAATTCCTTGATTTCAGTGGGAATTAGGTGCCTAAGTGTTTTCAAAAGTCCATAGTTGAGCTTCTCTGCCTTCCTCCATTCTTTTTCCTTTCAACAAAAGAAAGAACCCTAGCGTACATAATTACACATACATGCGCTGGGGTATCATTAGTGCTTATGAAATTCTATAATAAAGAGAACTAGATGAAGTGCTGCTGTTGATCAGTATGTATCCTGGTTTGAGTGAGAACAGAACTGGTTCTGTTCAATGATTTTACTTTTCAGCTCAGTTCTGCTCACTAGCTGCACTTTGTGAAGTTAGCAGCGTGTTCTCACAGGCAGTGTCTGCGTCTAGCAGTTAGTACCAAGGACTCGTGTGCAGACCAAGGTCACTGCTGGATCTTGTGCACCACACTGCGGGGGTGTAGAAAGTAAAAGGCTACACCTGCAGGGAGGAGCAGACAGGACAGGTGACCCTAAACTGACCAACGAGGTTTCCATCCCTTATAGATCGTATTCGGTATAAAACTGAGGCATCACAAGGGTCAATCTCTCTCAGCTCTTCTTCACTTCCTCAATCGCCAGCATCCGAGGACTCTGTTTTGCCTTCAATCCCAATCTGTGTGTTCCTGAATCCAGTATCGGAATCCAGCTCCTAGACCTGCTTCCCATCTGCCACTGGGCCCAGTCTGGGACTTCCCCTGTGCCTGCTCCCCATCGGCAGTGATAGTGATGTAATTGCCATTGGTGGTGGGATGGGGAGTTGGGTTTGATACTGGTTTCTGTATATCTTCCCTTTTATTATCATTATTTTCATTAAAGCTGTTCTAGTTTCCTTTTCTAATCAATAAGTGTTTCCCTTATTCCCCTTCTCTTCCCCTTTGGGGAAGGAGGGGGGTTAACAGAGAGCATCTAGACCTCCTATAGGTCTAGCAAACTGCCCTGACCCCAAATCATGACAGTATGGACAGAGAAGTGACAGTATGTTGAAAACAGACTAAGTAGAAAAATATATACAGAGTTATTTACGTATGTAAAATAAAATACTGAAGGGTTATAAATAGTTTAGGACCAGACATTTGGGGAGAATAGAAACTATGTTCATATTCTCTCCCTGCTGAGCAGTTTGGCTCAACTGTTAATCTCCACTAACTGGAAAATAAAAACCACTTCTCTAGTAAACTTGGATTACCTTAATGCCAGATCTAGAAATGTAATGTTTCACATGGATCCCATGCATGGTGCAGACTATGATTGTCTTGTATTGTTTGACACTCAGCTATCAATGCTGTGACTAAATTCTCCCACATCACCAGACAGGTTCTGCTCTGCACAGCCAGCCAACGTGTCAGGAAAGGGGCCGACGCATTCTCCTGATACTCCATTCTTCCTTAAGACATTCTGTGGTTTAGAGACTTCCTAACCCACAAGTTGTAATTGCCTCCCTGTGTTGTAGGAGCCTTTGACTGACCTTTTTCCTATATGTGTTTTGATCACTATTTGTTAAATGAGAGTGAGGAGAGCCGATTACACAGCTTTACTCTATCCGGTCCTCATCCCACCCCAAATCTTGTCTTGCTTTGTCAGGTAGGTAAAAAGAAAAGATAATTCCATGTGACGCATAGTTACTAGCACATGAACTGGCTTGTAGCACCCTGCTGCTATACCATTTCTCAGGTAAGGCATGGTGAGCTTTATGCAAAGCATCATTCTCTTTTCCAGACATTCAGCCAAAAGACCTGATGGCAGCTCATATTCTCTTAGTTTCCCCCAAGAGCAGACAGAGTTAGTGTGGAGCTTTAAGCAGCAATATTCGTTCTACTTCTGCAGGAACAGGTTGCTTTTGAGGCTCTTTCTGGAAAGCGTAGGATGGTCTGAGTGTTGGGCCCCAAGTCCTTGGGTCTTCTGCAGCAGTTGAGTAGAGAGCAAGTTGCAAAGGTGAATGCGAAGATTTTTAGAGTACTGGGGAGAATACAGTAGGAACTGCCAGGGTTGCTCTGTAGACTTGTGCTCACTCTGTCCTTAGTGATCCTTCACAAGTCATGTATACACCTACACCACAGGCCTACCCATGATTCTGATCTTGCTCAGCCCAGACACCACCATCCACTGCTTTTACTGTGTGCAGAAATTCCTTTTCCACATGAGGACTACTTTCTGAGTGAGAACTAAGGTGGTCTGCACGACTCTTAGGAACTTCTCGTTAAGGAGTTCAACTTGTTGGTCTTGAACCTAAACTTCCTTTCTCCCCTGCTCTCCTGTGTACCGATTTGCTGTTGCCTTTCCCTGCAAGGAGCTGCTATAGGACAGTAGTTCCATTTTGTAGAGCACAGTGTAATCATTACGGACTTGACGTCCTGCAGCAGGTCCTTCTGCATAGATTATTGCACTGTCCTAATTAATCCTGGTATCTGAAATAGAGATGTGGTTTGCTGTGGACAGCTCTGATGTCCCAGAGCATTGGTGGTCCTGTTCCAACCTGTCTCCAAGGAACGTTTAATGAGATGCAGCTGCTTTGTCATATGGTCCCAATGAATTGATGTCTTCAGATTTTGCACGAAACAGACATTTTTTCCCTCTAGAAAACACTAATTGTAAAATTTAAGGTACTTTTTCATGACTGCATCTGGTTAAACAAATGTTCCTTTGAATGCCAATAACAGGCTTCTGCTATCAGATTGTTCTGTGTGGTGCAGTCAGCTAAAAATATGTGCTTATTTTTTTTCCACTGCAGGCACAATAAAAGATGGCAAAATAGCTCTAATGTGTCAAATTGTTGCTTTTGTACAATACTGTACAATTGTAAAATGTGAGGAGAGAAAAACGCTACATTTCTATCACTAAAATGGAAGAAAAATAAATGATTTTTGCTAGAAATGTGGGATTATTTCATGCTTAAGTGTAGGAAGCTCTAATGACTCTAGAAACGCACTTTAGGCACCTGTAGGGATTAGCATAGAAGAGTAAAGAATTCCTAAGTAGGAAGACAACATTGTGGGCTGTAGCAGTATATCAATGGTGAACTCTTTCAGAGAGTGCACAGTAGCCCGTGATTTGAAGGGGGCAGGGAGGAAAAGCATGGACTAACCAGTCTGCTAGTGAGCAGATTGCTTTCTGCCCCTACTCATTGACTTTGAGCTGGAGAAAGTATAGCTTTCTGTTATTTTGGTAGTTAGATATTTAGGTGTGTAAGAAAAGTATCTATCTGACCTATTCATTAGTTCTAAAAATAAAATAGTATAATAAAATAAAAATCACACAACAGTGATTTAACTGATTTAGACTCTGTAAATGCCTAATATGGGCAGAGACATTTGTTAATTAGAGAAACAAGTTGTGGCGACAAGTTACCTTGTGTCACACGGAAGTACAACATCCTGAATTCAAGGGTAGAGGGCTTATGCCGCAGAGTATATAAATGATAACAGCAACAGAGGTTCATCAGCTCCAAAAGTAAAAGTCTTAGAGTGGAAAGCACTTGATATGGTGCATGCAGGATAACTGTGGCTGGAGAGTAAGCTATAGCGATTGAAGTGAGTGTAAGGATAGAAAAACATTGAACTTGTTGGTGTGAGAAGAAGGAATAGTAGCTGAGGAGACCTAAACGCATGGGAAGAGGAGAGGGAGGATTTAGATACATAATTATCCTCCTTCTTTCTTCACTTGTGAGCCCAACTGATGGAAAGGTGGTGGTTGGTGGTGTCATCAGTGAGAAACATTTGCTATGCAGGGAGAAGGAGTTCAACTTTACTGTCTTTGAGTTAAGACAAGAGGATGTTCAAGCAGAGATACCAGAAAGATTGGGCAGGGCGTGGGAGAAGCGTCCTAAAGAGATGCAGGAGTTTGAGTCACTGACAGAGCTGGAGCTGTCACATGAAGGCTTGTGTGCAGATCAAGTTTAAAGAAGGCATGATACGGAAGGGACGGAAAGCAGGGGGAAGGGAATTGCAAAGGCTCAGTCTGTGCCTCTGAAATAGGAAGTAAAAGATGGTAACAGAGCGAGAGATGTTGAGGACGTGATACAAGAGAGAAAAAAGGCAGATGGCACGATGTCAAAAGCAGAGCTCCTAAGGGACCCCAGAGCAGCTTAGGAGCCAGAAAATACTGCAGATGGAGCAGAGGTCCTGATGCTCACCCAGACTCTTTGCACACCATAGTAGGAACAGTTTCAGCAGGAGGGGATAGAAGCCTTATTTGTAGAAGAGAGGAAAATTGAGGTAATGTTGCAACATTTCTGGGGCAGAGGAAGAGAAGAAGATGGTTAGGGTAGCTGGAGAGACAAGTGGAGCTGCACGACTCTGACACAACTCTGTCAAGGTAGGAGACTTAAGAGGCCTTTTTCTACAGTGGAATAAAGTGTAGTTGTCACCTTAGATTCAGCTGTGCAGTCCCATAAACTGAATTCACAGGGTAGTGTGAATGCTGATATGGTGAATCCAGGCCAGAAATGAGCCTAAGCCACAATCAGCTATTAGAAGCTGTGAGGTTACAGGAGCTGGATAGCTGTACAACTTCTGGGCACAAGGGGAGCCTGCCAGGATCGCTAGGTGCCACAGTGTCATGCTTAGCTAGAGAGCAAGGCCAGCAACACTGGCTGCTGCATGGAGCAGGGCCTGTTCCTTGCACAGCACAACGGGCTTGCTAAAAAGTTAGGAAAGTGTGTGTATAAGGATCCATATTCTACAAATTCTAATACTGCTCCAATTGCATGGATGTATATTTATGTTAGCCCTGTTCAAGTTCCCGTTTGATTTTGATTCACCAGCCTCACACAGAGCAGCAGGCATACAGGCTTTGCCATGGCCTGTTAGTATCATTGAAAAGAACTCTCTTTCTGCTGTTTGCACTTCTGAATTGCTGCCAAGACCAGGTTAGACCTGATGAGCCAAATTAATCCCCAGTGTAATTCTGTGGCAGTCAATCGATTTGTACCAGAGGTGAATCCGAGCCCAATATAGATGTGGTTTTTTTGGCAGTAGGAAAAGAACACTGACATAGGAATGAATAAAGGTTAGACGGATGGTCCCTCTGCTGAGCTTGCCCTTTCAAGAAGTGTTTCCCCTCTACACCCACCACTTCTTTCCAAGGAGATGTGTTCCTCTGCTTCCCCTGCTGCTTGGTCCGGAGTCCTGAATTGGAGGAGCCATGCAAGGTACATGTGGCAGTCCTTGGTAGGCTGGAGGTTTGGGAGCTTTTTGAGCCGCTCCAGAGCCCCACATGCTCTTGAGAGAGACAGTACGTAAGTTCCTGAGAAGATACGGCAGGAGTAGCCTCGGGAATGTTCAAGAACTACAGTATAAGCTCTTTGAAACAGGGTGAATCATCTGGGGTTTATACATTGCCTAGCACAAGGAGGTCCTGGCCCTGTCTGCCGCACAAGTAGCAAACGTGAATTCCTTTTCCTCTGCAGGACTGGTACACCCCAAAAGCCAGCCCTGTTTAGAAAACACCATAGAAGACTGGGCAGGAACTGATCATAGTGAATTCTAGTTTGTGAAACTGGAGGATATACAGAAGCAGAGAAACAACATCTTGTGTTTAGGGCTGTTAAGTCTTTTGTTGCAATGTCAGTGTTGGATTTCAGGGTTGGTCCCCTGCCCCGAGTTTGATGGCTTCTCAGTAAAGCAGGAAAGGACATTTAAAAGTCTGACTCTCCTCTCTGCTGCACCCTTTAACATTTAGATAAGTGCTTCCAGCAGTCTTGCACAGGCGAGTTGAACCATTTCATTGCTGTCCCTAACCTTATTTTAACCTATTCAACACAATAATTGTAAAAAAAAAAAGAATGACAGACAAGATGTAACTATGATAATTTCCAGTTTCTCTTTGTATAGCACTTTCCCTGGTATATCTCACTCCATATAAATCTTCTCTAACCTCTGAAGAATGGTGTCCTTGAATCATTGCATAACTAGAGGTATTATTTTTCACATTTCACTCAGAATAATCACGTTATATTTTGACGTTGGGAGCTTGGTTCTTTGTGATATCTGCAAACAAATGCATATACATTTTTATCTAATTCTGACCAGTAAGTAGATAGCAGATACTGGAAATTCTTTGATAAAGGAAAAAAAAATAAACCTCTTTTATAATGGACATAAGTGTAAATCAGATGCTATTTCCTGCAAATTGGAAATGCAAGAACTCCTAGAGATGGAGATGTGCAGGGACCATTCAGGTGAAAAGACTACATGTAAAATCCAACAGGTCCACTTACACGGCTGCGCATAGGCCCAGGCCTTGCTGGACACATCTTCACTGGCCACGAGGCATTAACTGTTTTGTTGATAACCCAGCTCCTGAACAGGACCCAGTATTTGTGTTTGACCCGCTCAGCTAAGCTGTGATGTTTCCCCTGGCTTTGCTTTCAGGCTTCAGCCTCTTCAGAGACTGGCTGAGCTGTTTGATAGGAGCATGCATGTGCTCACAGGGGTGATGTCAAAGTCGGGGGGACTGTTGACTTGAAGTTCACCAATGTTGTCATCATCAGCAACTCACAAGCATGCTTTCTGCTCAGGTGTTCCACTTGCTATGAGAGTAATTGCACCTGGTGGTTAAGAACCAGAACAGCTCTTCAGAAAGAAATTCAAAAATTGTTGAGAGCTCTGTGTTCAAGAGCTGTTAGTCATTTTGTGGCAGAAAACTGTGGCTCTGGGAAAAGAAACTTGAGATAGATTAGCTAAGCCTTGCATAGAGCAGTTAAAGTTACTGAAATATAGAATAGCTGAGACTGGAGGAAACTTCTGGAGGTCACCTAGTCCTTCCTCCAAGCGGGTTAAGCTGGTGCAGATCTCAGGTGCTTGTCCACAGTATCACAGGATACCTGCAGGTACTGCACAGTAGCCTCCAAAAATCTCCACATTTTCTCCACCCTAATACAAAAACTTCATTTTAGAAAGCTATGCTAGCTAGGCAGAATTAATTTGTCTTGGCTGGTGCTCATATCCAGAGAATTTGTAAAGCCATAGGTCACTCTAGCCTGCTCTATTTGTGGAGCCGGCACTGGGGTCGTGTCAGGCGTGAGGTACCACAGCTCATTTCCCCATTGCTAGCAAAGACTTGCTTTTGTTGATCAGCCTAAGGTCTTTCCATGGGCAGCCAAAGAGGCTCTGGAAGACTCCAGATCTTCCCCTGGTCTTCCCTGTAGGAGCAAGACGGGATAGCAGGTCATGCAGAGAGGCTCAGTGGCTATGTGCTTCACCTCTACAATTACAGCTCCCACTCTCCTCACTAAAGAGAATGTGGGTTGGTTGCAGACCAGCTCTACGTGGATCCTTGTCCTCCTCATCCCGCGCTGCTCTTCCACGGAATTGGTTGTGTTTGAATCTGCTGTTTGGGGATGTTAACTTACAATCGCACCAGACAGGGTTATAAAGCCCATTATGTTAGGTCCATGAAAGATAGTAAATTTCTTGGGGCAAGGACTACCTAAATGAAAGCAGTGGTATTAACACCCTAATAATATTATTCTGGCATCATAAGAATGAAGTTACAGCTTCAAAATTATTTTGCAAGTGGCTGTAAAGCCAGGACTGAATGCTGGCCTCTCAAATCATATTCCAAAGCCCTGGGTGCAACAGTGCACCTCCAGGCTACAGAGTAAACTCCCTTGCTTGAGATGCTTTGGCTCATAAAATGCAGGCACTGAGTTTTCTGGATTCAAAAAGGTCTTCTTGTTGTTCTCCTGCACGCTTATCACTCAGATCTCTGAATATTTACGTCGCACTTTTGTTTTACATTCCTATACTTAAAAGGTAGCTTGTACTTTGTGGTGATTTTGGAGGCTGGCACACTGTATTACACTTCCATTTCAGCTGTCTTGATCTGTAGGAAAACCTCTAATTGCTCTGCATCCCCATCTAACTTTCTAATAAGATTAATTCTGTCTTGTGTCTTGGTAGTCCCTAATTAACATGATTCATCTTCACAGTTAAGGACTCCGGGGTATTGCAGCAAGCTCAGATTCACTGTTCACTGAATCTTAGAAGTAGTTAATCTATCCTTCCAGAAGCAGCGCTAATTCTGTTAGGTAGCTTCAAAGGACTACATTCATTGCAAGGCAGTGATCAGAAAGATAGAGGAGGCAGCACAGCTGCAGACCTCGCCTCAAGCTGTGGCTGCTCAGTCAAACGCAGACAGACAGGGCAGGAGAGAGACCCCCTTACGCTGCCCTTAGCCTGCTGCTTTCCTTCTACTGAATTAGAGCACCCTGAGATGGGCACTAATGGCACTTCATTAACCCGTGGGAGGGCAGAGGCAGGAAAACAAGTGAGCTTTCAATCTGGCTTCGCCCAGTAAAACTGAGTGCCATTCTGCACCCTTGCGCTAGTGAGCAAGTTGAGACTGGAGGGTCACGCCTGCCCACCTCCTGCTCTATACCTGACAAGAAAGAGCTTTCCCTTTTAAGAATAAACTTCAGATCATCACTGTGTAATTGGCAAGAACCCTTGTGAAAACTCTTGAGAAGCCATAGCCTTTTCTTCATTGTTTATCCACTGTTAGGCAGCTCTGATTTCCAACAGCCTTTTAGGAAGTGGAGATATCAGAAAGCCAAAAAGCTTTCCTTGCAGGCAGCTTCATGGCCACTCTGAAATAAGAAGAGGCTCTCGCCAGACATTCTGCTCTTGAAGCTTCCAGGTTTGTAGAGTTCAGATGAAAAGCTGCATCTAAATGTTTTTTAATATCAACAGCATAAAATGGAATGACTTGAAGTTTGTTTCTGGGTGTACATCAAGAGAAAACAGAAAATTGATTTCTAAAAGTGCTTGAGAATTGTGAATTAGGATCATAGTCTTAAAACTAGGAGATTTTAGTGGAAGGTTGTGTCTGTCTCCTTGATTCCTCTGTCACTTGGATCCTGAGCTCCTCAGGGGGGTGGGTACAGAGCAGCCTGGGAACTAGGAGACATAAGGCAAAGCACCCAAGCTGGTGTTCCTGGGTGGCTGATGGCAGGGGAGAGGGGAGGACAAGGTGGAACAAGCAACAGTAATAGCAGACAGTGGAAATATGGGAAGTTCTCGCACAGCGAGAGACAGCAGAGAGAAACCAGCAAGTAGGGCTGTTTCCATGAAGCAGAGCTTTGAAGTTGCTGACAAAATTAGCAGCAGCAGGAATGCGTCCACTTGGGGCAGATGAACTTATAGCTGTAAACGGTAGTCATGCCTTTTGTTATCCCTTATGTTTGTTGTTATAATTGGAAGGCAATTACATTGTCTTTCTTAATGCTGACATATTTAGAAAGGATGCAAATTAGTTGCACAGGACCATGTCCAAGCAGGTTTTGAAAGTCTCTGGAGAAGGATACTCCACCACCTCTCCGGGCAGCCTTTGCCAGGGCTCTGTCATCCTCACAGTAGGGAAATTTTTCTTGATATTGAGGTGGGACTTCCTATGTTCTAGTTTGTTCTAGTTACCCCGTTTTCTTATCACAGGGCACCACTGAAAAGGGACAGGCCCCGTCTTTTTGACCCTGACATTTAGATACTGATAAGCACCAATAAGATCCCCTCTCAGTTGTCTCTTCTCCAAGCTAAACAGCCCCAAGTCTTTCAGACTTCCCTCATAAGAGGGGTGCTTCTGTCCCCTAATCATCTTTGTAGCCCTCTGCTGGACTCTCTCCAGCAGTTCCCTGGCAAGGCATCTCTCTACACCATCACAGTCAGCAGGACTCGTGTAGTGAATAGCCACGGTGCTACTTGGAGAGGCAGGGATTCTCAAGTGACCCGAACAGGAGCCAGGAGAGGCTGGGAAGGAAGAAGTTTGTTAGTGAGGTCCTAACATTAGATCAGGAGGAAGCTGGGAGTGACAGGTTGCAGCTGTGTTCAGAGGGTTGACCTGAATGTCAGGTAAGATACCGCGATACGCGAAATAATTCCTCCATGTGGCATGTTATCTTGGAAGTATAGCAAGAGATGATAATTCTGGTGTAGATGAGTTTATCTCAGGCAGTTAATTTTCTGGGACTGTAGGTGGTAAGTATCGTTTGGTGCACCCTTCCCATTTCCTATGTCTAGATTTCCATGTAGTGGTATTTTTACCCACTTCTGGGAAATTAAAGTTCTCTGCAGTGGTTCATGCTGTTATAAAGCATGATGCAAAATGTCAGTGGCAATTCTGAGACCACATATTTTATACAAGAAAAAAAAATAATAAATTTAGGAGTCAGGCAGGTACAACTTGCAAAAATAATTTAGCAACAGCAAGTCCTGGCAGAAGTCTGAGGTCTGCTCCACCACCATGAATTTTGCAGTGGGGCCCTGCATCGCCATTCAGCAGAAATTCTCCAGTCTCACATACTTCAAGCACGCCCTTAATTTTAAGCATCAAGTCAACAGAATCAGACTATAGGACTGGATTGGAAAACTTCACCCAAGGGTTGTGGAATGTCTGGCAGCGGAACAAGCTGTGCTGCAATCTCGCTATTTATGGGTGGCTGCTTGTAAGCGTTCAAAACATTGCAGTGCTGCAGAGTAAAAATAATGCCAATGGCTCAGTGTGTAATTAAAGCTTTAGTAAGTCACTTCACCTTCATGTAGTCCCCCTACAAGTAATTGAAGATTTTTTTCACTGTTTAATTTTAGCCTTAGAAAGTCTGCAAAACTTTGTTTCAGTCAAGTTTTGAAGCTTGTTAGAAAGACTCTGCATTTCCAGAAGAGTTAACTTTTTCTAGAACATTAAATCTGAGAAAATTCTCATTTTTGATGCAAAAGCAGTGCTGTCGTACTTGCACGTGGGCCGTCATCTGTCGATGCTACATAAACACTGTCAAGTCTGTTCTGACCGCATGACACAAATCTGCTAATAACAAACAGATGCAGAGCTCAGATCTGGAGCTACAGCAAGGTACTGAAGCAGTTGTGATCAGTCATGGGCATAGAATGCTTTGGGACACACTAGCCATTTTTCATGTGTGTAAGGAAACCAAAAAGCTAATCCTATATACAGCCCACCTTCTACAGACTTGGGAGTTGGAACAAGTCACGTGGAAACAAGAATTGCAAGTGCCAGCTCTCACTTGTCAAGCTACTCTATTTTCATCCGTAGCGAGACCGAAAGGACCGGACAGAGACAAAATTCTCTTTCAACGTCCTTTCGATACGAAAGGGGAAAATAAACCCAGAGTACTGGCAGAAGCTGAACAAAGCATTTTTAATAGCAGGCCACAGAGGAAGATTCGTGAGCTGCTCTCCATGGCAACATCTAGGTTCAGTCACGTTTGCTGCCTCCACTCCTCCTTCCCTCCTTCTTGCTCTCCTACCCTTTGGTTCGTGCTGTTCCTGCCCAGGTCCCGCCTGCACCATGGTACACAAGTCCTGGCATTTGCAGATGGTCGCTTTGCTGCCAGGTATCTGCACATCGCTGGTGTTCGCCCAGATGTGTTGTTACACCTGGCCTGTGCACCCAGGATTCCGATTTTCAATTCTGCCCTAGCCCTCTCACACTGTATTAGCAGGGGTAGGCTTCAGTCTATATGGATCCTGGAAAAGGGAAGGATACTTGCCAATAGTTGTTTAATTAAACTTTAGCCTGAAAACCAAGCTTTTAAGATGTTGGTCTAAACCATCACTATGTCTTGAAGAAAACCAGGTTATTGCATTGAGTCCTGACTTACTTCCATGGCTGAAAATATAAGGGGAAGGATGTCCCTTGCATGTTTTCTTCGGTAAGACACCTAAACCCTGCTGACGCTGCAGCATTGTGCTGCAGTCTTGCCATCTCCACATTCTTTATATTTCAGGAGAAACTAGTCCAGCACCCACTAAGAGGTGAAGAATTACTGTGTAAACAACAGCCTCCACACTCTGGACTTAAGCACTGATCTCAACCTGTAGCAGCACCATGAATTCTTGAGCACTCCCAAGCTTCTTGGTGGGAGAGGGCCACAGACACTTCAGCTGGGTGCTCTGCTTCAGGAGCACAGCTGCAGTCGTGTGCACCTCATTTCAAAACAGGCTGAATGGCAAAGCGGCTCTACAGCTTCCAGTGCTTGCTTTGGGTGCCTCTGAGGAAACCGAGTGGGAATACATCCCCTGTCAAAGGAGCACATCTGACCATGGAGCCAGGCCCAGACACTTCAATATGGTTGACTTTCTCAGGAGGACACCCTCCAGCCTCTGCACCTCTGCTTTTGCTGTAAACCAGAGAGATTTGGTGCACGCCACCTGCTCCATGGTCACAGCTCTCTGAGGAAGCCATGGGAAGAAGAGGCACGGTGGAGACCCTGACAAGAGCTCAGTACTCACACAGTCCAAGAGCCACAATAGTTCACACACAGGTACATCAAGGGCTCTTCTGGACCAGCCTTTTCTGTTTTACTTCACAAGTTTTGGTAGTTCTCTTTCCCTCATCATTATCCAAAGGACTACAGTTTACCGTATGGACTGATACCAAGGATGAAAAGCCTCCACAACTGAAACAACTCCTTACAGTTCAAACCAGAGTATAAAACCATATTTAGGACACTTATGACCCAAGGATGTCTTAACCAATATATTTCACGTTCACTATAATACTGAGGAAGCAAGTGCCACCCTTACTACCCTTTTCCCATAATTCTCCTGACACACAAGTAGGAACCAGTACATCTCAGGAATTTTCAGCACATCAGCAACATCTGCCTCATATCTGCCAACACTGTTTAATGACAGGTAATAATCATTGTACTTCAAAAATTCAAAGGCATATCAGATGTGTCCCCACACAGAGCACTCCCCTGACACAATACAGCTACACAGGTACATCTCATCCCCGTAAAACGCACACCCATTAACTACATCTCCCATCACTGATCCAACAACCTTCCTTGCTCCCACAGACACCTCAAAGTTCATTCTCTTTCCCATCTTTGCTTGTGCTTACCGGCAGGTGTGCTCCAACATCACGACACAATCCCATTTTTTCCCCACTCTGGGAGCAGGAAAGAAGGAACCATCCCACTGCCTTACTTATTCCCAGTTCTGTAGGGCAACATCTGAAATGGCCTCCAGGCTCACGGGAAGAAGAAGAGGTGTTTCCCAGCCCTTCCCTGGCTCCAGGCTTTTGTAGGATAGGAGGCATGCCTGGCAGCAGCTGCTCGATATCCTGTCCCTGACTGCAGTCATTTGTGTTGCTTCCACCTGCAACAGAGCAGCTCATCAGATGTGATTTCCTTGTAGCAGAGAAGTTTCAGATAGCTGATAGTCAGTGGGAAGCCCACTAACAAGTTGTCTGTGTGCTTGAATTACTTACCCCGTGGCTTTCAGTGTCTCATCTCCCTCTGGTTTGCACTCTGGCTTCAACCAGTCTCCCACTTCTGATGTTTCTGGGAAGGTGTCGTAAGGAGTTTGCTCACAGCCAGGTCCACCATGTTAAACATGCCAAGCTCCATATCTGGCTGAAGCTCCTGCAGGATGCAGGATACTTCACTTTTCATTGGAAAGACGCTTAATACGATTTGCTTATGTTATGCTGACATAGCTATAGGGGCTTTTAGTTGACATCTGCTTGCAAAGTTAGGGGTTGGTGTTTGCTGGTTACCCTTGCAACCTGAGACCTTTTTAGACAACTGATTTATTTGGCCAACATCATCCCAGCTGCAGTTTGCATAACGAATTGGTAACTGCTGGGCTATCAAGTGGCTGCTGGTCAGCAAGGGAAATGGGTCAGTGTCCCAGCCCTGGCACAGCCTGTTAGTATCAGCAGTTACAGCTTGCTTGCCTTCTTCCTCCTCCTCTCCACCTCTGCTTCCAGATGCAAATGCTTCCATGTTTGGCAATGTTTAGCTACAACGGTTTCTTAAGGGGAAAACATCTACCTTGGCAAATGCATTTAAGACTTTCTTCTGCTTCATGTTTTAAAGCATATGTGGACTGGAGGAAAAATATTTCCATTCCATGTCTGCTGGCATGTCTCAAATGTTGTATTTAAAAATGCCAACGACCTCCCAAAGGTTAGCTAATCATAATTATTCAAGAAAATGCACTGGCATTGGAAAATGAATTGGCTCCCATGAGTAGGAGAGTGGCCTGAAAAGCCAAAGTCCATGAGATGTTAATCCTGGTTTCTGTACCAATTCCCTGTCCAGAGAGGGACACTTAACTGCTTAGTTGGATTTATTGCTTTCTGACTGGGACTAGATACTAGCTTAGTCATTGTGGTGTTAAAAGGATTCTTTAGCTAATTCAGCACCTCACTCTAATGATGTAAAAATCTTAAAAGCTTCACTGGAAGGATTTGGAACTGTAGTTTTAGAATTACTGTTCATTTACAACCTGTTTTTTTGTAACACATCTTGGAAGAGTTAAAGGTTAGGTGAGAGGGGAAGATTTTCATTTTAGAGAGAGACATGCATTTCCATTTGGCAAGATTTTGCATCCTGATGGGAAAATGTAAACACTCAGTCTCTGATCTCTCCTCAATCCATATTTAATCTCAGAGAGTGCTGTGGTGTAACTTTGCTTCAGGAAGCACAGGGGAATATTCCAGGCTTCCCCTTCTGCTTTGGAGAGACTACAAAGGAAGAAAAAAAAAAAGTAGGTGAAGCAGGGCAGAGATCTCACTGGAATCCCACGTGAAGGATGCAAAAGACATTTGGTGGATAAGGGGATGAAACCCTGCCTGTGAAAGCTTGAGCAGTCAGAGGACTGGGATAGGCGGGACATTTCTCACAGGAGAGAAGACCCTGCCCCTCTCCCTGCCGACCACGTTCTGCCATAGGGGTGCCTCCCACCACCCCGGCAATGCTCACCCACTCCCCTCTGCCACGCTGCCGCTCCCTGCCCGGCTCCGGCATGCCGCAACGAGAGCAGGTGGGAGTACGAAATCAGATTGAGCCAGCGGTAGGAAGACGAGTGGGATTTTAGGAGCTGGTGGAGTGTTAGGAAGATGCTGGAGCTGAAGTTTGTAGAGGATGGTGATATTAAAAATAGGCTGTACCAGCCTTCCCCAGCATTCTGGCACCTTAACTGCCTGTTATCCTCGTGACCCACTGAAAAAGAGGCAGCAATGGGAGAGATTGTCTCTTCCACCACCCTGGCAGTGCAGAACAAAAGGGTGTTTTGCTTCTAACGAGATCCTTCTATTCTCTGCCTGGTAAGGTCTTCTGGAAAGGCGTACACTGAGTATTTCCTCTCTGTCTTCAGTCAAACCAAAGGACTCTCTCCTTCCCTGAGTTCAACGAGGCACTTGTGCGTTGAAAATGAGCTCATTCATTCACATCTTACAGGGCATTTGCAGGCTTCCATTCTTTGATAGGAAAAAGGACAATTTTTGTAGAAATCACTGGATGACATGGTACAGGATTTTTAATACAAGACATTCATTAAAGGAAACATTTCATAGAACTATGTTATCCAGTATAATCCACAGGACACTTTCATACCTACCTTAGCAATGCTGTATTTATATTTAAAAAACCAACCAACCAACCAACCAACCAAAGAATTCATAATGATAAGAGGTGCTGAAATACATACTTAGATCAGGTGAGAGAAGCTCCTGGCCAACAGCTTATACATTATAGCGGTTAGAAACAGTTTCTTCCACTCTTTGCCCGTGCTGTGTGTTTCTGCAGATTGGCCTTGGGACAGACAAGGCTTCCCCAAGCTATGAGATTCAGCCAGCTATGGGCCCAGGACATCAGCTGCAAGTAAATGATCAACCTTGTCCAATGTGGGAAATTTGGGAAGAATCTTTGTAAAGGCTGCTGTGGTGTAGATTTTTTTTTTTTTCCCCACCTTTAAATTTCATACATCAACAAGATCCTTCATCTGAATTGTTTCAGGAAGTCTGAAGAGTGTTTGCAGCTGTTTGGTCTCAAGCAGAGCCAAGGGCTGGAACACCAGGTTGCCTGGCTCCAGCACTGGTTTGGCTGCTTCTGCTTTGTTAAAACATGCTCTTAGGTAACAACTTGTGACTGGGGAAAGCGTTGTGCTAAGATGCAGTGCCACATTAGCACACTTTTTTTTGTGTGCTCCTTCTAGAACTGTATTTGTGAGGAGTAAGAAAATGCCAGCACTATACAGCTTTCTAGAACCAGTCCTGACCTAACTCTGGGTACAGTTTTCCCTTTTAGAGCTGTGTAGTAAATGTCCTCCCCAAGAGCGAGCCACCAAGCAGAAGAAAAGGTAGACTGGTATCTCCACAGACTACATGCTGCCTACAGTGCCTAAGTGGTTACTGTTGAGTGGGGGGAAGGAGCCAAAACCCAAAAAGTGTTTTTTCTGTCATGGTTTTCGAATGGGTGTATAGGTGTAATTCAATGGGAGACAGTAGCATTGTGGAGTGAAATGTGGCTGTGGCTCCTTTTGTCCTCCTGTAAAGTATTTCCAGCTTTTCAGCACTGCAGTGTGAGCACAAGAACCAGGATGCTGTGAGAAGTGGTTCTAAGGGAAGGAATTCGGCGTGAAGCCGTGGCCTTCACTGAGGGTTTTGTTGCTGCTCTCTCCCTAGGCACGTTTGTATCAGCTTTCACTGTGCTGTGCGGAGCCCGGACCGACCTCCCCGACAGGCACATGTGTTGTGTCTTCTGGCTGAACATTGCTGCTGCTCTGATTCAGATCCTGACGGCGATCGTGATGGTTGGCTGGATTATGAGTATATTTTGGGGGATGGACATGGTCATTCTGGCAAGTAAGTACAGCTCACTCACTCCCCACCCTTGACTTCTCCCTTCCGTGGCTGTGTTGGGTCCCAGCTAACGCCCCTGCAAGCCATCAGACTGCACTGTAGAGAAGAAAAGCCCCAGGATGGGTTCTGCAAGTCTGTAAGAAACATAGTATGCAGAGGAACTGCTGGGAGGCAGTTGGGGTGCAGCCTGTGACACATCTGGAAGAGCCTTCCATCCCACCACATGGATTAGGATCTTCCTTTTGCCTTTATAAAATGAAAAGTGTGGGAAGGGGTGAGGCCTCCCGCACTCCCTCAACTCTGCCGTCTGGAGTCCCTTCTGCCCTGGTCGCATCCGCGTGCGTGTTTAAACAAGAGAACCTTTCCTCCCTCGTGACTCCGGCTGCATCTCTCCTTCCTGAAAGGCTGGTTCTGCTCTCAGGGAGCACATGGGGCCAGCTGTCCCCAGAAATGCCCTAGGGACTCTCTCAAAGCTTCCCGCTCCTCCCCATGATATATTTACCCAAAAGGCTTTTTTTTGATGTTTCACACCAAGTTCTTAGGCTGAGCAGGGCTATTTAGCTACTCCCAAAAGGATTTCCCCTACACCCTTTAATGAATCTCCAAAACATCAGTCTAGGGGAAGAATAGAGGAATCTTTTTTAAAAATATACATCATTTAGGTCACCCAGTTAGTATATATTACCGATCTAGAATACAGGCTCTGTAACTTTAGTTGCTGGAGACTTTTACTGGTGTAAAATTTGCCTATCTAGCTGTATCGTATTACCTGTGTCATATTGCAGAGAATTAAGGTGGCAGCCTCACCTCCAAAGCCAGAAGCAGCCCACCACTCAGGGTGCTGATTGTGTGTACAAGACTCCATTCCCTTTCTAAAGGCTGGCAGAGGCTGGTGGGCATTGCCCCAAACCAAACAAGCCTGAGATCCTTCAGGCCGGCAGGGCGGGCAGTTCCCAAAGCAGGAGTTTTTCTCAGAGGATGTCTTACCAGCAGCTTTTGCTTTTTGGTTTTACGAGGCTCCACTTATACATCTCTGCTGATAACATCTGTGGCTGCACGACAGAGGAGAGAGGATCTCAGGAAAATTGCCAGGCACCTGTCTAAAGATGAAATAAATGACGTTGAAAAATCCAGCAGGAAACCCGTGCACAACTTCAGCTGCCAAACCCAGGGGCTAAACCCTCTCACCAAACCACCTGCTAATTTCGGAGTCAGATTCGATTTACAGGCTGAATTAAGGGCAATCCCCACACAGAGAAAATGATGGATATTAAAAACATGAACACAAGCAAGGCAAAAGGCTTTGCTCAGGACACAGATTGCACTGCCCTTTGTTTTTCCCTGCAAACCACCTGCCAAATTTCCTCTCAGATGTACCCACAGAGGAGGGGTTGCCCAAGTTATTCCTGAGGATAAAATTGTGAATCGTTGTACATCTGTGACATGTCTTTAAGAACCTGCCCAGTTTGTGTGTAATCCCATAATTATGTGTTCATAATCATATGCTCTTTTGCTGTTCCTCTGCTGGACAGCCTCCATGCGTGATTTGCTGTCTGGCAGGACCCAGTTCTGCAGTTGTGGGGAGAGGCAGAAAAGCATCTGTCCAGATGAAGAGCTACAGCTGAAACCTTCAGTTGCTTTTCTCCGTAGTCCTGTTCTTGTATGTCCTCCAAGTAGAGGGGCTGGGGCTCAGGAGATTCTTACTGATTTTCCAGTCTGGTTGCTGAGGAGTATCATAGAGCTTTGAAGTATTGCCCCAAAGCTATTTCCCTCGTCTGACTGGACCTCACCAATTTGGGAGGCAGAAGGTGGGTGAGCAGTGTGTGGTGGGGATGTTCAAGCCAAAACGTCCCCGACTATTTCATCCTGGTCCCCCTGGGACAGTAGGGAAGGGTAAGAGGAATCAGCATGTCTTATCTTAACCAGCTATATCTCGTCTGACAAGTTGCAGCCCTTGGCACTTTCCTGCTGTCTCATTGAATAGCTGGGATTTAAGTTTACTTACCACGCAGAGAAAATAATGACTAAATAAAGAAGCTCTTGGTTGTTCGAGAATACAAGAAAAAACTCATTCTTTGATCAAAACAAAGAACAGAAGTGATCAAGTGCTCCCAGCTGGATCAAACAGCCCTGTCAGACCCAAATTGGTTTGTTTTTTCATGTTTTGTTTTCATGTTCAAAAAAAAAAAACCCAAAGTAATAACTTAAAAAGGAAACAAGTTTCAAATGCAAGAAATAAGACATTTCATTTGAAAACACTGCCAGGATACAGTTTGCTTTGGTTGAGTTTTTGTTTATGTGCAAACAATTTGATGCACTGGACAGAAATTGTACACCATTGCAAGGTGAATCTTCATGCAAGTGGGAAACAGTTAAAAAACCAGGGAACTACTGCCTGCCTCTAGTCTTCCTTGCCTTGAAATGCCTGGTTCCATGTGTCCCTGTGAGGGTGCCCAAAATTCTGATGTGCTAGAGGCAGGGCACAGCAAATGGTTAAGCTGATGGGGGCTACCAGAGAGGAGAAGGGTGGGAAGCTGCTGAAACTCCGGGAATCTGCTCTAGCTTTCCCTGAGGGACTGGTGCCTCACTCCCTGGATCAGGACCTGCCTGTCTATTAGCTGGTAAGGGAGATAGGTGGAGTTAGGGAGATTGAATGCAGTTTTTCATCTTCTCGTGCTAATTCTCAGCCATTAAAAGAGGGAGCATGCTCTGAGGGGAGAGATTTCATACTGCCTTTAATGAGGGGAAGAGAAGAATTAGAGGCCAATCAAGTATACTTCAATTCCTGGAAGAAGTAATCAAACAAGTGACTTGCACGCATTTAGAAAATAAAAAGAAACAAAATCAACCTGTGTTTGTCCAGAGCAAGCTGTGCCACACTAGCTTGATTCCCTTCTGTGGCAGAGGGATTAGTTTTGTGAGGGGTGGTGACGATCAGCCACCCCTCCGGACTATCAGGTGCTGACACCATCTCACAGAGCTTTCCTACCAGCAAGCCAGGGAGACATCGCCTGGGTGAAAATGCATTTGAGAACTGTTCTGTAAATGCACTTTCCAGAACTAGAAAGATATAAGGAGAGATGTGTTGAAAGGTCCCTTCTGAATCCGGCTGTGTTCGGTAGTTTCATGCCTGGCTTGAGGATGGGGCTGCAAGGATGGCAGGCACAGTGGGGCCAGTATCTGGATTCAAGCAAATCGAAGAAATAGTCTGAAAAAGAAATTCAGTAGAGACAAGCTCAGGAAACTAAGGAAGAATTAATCAACTGCATAAATACACACTAGGGAACTTCTTTTTCCGAGAAGGATGTGGTGGCTGCAGTGAGTCACAAGCTGCACAGGAGTAAATTGCTCTGGAGGGAACAAATACTGCCCAGGCAGGTAGGAGCAGAGCCTGTAGGACATTAACTGGTCCCCTCGCCTTTCTTAGCACAAGTAAAGCTGCAGTGAGTCTTGTAGCCAGCTTTAGAGGCTGTATTTCATGTGGACAACCTGGAGAGAGTCCAGAGGACCGTGAGACAGCAAGCACTGTAGAGGTTCAGTGGGCTAGTAAACGTGAGAGGGTAGCAGCGTAGACTAAGACAGACTTAAGTAATATTTGGAAAGACCTGTGTGGAATTTAGGAGATGTTTTCCCTCCAGTAAAGTCAAAATGCTAAAGAGGTAGCATGGCAGGATCTGCCCTCTCTGTCACTGGAAGACCCCAAGAGTGGGTAGACCCACGTCTGTCAGGAGCAAGATGGGACAGGGAAAGAGACCGACTAACCTCGGGGGTTCCTGTCCAGCTCCTCATCTTCTGTAAGGTGCCCTTTAGTGGGATATATCTCAGAAGGAAGAATAATTGAATGCAGTTTTGCTGTCACACTTAATTAATTACTTTTGGCGGCACGGGGCATTTTTTCTGCTAATTTCAGTGAATTGCCAGCTGGCCCCATTAAACGCCTCAGATACCTTCTTTAGGCAGCCATATGGCTGTGGGAACTGTCTTTCATTTTACCTGCTGTTTGAAGGCAAAGGTAGATTAAAAGGAAGCTCTTAAATCTTTTGCAGTAAAACTAATCTGCACTCTCCCCTGGCCGTTGCAAATACCGAGCTGCCCTTGGTGGTGGCCAGGCAGTGCTGCCGCACCGTGCTCTCCTCGAACCTCTCATCATGGCTGCGGGGACGAGGCACAGAGCTGAGACAAACCAAATCTAATTAGCTGGCCAAGGCCAACTGGAAAATGAGCCTCCTAAGGCTTTCTGGGCAAGTTTCCCTCTGCTAAAGGCACACCTTGTCCCCAGCGCACACAGCACACGTCTTCATTAGCTGCATTGTGCTGTATGAATGCAGAGGAACGGCCTTTCCAGGAACTCCTGAGCTGCTCAGAGCTCATTATAAAAAGTGTTGTGCCATTTCTTGACAGAAATGCCACAGAAATCAATATAGTAATGTCACATGGAAGTGGCAGAGGAGACAGAAGTCCGAGACTGTTTGTCCGGGCATGGTTTCACCTCTTACACAGCCAAGAAGTCAAGCCTGGTTTCTGAAGGAAGCCCCCACTCACTTTCTGGCCTCTGAATTAATGACTTGTGTGGCTGTGCCTATGAACAAGCAAAGGTGCCATTGCTTGTGGTTTCACAGGACAGGGACTCCTGGCACAGTCCCTGCTTCTGCAGTAGGCAGCTGACTCTCAGTGATTGATTGCCAGCCAGTAGTAAGAAATTACCTGTAATCACACTGTCCGCTTGTCACTCCTTTTCTAATCACAGTGCTCAGCCCTTGCCAGAAAGAGCAGCAGATGATTGCATGGTTACTGTACGCTTGGGCTCCGAGGGACTTTAGAAGGTGTCACCGAGCCTCTCTTCTCTGCAGGGTCCCTGCTAGGGCAGGTAATGCAGCTACCCTGGGCAAGAAAGAGAGCAGAAAGCACGTGAGAGACTTGGAAGAGCACAACATCCTAGAATAGAATAAATTACCCACTTACCTATTATGTTTTGGTTTGAAATATAAAAAGAGTTGTCCCTCAAACTATGCCTGAGGAAAGTGGTTAAAATACCATTTATTTTTGCAGTTTCCTATCAAGTACTGTGGTAGGAAAAGTTCTTAAAGTATTGTAGAAATGTTAAATACCACCAAGGTTTGCAGAGCCCAGTGGACTGAGGTACATTGCCATTGTGAGTTATCTGTGGGCACAAGCACGCTCAGCCCCAAAATTGCCAAAAAGCCATCAGGTATAGCTTTCCCAGCTCTCAGACCGTGAACAACACGCCATGTGCCAGCTGCTGCACTGCGACATCTTGTTTGCCACCTTCCTTCAGCGGTTCCCCTTCAGTCAACCCCATGAAATAGCAGTGTCATGGAGGAAAGCGTCTGCGGGAGCGTCGCTCGGAGGTGTTAGTCCATCCATCCTGTCCAGCTCGGGACCAGTGAGCTGGGAAGCAGATGAGGATTCCCCCATCCTCGTTAAGCAAGAATCCCAAATGAAACGATCCGGTTCAAGTACAAGGATTTTAAATAATGTTTAGCCCTGGTGTGAATGTCTGATGGTAGAGCAGCTGTTCTCTGTTTACTTTGCAGACCTAATTTATTTGTTCTTTTCTGGTTCTCCATGTGTTTTGGATATATCATCTACAGTTACATTTCTCCCTCTCTCTTTCTTTCATGTTCCTTTGCCTCCTTTTGTTCACCATCAAAGTATCACAAGGTAAGTTTGTTTCTGTTCTTCCTCCTCCTCACACCCCGTGGCAGCTCCCCACGGAAAGCAGCGAGTGTTTGTCTGGGACAAGCCATTGGGGATTCACTTCAGCCAGCGCTGCCCGCTCCCAGCCCAAGTCCAGCCGTGTGACTGTACGTGTGTGTGTCCGTCTGTCTCTGTGTCTTTCCTCTGGCCACACAGCCCCAGGGACATGTTCTCCACCCGGCACTGAAATACCTCTTCAGCTGACCCTCGGAGCATGGCAGGGAACCGTGTTGGCCTCGAGAGCGTTGGGAGGCCACCCTCTGCATGAACCCAGGCCTGGCAGGCCAGCCTGTGCACAAAACGGTTTCTTTTTGCCGGAATCTTGCAATGGTTTATGATCAATATCAATTAATCAAGCAAAACTCGATTAAATCAGTGATTTCATGCACAGGCACTCAGACCAACTTAATCTTGATTTTAGAGCTGTCTGCTCTACAAAACTGCACCTTAACTGTATTGCAGGCCCACTAACGTAGAACTGCTCCGTACAGAACAGCTATTCCTGTGCCAGAAATGCAGTAACTACTTTCATATATACACTATGTAATAAGTCTGAAGTATTTTAATAAATATGTTTAGCATAGGACAGATCATCTTTTGGCTTACTTTGGTCACGTGAAGAGAGATGCAGTCTCAGCCACTGTAGCTGGCTTCCAGCTGGCTTCAAATCTGATAGCAGGACTGAAAGGGTTTCTTTTATATCTTAATGAAAGGCATGGCTATATAAGCAAGTAATTGTGAGTATAACCTAGCATACTTACTTCAGCTAAGCATTAATGGCATGCCCCGGCTCTCTGGTCTGTGTGGTTAGTTGTTGGCTTTTTTTTTGTCCTGTGCTCCCTAAACAAATTAAACCAATGCATATGACAGGTTTCCAACCAGCTCATCTTACCTTCTGAGCTGACTCACACTTGGAACATAAATGCCTAAGAAATCAACATTTTTCCCCCTAAAAAAAAACCTGAAAGAGTTGAGAGTCTTTCTGTTCAGCTGAACATGATGGGCAGCCATGCAATGCGGGATAACACGTGCTGATAAGTGTCATTAATCTCCTCCTCTATTCCTTGTGCTCGTTTAGCAGCAGGAGAGCCAGACTGCCAAGGCTGGGTGAATGCCTGGATTTTTCCAAAATACAGCAAAGTTCGTTTGCTGGGGCCAATTCTTAGTTCAGCAAAAAGCCTGTTAAAGATAGGGGTTGTGGCACCTGCTGGTATATTGCTTTCAGCTTTTGTAAGGGAGTTAACAAAAGCCTGACATAAGGGTCAGAAAGAAATATTAAAAAGCATCAATGGAAAAGCGTTGAAGAGTTAAGCGTTCTTCCGAGATGTGAAATTTCAGACTCATTTGAAATTCAAAATATAAAAATGACAGGCTACTTACATTACTGAAAGAAAGAAAACCCTCTAGATTTTAAAAAGATTTCTAGTTGAAAGATTTTCCCTATTGCAAGACAGTGAAGGTAAGGACAGCTTAGCGGCTGCTTTGAAAAGAAGACCTTTTGCATTGATACTATAAAATAACAATCCCAGCTTCTCTTAAAAAGAAAGCAGGTAAAGCTTCTAGCACTGTCATCGCAAACACCTAGGAAAGAGTTTAAAAAAAAACCCAACAGTATTTTTCTCATTTTCCTGTATCAACGCAAGAGCTGTGGGTGCTCTTCTATTGCCTTTCCGTGCCCAAGTGGGATCCCTAATGGGATTTCCAGTTCCCCTCAACGACTTTGTATGGAATAGCAAATAAAATGGGGTCCCAATCCCCTGAGAAGCAGGACAAGCTGCTTTAGTCCTTGCAGCAGCCATGTGATGGAGCCCTGATGTCTGCTGAGGGCAACCATGAGCCAATGCAGAGCCCCCTCAAGGTCATTGATGCCTTGGTTGAGAGGTATGAATTAAACCTCGTGCCCAGGGCAAGAGGAGAAGGGCGGGAAAAGGAGGGATCCTGCAGTTTCCCAGTGCAATTGGTGTGATTGCTGAAAAGCTCCATTTTCTCATGTCCTGCTGGACGGCTGCTGTGCCCCAACAAAAGCACCTGTAATTCTGCTGGGCTGGAGCAAAGGAAGAGCGTAACAAGGCAGCGAGGGTATCATTAGGGCAAGGGCCTTCAGAGGCATCCCGTGGACTGTGTTTGAGCTGTTGACGTATCAGTCTCTGATTAAAGGTGTCTCCCTTCTCCTCCGAGAGATGTTTGTTCACCTCTGCAAACAGCAGTGCAAATTGGTTTCTGCTGTAGAGCTCCGTTAGCAAAAGCCAGCATGAGAGCTGAAAGGTGGATAGAAGGAACCAGCCTCCTCTTAACCAGCAGTCCTCTCGAAGGATGAGGTTCGGACATAGGTCACAAGTCGAGATGCGAGCGTGTCAGATGCACAACCAGCAAACTGCCAGGTCAGCACCTGGGAACAGCGGTGTCTGCAGAGCAGTGTCTAAGCACGTACAGTTCTCCTACTCTGCAGAAAAACATTCTCTGATATGGAACAATATAGACAGAAAAGACATCGTTTCTGAAAGGTTTTAGGTTACTGGGCTGCACTGGAATTGGCGGCTGCTGGTACCTACTGTGCCTTTATCATTTCTTCAAGCAGATGTGTCCCTGCCCACGCTGGGGCCAGTGGCAGGTGGGCACCGCAGTGGAAAGACCGGCCGTCAGCTGCCACATCACTGCTGTGCCCAGGAAGGTGGTTGCACCCCGTGGTTGCATGGGGCAGATGTTGGGGCAGCTCACAGGGCTGAGCCGGCCCTGGGGCAGCCTGGCTGTCAGGGAGGACACGGCAGGCTCCCTACTTTTCCAGGTGGTTTGCCATTCCCGGTAAACCAGGCTCGTGGCTTGCTTGAGCCTCACCAAGGGTCCTCATTAGGAATTAACACTAATCGTGTTCCCTTCCCCTCCCTCCTCACAGGCTACAAGGAACAGGGGATCCCACAGCAGCTGTAGTGGCTGGGACGAGTATGGTCAGAGAAACACGGCGAGAGATTTCCTTTGGCAGCTGTGGGCCACGGACCTTTTCATTATCCTTTGTCTTTCTTCTTCTTCCTTTTGTTTTGTTTCCTTCTGTTTGAACCTGGTTCATCTGCCCGTCCAGCGGAGCGGAGGTGCAGAGCAGCCGACGGAGAACTGCACTGATCCCATTGAGCAGCGGAGATGGGGCAAGCACGGCGTGGGTTAGGACTGGCCTCGGCCAGCACACGGTGGGCGGCTGATGATGATGAGGGTGCCAAGGAAAGGAGACATCCCTGGCGAAGGTGGCACCTGGGCAGGCAGCTGAGCCGGGGGAGCTGGAGATGCTGCTTACTCTCTCCTCTCAGGGGGAAGTAGCTGAAGACATTTTCCTTCCTTTTTGCTCTCACCATAAAGGAAACCGGCTGTGACCATCAAATGCCAAGGAGCTATGAATAGATATATGTACAGTATGTAAAAGCGAACCAGAGGTACTGGTTTCCCCCACCCTAAGAGTCCTTTCTTGACTGCTTCGCAGTAGCGGAGAGCTCAGCCCAGCCTCCTCTGCTCTCTGTGTATATATATGATGCTCGATGAAGCTCTGTCCTTGCAGATGTCTTGAGAAACGTGCTTGCTGTAAATGGTATTGTACTGCTGAACTGATCGTGGCCGTCCCCTGCCTCCATCTGCTGGCACCATGCGAAGACCAGATCTTCTGCTGGCCCCTGGGGAGACTTTATCTAGCAAAGGACTGGTGGCAGGAGCAACCACGTGCTGCCAAAAGCTTCTGGTGTTAACTAGCACTGGGGGAACCCCCTGGAAAAAAGAGACTTTTCCTCCCCTTCCTCTGAAAGGAACCTGATGGCAGTGTCTCTGTGCTTTGAAAATGGATCCCCTTACAGCACATCGTGTGCTCCTGGCTGAAGCAGCGTCCTCACTCTGCTTCCCCAGGGTAAGTGGCCAAAGTTTGAGGATCGTGACCTGATGTTAACCAGAGGTTTGGTATCAGTCATGGTTGGAAGGCCCACAGCCAAATGGGGTAGGATCCCTCTCAGGAGGGTAAGAAGAGCTCAGCCAGGGAGCACCTGCTGGCAGCACCCGGCTGCTTTTCCACTCCAAAAAGGTGGCGGGAGGAGCTGTGCCAAAAGAAAGCAAAACTGGGCTGCTGCTCTCATACGGTGAGGGTCCTCCCAGTGAGAGGAGCTTCACACGAGCCTGCCGCCAAAAGTGGGAGCCACCCAAGCGTGACAGAGCTCTCCTGTGAAGAGGCAGCTGGTGGGCAAGGGTACAGCAGGAAACCTCGCTGCCCTACAAGCTTCTGGCCTCTTATAGCATGATGGTTTGCTTTTAAGGCAGGTTTTCGTTTCCCATGCAGAGCAGATCGTGTCAGTTATATCTTAACTCCTGGTGTCAAACAGCAGCAAGTGCCCCAGGGCACGCCTGTCTCCTTACCTGATCATAGAAGCATAGAAACATAGAATGGTAGGGATTGGAAGGGACCACTGGAGATCAGAGTCCAAGCCCCCTGCTGGAGCAGGATCACCCAGAGCAGGTCACACAGGAACGCATCCAGGTGGGTTTCGAAAGTCTCTAGAGAAGGAGACTGAAACCTCTCTGGGCAGACTGTTCCAGGCTCCATTACCCTCACAGTGAAGAAGTTTTTCGTCACGTTGAGGTGAAACTTTCTGTGTTCCAGTTTATGTCCATTGCTTCTCATCCTATCACAGGGTGCCATTGAAAAGAGACTGGCCCCTTCTACTTGACACCCACCCTAATAAGATCCCCTCTCAGTTTTCTCCAGACTAAACAGCTCCAGCTCTCCCAGCCTTTCCTCAGAAGACAGATGTTACAGTCCCTTAATCATCCTCGTAGCTCTCCATTTAACTCTCTAGTATTTTGCTGTCCCTCTTGAACTGGGGACCACAGAACTCATCCATGAGCAGAAAGTGCAGACCACCCAGCTATTCTCCACGCGCTGTGTGTTTAACCCTGAGAGGCATCACAGGGGTACACTGAGCAGGACAGCTGCCAGCAGAGGGTGGAGGAGAGCCCTATACTGGGCAGTTGATCCCCCCAGGTAGCTGGTGGGGTACAAAGTTCCTTGAAGTGTTTACACCAGCAGGAAACCTGGCTTAGCCTCCCCATAGCTCCAGGTGCTCTCCTGATGTCTGGAGACCTGCTGGTTTTAATGCAGGACTTTTCTTTCCAGAAAAACCCTTCAGATTAAGTGTAAAGCAGTATTTCACAGGTCCTGGCCAAATATGAGCAGTAACCCCCTGCATCTGTAGGTGATAGACAGACATTGCTGTTGCTGTTGTAGAGCTGAGAAACACCAGTCCACAGTGAGGTGAAATTACCAGACTCCAACACAAAGCCATGCCAGAGACATAGGAATAACTCAGGCTGCATTTCTCTTGCCTCACACTGTAAGTGGTGGCTCATGCTGTGGCCAGTGGCTCTGGCCAGACAGAAACTGGTATTTAGCAACTACCCTGTGTCCAAATGGGGGTGCTGAGCTCGGCTTTTTCGGCCGCTCCACAGAAAGCAAAGCTTCGTAACATGGTGCAGACTGAAAAGCTTCTCATTTGCAGCTTTAGAGGAAGACAGATGCAAAACCATCGACTTTTAGAGACAAGAGCTACACAACACAGGCATCAGTGAAGCCGGTTTCTTTGGCAGACAAGCACCAGTCGGTGCTTCTTGTTAACGCAGGGCTGGGAGCTCTCAAGAGGAAAAGCAGCGCGGTTACCCTGCCACGATGCTGTAGCGCCCGGAGGCACGGTTACCTTGCAAGACAACAACGCTTTGAAAAGATCAACTCCTTGTATATCAGCGGGGGAAAGATGAAACCCAAGAACCATCTGGCATCTGTGTTAAAGCCAAGGTATGAGCTCCTCAAGATTGGGCTCTTCTGCCAGGCAGCTAGTGACAGGACGAGAGGGCATGGCCTGAAGCTGCGCCAGGGGAGGTTTAGGTTGGATATTAGGAAGCCCTTCCTCACAGAAAGGGGGATTAAACACTGGAATGGACTGCCCAGGGAAGTGGTGGAGTTGCCATCCCTGGAGGCACTTAGTGCCATGGTCTAGTTGATGTTGTGGTGTTAGGTCATAGGCTGGGCTTGATGATCTCAGAGGTCTATTCCAGACTCAATAATCATGTGATTCCTGCTGCCACAGCAATCACCAAAAGGATTTCTGCTCATGATCAACAGTTTCAACTCTCTTTGGCTATTTCCAACCAAAAGGACCAGTTGAGAGGGTGGCCGCTCAGTGATCTGTACTGTAGCATCGGCAGCTCTGTGGCTTGCAGGACTTGTTGGATGACATAGAATTGAGCTTGAATAAAGCTCTCTGCTCCTTTATTTCCCACCTAGGAAAAGTAAAGGATAAATAGGATCCTAACTAGGAGATAACAGGGAATCAGTAGCATGTCTGAAAAACACCTTCACAAGCTGTTGCTGCGATCAGTGGGAACTCTTTTTTTGAGGTTTCTAACTAGTCACCAAGCCACCCAAACAACTTGCTGGCTCAGCAAGTTACCGCTCACATTTGCCAATAAAGATCAGCCAATTCAAGTGCAAACTCTAAATGCTATGTAAGCGTGGAGTTGGGCTGTGACCTTGGGACAGATGTGCAAGAGCCTCTGCAGACATGGCTAACAGGTTTCACTAGGGCAGCCAGTAGAGGTGCTGAAAACAAACCAGGGCGCAGAAGCTCTGAAATGAGAGCAGCCAAGTGTGGTTTAAGAACAACTCGATCTGGTGCCCATGAGGATGGATTCACTTTTAAAGACAGATTTAAACATTCAGTGGACAGGCAGCGTAGGGAGTCTTAGTCTGGCAAGGGTTAAACAAGCTGACATAAAACTGGCAAGAGTCCTGTCTCCTGTGGCATTAGACATCAGACTGGCAGCAGATGGCCCGTTCTAGAGACCCAGCACCTGTACAAAAGGTCCCCCTGGGAACAAAAAGTGGCAGGAATAACTACTTGGCAGCACGGCCAGAGTTTTGCTGGCCTTTGGGACCACATTTGGTGCTGTCTGCCCCTGTGCTCTGGTGAGGTTGGGAGGATTGGGTTAGTTGGGAATTCAGCACCAGCAGCACTGCACAGGAGATGTGGGATTTACAATGTACTTTCAAGTTCTGCTCTAGAAAAAAATTTGTTTGTTTTTGACCTTTCTGTCAAAGTGATGAAGCCAAGAAAACAGCCAACATACCACCTCAAAGGCTCTGAAATCTGTTGTGTGGACACTCAGGACAAAAAGGCCTTGTTTCTGCCTGTTGTGGGGATTTTTAAAATTGATTTTCATCACCACCAGACAGATCCCCACTATCTGCTTTAGAACAGGAGCAACTTTATGGATTGGCCTTACTGCCAGGGAGCAGGTACCAAATTGTGTTTTCCACAAAGCTGCCTCGCTGCAGGAATAATGATAAAAACTTCTGCTTTTTCCAATACTCCTGGTGACAACGCTCATCTCCAAGCTCCCCTCAGCCCAGGTGTGAACCACAGCACGCTCTCGGGTGACGGCGAGCCCCTGAGCCTTGTTCCAGGTCTCCCTGTGGCAAATAGTGGGGAGATGTGCTGCAGCGATCTCAGAGGCTGAGCCACAGGACAGGGCTGGGGGAGCTCGAGGTCACAGGTGGGATTTCAAGCTTTAGTGGTCATCAGGAGATCTGCTCAGTCCCATCTTTAATATCACACACTCTCCCCACCATGACTTGGTTTTCCTCCTCTCGTAAGAGCAGAGCTCTGTGCCAGGGACAAACCAGGCAGAACCTGTCCCCTTGAGGGGATGGTGGGGAAGCTGGCAGACAACCGGAGGTAACGCACGTGGTGCCCACAACTTGTGCACTGGTGAGAAGGGCCATGCAGCAAAGACACAGGTACAAGTGCCAACGTGGAGCTTCCTCCCCATCAGCAATGCTTGTCTTTCTCTTTAGGGCCAAATTAATCACCCAGAACTTTTACACCTCTTTCCAGCATGCTGCAGAGGGAGGCCACCCACTCTGGGACACGCACCAACACCAGGGCTGGATAATTCACCCGCAGCTTTAGGGAGCCGTGCCGTACAACAGCGCCGCTGCCACCTGGGCCCTGCCTCTTCGCCGGCACACCTAGAGGACGCTTGATCTGGTCAAAGGTGCATTGGCACCAGCTATCCTGATATCATCACCTGCTTTATAAATATAGATGTTTTAGATGCAAGTTTTCCAGCTAAAGAGCAACAGTAGGTAATGAAGAATAAATGCAGTTGCTTCTCCCCCCGCTGTCTGCAGTGACACAGTATTTTTCTGTTGCTCTTTCCCAATTGTGAAAACCAGGTTTCTCAAAACAAAACAAAAAAAAGGGCTTTAATGAAATAGTTCCCTGGTACTTGCACCCAGCCAGACTTAACAGTTGATTTACTACTCGGTGGAAAGCAATTCCAGGTAGGAACCCAAACGTCTTTTTGAAATTTGTGCCCAGTTGTAAAGCAGTCCCATTCCAGGTCAGCCCAACCATTTCAATGCAGAGCACGTTCACTTTTCCTAAGTTTGTTGGCTTTGCCAAATCTGTACTTAATGTGGAAAAGGTGCTATGGCAGCCAGCCCCCACCCTCCTGGCCCTTTGCCAGCCTAACCACACTTGCTGCAGGGGGATCGTCATCGCTCTGCGCCGTGGCACGTGCGCCCGGCAATCACAGCCGGGAAGGTCAACGAGGCTGCGTGCCGGGAACGGCTCTGGCACGCAGCCGTGCCGTAGGGAGTGTTAGACGCGCGAGGTGCCTCCATCTGCGTCGCATCTTGTGCTTCCTGAGACAAAGCTGCATGTTCCTCCCTACGTGCATCGACTGTCGTGTGTTCTATTAAAGATCTTACGGTTCTGCTGGAAGTCAACCCTTGTTATAGTCTTGCTGTGACGCAGCGGGTATCGTGCCGAGCTCCACAGGCAGGAAACTGAGGAGTCATGGTCTCAGTATTCTTCAGGGGGCTGTTTTATTCCACCCTTGCCTTGCCGCCTACTTGTTTTGGGGTGACCCTGCAGTTGACATACACGCATACAGTCCAGCCAGAGCGTGTTTTATTACTATTGAACCCAAAATGCGTCCTCTCCAAGACACCACCAACAGTCCATTGACATTTAAAGCCCATACACAAGAAGAGCTGTAAGCTTGGCTAGATCTGATATTCCTCCTCGTCAAAAGCAGCGGCTTCTCCCACGCACTTGCTAACCATGGCACGACAGCACCCCCCTGTATTTTCTGACTTCTCTTCATGCTCACATGCACACAATGCACTTTCAGGCAGTGCTGCAATTTGTTCTCCAGCCTGGCACTCAGCATTTCCATCCCCCTGTGTAAACCCCCAGATGACAGTGGCACCGGCTGAACCAATGTGAGTTACTGCGATTCCTCCCAGGAGCCCATCCCACCTACAAGCCATCCTTCCCCCTCTTGTCATCTGTATGCATAACTAGAGCCAGGCTAAAATTTAGTCCTTCTCTTGCACCCACCCACCGGCCAGAGGAAAGCGACACCCCCCCCCATCCCCTCCAACAAAATGGTGCAGTGGGATGTGAAAGCTTCATATAAGACTTCAGGACTGACAAGGCAAGAGTAGCTCAATCTAACCCCCTGTTCTGAGAATGCTTCCAGCAGGCAGGTGAAAGCAAATGGCAAGGGCTCACCTCCACCAACCCTGCCTGGAGGTGATGGCAGCACTCCCCTAAATACCCAGCAAGCGATCCCACCCTGACCCACACACCCATTTCCACCCAGCACACACAGACACAGGCACTGCTCCACAGGATGGGTGGAGGACAAGTTGTCCATCACTGACTTGAGCCCATGATTTCCTTGGTTTTGGCCATGCTTGGGTGTATCAGGTCTTTCTCCCTAGGAAGAAGGGGGAATGGGTGCACCCCCTCCTGTGCTGTTTGCACCCTGATGGTGGGCCCACCTTTCATTTTCATATCAGAAGCCCAAACTGAGGGGTTACAGATGACCATTTGTATGTCTGTTTATATCACTGAGTCTTGGATGGTGGCTTGCTGTGTTTTGATACTGTGGATTTTACTTTTTTTTTAAAAGTTAAATGTATTCTATTGCTGGACAGCTGGAATGAAATGCAGAGTCTCTTTACTTAGCCTGGAGAAACCCCATCAGCACTGAATTGAAGTGAGTCTTCCTCCTCCCACCAGCTGGGTGGTGGAGAGCATCCAGTAGACACCAATCTGCACCTGGAGAGAAGTCAGGGGCCAGGGCACAGCTTTCTTAAGGAATTCAGGACCCAGAGCCCTACAAGGGAGCAGAGGGCTAGTGAGGAGTCTTACCTGCACCTCTGAAATGGAGACAAGGTGGGAGGAAATGCCACCCTGCTGTGACCCGGTGAACACACCTACCAGCAGTCCTTCTCACCTGGCTTTTCTTTGTAGTTTTAACACTTTAAAAGGAGTCCAGACACATTATCCCTACTCCCAGTGTGAGATCAGCCCCTGTGCTGCCAGGTGCTCAGCCACGCACAGCAGAGTGGAGCAGACCTTGGCAGGTGGCAAAACTGTCCCAGGAGAGCTTTCCCCTGAAAGGCAGCTCTGCTGCAAAGGGCCGACAGCCTGTCAAAACACACCTGCACGTTTTGACCTTCCATACTTCATGCTCCCTGCTCCTCCTGTGACATGCAGTGCCCCAAAATGCTGCTGCTCTGCTTCCTCCCCAAAGCCACCACAAGTTGGGCAACACGTGAGAGATCCCAGCGGGACTTACCAGGGCTTCCCTCGGTCATTTTTGATTCAAACATCGGTCTAAAGTCTCTAAACAATTGCTCGCTCCTATGAGTGTCCACATCCTTGTAGTTTTGACCCCAAACGTTGGTGCACAGGTAGTTTCTAGGCTGCCAAGCTTCACCTGGCCCTGCTTGGATGCCTCACCTCTGTAGGAGGCTCCTTGCAAACATGGGTTTACACAGGCAGCTTGTCCAACATCAACTGTCCTCTGTGCAAGAGACCTAATGCTCCCCATTCCAGCCCCTCAGAAAAGCAAGGGCTGCAGCTGGCACACCATTTCTAGCCCAGGAGGCTTTCACTGAGGATGGACTTCAGCCACCCCTGGGGTGCCTGCAGCCCTACTGGGAAGGGGCCAGCCTCTTGATCCATCAAAATCTCAAATCCTCAGAGTTGCAACACTGCCACAGGTGAAGGTGGGATGCGGGGAGCAAACTTTGAGCACATTTCTGTGTTATAGTGCAACTGCACAGTCCCTCACACTCCCTGCAGCCCACGACCGTCAGCTTCCCCAGGGTGGTCTCCTACCCACTGCTGTGCTTTGAGTGTCCCCTCCCTGCTGGAATGGTGGCACCATGGCACAGGGCTCGGTGGTATCTGCTGCCCTCCCAGAGCAGGTACAGGGCTGGCCTCCCTGTCTGCATTCCCAGTCTTTCTGACAGGCAGGGCAGGGATAGAGAGGGAGCCTGGCAGTGTGGAGGGCCAGTGGAGGAGGTGAACAATGTCTGGGAGGGCAGCATTCACCCTCGACATCCCCAAATGCAAGGGCAGACATTTGGAGACAGAGCATGAGAACAGGGAAGTGGAAGGACTCAGGCTGCTGTTTACAGCTCGGCAAGGCCATCAGCTGCAGCAAGAGCATCAGAGGCAGGGAGCCCGAGAGGACCAGCCTCGGTAACAGAGTAGCCTCTGCCCAGACACAGGTCAGGGTGAACTGGGCAGCAGGTCCAGCCTGGGAAGGGGTTTCAACAGGACTCAGGTTCTGTGCAAGACCAGCGAGACGGCTCCTCTCACACCCCACAGCTGAGGGATCTGGTAGGAGAGGCAGAAGGCTCTGTTTCACTTGCCACATCTTTCTAGTTAGGCTTTGCCCCTCAGCATGTGAGGTGCTTTGGGATGAAAGCTGATCTGTAATATTATGATACTATTAATACACCCATGCAAACACGCTGTCATGTGGCAAATCCACTAGAGAGAGATCAGGAATAATTACCTTGAAGAGATTTCTTTAAAGCCCTACTAATGCAACAATTTCAGAGGGAGAGGGAATAAAATAAAATAAGTCACACATATTAAAAGTCAAAAACTGGAACTTCGTGAAGACAGACAAAACTACAGAGAAAACCCCCCGTGCATCACCCAGGCACCCCCACGAGAACAGATCCTTCCTTCATCCAGAGTGACAAGCATCTCCAGCAGTTTTTGAGCCCTGTGGGATGTTGACACATCCCAGGGAGAGCTCTGGCATCAGCAGGCAGAAACCCAGGGGGTTTTCTGGGGGGTAAACGGAGCCAGAGAGGTAGCAGGTGACGAGCACAGCCTGCAGATTCTGCTAGCTCCTCAAGTGGGCAGCAGCACCAGCCCTGCTGGAGCAGACACGAAAATTCCTGTTCTGAGAGCAGCCTTGAAACCAGATGGCGTCATCACCCAGAAACCCAGGGAACAAGGTGACTAGTGGGTTCCTGGGACACCTACCCCCATCCCTTGCCAGGAGACAGCAGCCAGCAAACCTCGAGCCATTGAAGAGCTGAGAAATGCCCAACACAACCCTGCTCTGCTCCTCTCTAGCATCCAGAAGCCAAACCAAAGCCACTCCTGCCCCCCAGGCCCAGCACACAACCAAAGCCTAAAGCCACCCTGCCCCAAGCCCCACAGCCCTGGGCAGACCTCCTGCCCAGCCACCCATCTTCTCCACAGCCTGCAACTCCAGGAGGGGTGGGGGAGGTGGGTCACACAGCCACCACACACATCTCACCCTGATTTCAGGTGCGGATCAGCTCACTCCTCTCCAACTCAAGAGCAGAGCCTGCCCAGATGCCCTCACAGCACAGCCCTTGCTGCACCCCCTCAGTGCATTACAGCAACAGGGGGGCCAAGGAGACCCCCTTTCCAATAACCACCACACAACAGGAAAAATTACCCTCCCTCTGCACCCACAGCTTCTCCAAGCTGGACTTCCACCCCCTCACCCCAAAGCACAGCCCCCCCCTTCCCCAAAGCAAACTCACCTTCTCAGAGTTGCCATACAACCAGCCTGCAAGTGGCACTTGCTGGGAACCTCAGAAGGCTGCAGCCCACAACACTAATAACCCCACCACACTAATTAGGGGGTGGCTGAGACTTTATGCACGATCTGGAGCAATCAGTGGAACCATGTGTGCTTTATTTGAGCCCAGCTGGGAGATTTCAGGCTGTCGAGTCTGTTACATCCATGGGACAACAGCACCTCAGACAGGCCGCTCTTAACTGGTGGCAATGCAAAAACATGGAAAGATGCCACCTAGATATTGTATCATCTAGAGCCATGTGTCTAGAAAAACATAATTTCAGTTATAATTCTGTTCAAACTACCCTGAGCAACCTTGGGAAAAACAAACAAACAAACAAAAGAGGGTTATTCCAAGCACAAAATCTTCAAGTCATGTGCTCCCAGTATACATTCCAATCTGAATGCAGCTATGAGCAGGTAGCGACTGATCCTAGAAGCTAATATTATAATTACAGGCTACTTTGGATCTTGTTTGCAAAGGAAAATCAGAGTCCTGTGAAAGAGCACGTGAACTGCAGGCCTGGCAGGAAGGCACATTAAGCATGTCCCCAGAGGAGGTGAAGATGTGGCAGCCAGAGCATCGATGCACTAAAAATAATGGCATCCTGCACCATATCCCTGAATAACTTTGGACTGAGACTTGGGTCAACACATTTGTTAAGCCTGCTCCTGTTTCCCACTCAGCCCTTCCTTCCGAGGTGGGCAAAGTACAGGGACGAGACCGCTCCTAGGCTGAGTCCTGTGCAGAAAGACGAAATGCTACCCCCTGGGCAGCGTTGGTGCCAGTGGGATTTCTCCACCACCCCTTGCCGTGGGGATCTCTGACTCTTGCCAGTAGCCGGGGTGGTGGTGGGGAGGTTTGCTGCCTGCTGCCTGCAGCTTCTGAGGTCCCCCTCACGTACACGCAAACACACATATAACCCAGCAAGGTCTGGCTCTTTTTCACCACCAGACATTATCCAAAATATGAATATTTTAAACTATTAGATGTTTATGTCCCAGGAGGGATACAGCCAGTCTGGCTTTGCCGGCTGCCCCTCCAAGGTGCCTACATCGCTCTGAGCTCAAAAAAGACACTTGATGTGAGCTACGCCTTCTACTAGGACCTGAGCAGCCTGAAATTTGGGCCCAGTGGGGCTCAGTATGGCAGTGGCTTGTTCATGGTTGTGCCAGGAGTGATGCTGCTCCTGTTCACAGCTGTGTGGGGCCCTGACACCTGCCGGGAGCTTGGAGCTGTCTTGGGGTGCAGGCGGGAAGCTGATGGGTGCTGGTGCACCTCCAGTTGCCTCCAGCTCAGGAGAAAGAGGAATTAAAGGCTAAAGCTGACTCCAAGGCCTCTTCTCCTTCTTCCCCAAATAGAAAAGGTCTGTTCTAGGAAATAAATTTCCTGGAGGTCTAATTTTAGAAAAAGGCTGATTCTGCTGGCCCTGGCTGCTGCGTGCCCCCTGCCTTGCCCAGCCTGGCCCCCTGGATCCACTCTTTCCATTCCCAAACGTACCGGGGCAGGTTATCCGCAGCGGATACGGGCTTGCACAGAGCAAGTGCGAACAGGCACCTTACTGCTAGTGACACGAAGGAAGGCTGCAGGTTTTTAAGGGAAGGGTCTTGGTTTAACACCAGCCAAACGCCAAATTCCAGGCTTAAATTGTATTTATTCGGAGGCCTGCCGATTGCCGAGCAGCCAGCCCGGACAGCGCAGGGGGCAGGAGCTGGTGGAGATGGCAACAGTGGCCAGCAACCACCATCCCCGCAGAGGTGTGTCGCGAGCGCCCTGGCAGTCTCCCCGTTCAGCACGCCGTAACTTGCCCTGCTGAAACCTCTGCCCACCCCTTCATTTGCCTGCTGGCCTCCCTGCAAGGAGGAGGCTCTTCCTGAGGCCGTGAGGCTGCGGAGGCAATCCCTGATGGGCAGGGCTCCTTTACAGAAGACGATGAGCAAAGCGGCCACTGTTATGTGGCAGTCGCATCAGGACATGTCTGAAGGGCCTGCAGAATCCATCTGATGGCACCACCTTCTCCTCTCACTTTTTCAGGGGCATAAAAAGCAATAATTTAACAGAGTAAAGGATGCTACGCTGCCAGTGTGAAAAAATTTTTTAGTCACAGATCCTTTGCAAAGGGGGTACCCCGTCTGTAGCATCTCTAGCTTGCTGCTGCAGACCCCTCTTGCTTTTTCTTCTCACACTCCCTCATCTGAGCCAAACCCCACATCTGCAAGAGAAGTAGCTGAGTGTGTGTCTCTGCAGGAGAAGCCCCCAGACTACTGTCATGGAAAGCAGCATATAAACAAAACACTTCCTGACAGGGAAGTCAGTTGCTAGAAATTGTTTTCTTTTTGTATTTCACTTCATGGTTACTTGTCACAGAATCATAGAATGTTAGGGATTGGAAGGAACCTTTAGAGATGATCTAGTCCAACCCTCCGGCCAGAGCAGGATCACCTAGGGCAGGCCGCACAGGAACGCATCCAGGCGAGTTTTGAAAGTCTCCAGAGAAGGAGACTCCACAACCTCTCTGGGCAGCCTGGGCCAGGCTCCGTCACCCTCACGGGAAAGAAGTTTCTCCTCATGTTGAGGTGGAACTTCTTATGTTCTAACTTAAACCCGTTATTTCTTGTTCTATTGCTGGGCACCACTGAAAAGAGATTGTCCCCTTCCTCTTGACACCCATCCCTCAGATAGCTATAGACATGAATCAGATCCCCTCTCAGCCGTCTCCTCTCAAGGCTAAACAGCCCCAGTTCCCTCAGTCTCTCTTCATAGGAGAGACGTTCCAGTCCTTTCATCATCCTCATAGCTCTCTGTTGGACTCTCTCCAGTAGGTCCCTGTCTCTCTTGAATTGAGGAGCCCAAAACTGGATCCAGTATTCCAGGTGTGGTCTCACCAGGACAGAGTAGAGGGGGAGGAGAACTTCCTTAGACCTGCTGGACACAGTTTTCCTAATGTACCCTAGGAGCCCACTGGCCCTCTTGGCCACAAGGGCCCATTGCTGTCCCATGGACAACTTACTGTCCACTAGGACTCCAAGGTCTTTCTCTATGGGGCTGCTTTCCAGCAGGCCATCCCCTAATCTGTACTGCTGCCTGGTGTTATTCCTCCCCAGATGCAGCACTCTACACTTGTCCTTATTGAACTTCATGAGGTTTGCCTTTGTCCAGCTCTCCAGCCTGTCCAGATCTCATTGGACAGCAGCACAGCCTTCCTGTGGGTCAGCCAGATGGTCCAGATGGTTTCAAGCGTAAGATTTTTACCTTAGGGAAAGCAGATTTGAACACCTCAACAATAGGCAATAGTGAGGGGAAGGAGCTGACCCCAGGTCTTGCAGGACTGACATTATTAATACAAATCAAATGAACAGTTAGAGGCACAATGTCCCAGCAACCAGAAAGCACCAGCTCCGAGCAGGCAGCAAACTGGAACCAGTGGCGGGATGAGCTGGTGGGGCTCAAGAGGTGCATCTGCTGCAGTTTCCTCCAGTGCTGTCCCGGGTGGGATGTACTGGGGCGACTCCTCCATAGGCTTTCTCTTCAAAGTGGCAGCAACAGCAGCTCTCCTGTGCTCTCTGGCTTCTCCCGGGTGGAAGCACAGTTTTTTCCCTGGGGCGGAACGGGAGCCGTATGAGACCGGTCCCCTAGTGTTGGGAAGAGAGGTACGTGTGGAAAGAGAGACCCTGCCATTGTAAAAGCACCGCCAGACCCTGGAGCATCTCTCAGAGCAGTAGCTCCCCAATATAAAGCCTTCCTTGCCACGCTGAATCCCCTATGTCACTGGAAAGCATCACTCTTGGTGGGTCAGGGGCTGGAGCTTCAGGAGATGACAGATTCCTGTCACCAGCCTCACCGTGGGGGTGGGTAAAGTGTGGTTCTGGGTATCAGAAGGGCTCATCTCTGGCCCCAGGGTGGGCATCTCTTGTGGGAGCAGAGTGTGACCACTTCCATGGACTTAAAACTGTGTTGGAAAACCACAGAGCAGAAAAATAGATATTATGGAGGGGCCCTGACCACCTTCTCCATTTGCAGGGTTTATTTCAATTATATTTTTTTTATACTTCACAATTATAAGGAACAAATTTGTATTTTCTAAGGCCGGGGAAGAGAACAAAGCGCAGACCCACCCGAGACCAGGGGCTAAGTCGGAAGGCTGGTCCTCAGGGTGGCAGGGGCTGGACTCGGGGGGTGGGAGTCTGGGGCTGGCAGAAGGCTCCAGGCCGGGACAGGCAACATGTTCCCTGGATCTCTCACTCCCAGAACTAGGAGCCTACACCCAGAAAGGGGATGCGGGCAGCACGAAGCTCCCTGCTCTGGCGGGGCTCTGGGATGGAGCCGCTTGCTCGGAAAGGGCTTTATTCATTCTAACCACCTCCCAGCTCCCCGGGAGAGCATCGCCAGGAGAAAAACCCCAAAACTGCCAGGGGGTGGGGGAGCAAGTCCCAAACCGGCGACAGCCGGGCACCGGGTAGGGCCGTGGGGAGCGCTGCAGACCCGGCGGGTCAGCACAGGCTCCCCGCCGGCGGCGAAACGCAGCCTCCGGCCGCAGCAGCCGCCCGGCCTCTGGGGGAGCATCGCCACCTCCCGGCCTCCCGGGGGAAGTGCCGGGGAGAGCCCCAGCCCGGCCCGGTGCCATCCTGCCACCTCCCCTGCAAAGCCACCCCTGCCACGGTGCCCCCATGTTCCCCCCGCCGGCATCTCACCCGCAGCCCCTGGGGTGACACGCAAAGGCGGGTGCTTTTTCACCCCGGCAGCTCCCGCTTCCCCCCCAACGCCCCCAGCTTCACCCAGCACCCAGGGCAGATCTGTGGTGGGCAGGGAAATGGTGCTCTGGGGGCAACACGAAGGAGCTGTTGCCAACTTCCAAGCTGCCAGATTCACCTCGGACCCTGGAAGGCTCTCCAGAGGGAAAGCCCATTGCTGGCAGCACCGGCCCCAAAACTGCAGCATTTCATCACTCCCCTCCTCAGCGTAAGAAAACCCTCGTTTGCAGAGCCTGGACTTCCCCCCGTCTCAGCCTCCCAACACCTTCAGTTATGGCCGGCAGTATTTAAGCGGCAGTGACTGAAGTAATTTATTTAAGCACTGCAGATCCTCCTTTTGAGGTCTCATTGCTCATGCAGTGCAACTATCTTCAGTCCTTTCTCTGGGCCAGGGCTCCGGCTGGGGGTGGGACAGGCAGTGGTGCTGCCCTGAACATCTACGGCAGGGGCAAAACACCTCAAGAGGTGCCAGAGACCCCCCTCAGAACCACACCAGCTGGTGCCACTAACGCCTTACACTGCACAAGCCACAGACCTCAGTAATAGGAAGGTCCAGGGCTTTGCTTTGGAGATGCAGCAAAGCCAGTTGGGGGAGCAAGCAAAGCTCTTACTGTGAGGGGTCCACAGCAGCCCCAGCTTGGCACTGGGGCCTGCCCCTTTTCAACCCAGTGCATAAACCTCAGGATCAGCAGACACCAGCACTCAATCAAAAGGGGTTTCTTTCCCTGACTTACTCCTTTCCCCTCCCTGCCACAACATAACAGGAATTTTGGAGGTTTTTGTTTTCCTCCATGGGTAGAAAGAGGAGTCAAGTACCAATCAGATTCTCAGCGGTGCCCAAGAACCAGAGCTCGAAGTAGAATTCCAGCTTTTGGTAAGGAAGCTGCAGGAACGCGCCAGGCAGCCAGATAGGAAACATGTCCGACTTTCTCCGAGCCCACAAGAGACTGCTGGGAGAAGAGCAGCTCAGAGCTGTAACAATATCAGCTCTTTTTCGTACCCAAAGTCAAGTTTCTCATGCAGTTTGTTTTAGAGGTGATGTGGCAGATGCCAGAGACATGCAGGCTGGTCCCCAGGCCAGGCTGCTTCTGAGAGTCTGAGCACTAAATCTGCCTTTCCTATGAGGCAACTCACCTGCCCCACTAGGCAACGTCTGTCCAGAACAGGCTCCTGCTGTCCTGTGCTTGCACAACCAACCAGGAGACACTGGAGCTGCCTTCAGGCTCTACAACCCAATTTCTCCTTCAGTGCAAAACCAATCTGGGCTTTTTATGGTGGCCTTTGGTGCCAGGCTCTCCCTTTGGCGCTGCCCACAGTGGGGCTGAGAGGGAGAGGTGCAGAGGACGCACATGGCTGCACCAGGCAGCTCTGACACCTTCTCTTGAGTGCAGAAATCTGTTCTTGTGCACAGAAATTACAGGATAGCGTTCAGAAACCACTCAGTGGGAGCCACAACTTAAGAGACGGCAAAAATCAGAAAGACCAAACAAATTCTTGGTGTGGAGCTGCATGTGGTGGGCTTGCTTGCAGAAGGGGAATGGTGGAACTTAGGCCTGTTTTGGGGAGGTGCCCTCAACCAGCCTGGACCACCCTCCGCCTTGGCTCTGCTCTCCCCCTGCTCTGCTCCCTGCAAAGCCAGCTCCTGTTTTCCAGGATCCATCCCAGTACAGAGTCCATCCCTACTCTTCATTTTATGAAGTGCTGCTCGTAGTGTGTGCTGCTGTCACCAAAGCCAGGGTCTGATTCCCTCTCAAAATCATCGTGGACACAAAAGACGGCTCCCAAGCTGCGCATGGCAGATATGGACTGTACCCCAGGCAAATGCTTCCCATACGCCTTTATTTGCAGAGTTACAGGATTTTGTTTTTTACAGGCACTGTGCGTTGGTGTTTCACATCAGTTTGGATTTTCTTCTGTATTACCCAATGACCGAGAGGGGTGGTGGGAGCAGGGAATACCCCTCACAGCAACCGTTCCAGCCTCCAGAAGACACCTGAGAGGAACAATCTGCTTCTTCTGAAGCCATGAAGCAAGGAATCTCATTTATAAACAGGCTTAAAAAATAATATACATATATAAGAGCAGCTCGAAGCTAAAGTACAGCAATAAGTGGTACATATCTATGAATACCTGTTCATACCCTTTCTCCAAAGCTGGAAAAGGGATGGTTTAAAAACTAGTAACACAGATTAAAAAAAAAAAAAGAGGGATTCTACGCATTAAGTTTTAGTGTTTTCTGCAATTAAAATGGGATGAAAATAAATATAACTTAAAAAAAACCCCAACCTTTTTTTCCATTACACTAATGGAACAGAGTCAAGTCTATAAGGCACTTCCACATGTGCTATTCTAGAAAGCCTGGCAAGGAGCTAAACCAGTGCAACCATTTACAATGGCATCAGATGAGCTAAAGACATCTGTCTGGTGAGATATGAACAGAGAAAAATCTTAGGAGACTTCAGTCCTCGGGAAAGAGGCTGGGGCATGGCTGTAGATGGCTCGATGGCCAACTGCCCCTCCTTATTGCTGCCAGAAGACCTCTCCCACCAAGGGTGCTGGACCCACTGAATGACGGCAGAGGGTCTCCGAGAGAGAAAGAGATGAGATGGTGGGTTTGGGGACGGAGCAGGTGAGGGCTTTGCGGCTGCCGAGCTCCCGAACCACCTCCTCGTGCTGCGCGCTCCTTCTGTCCTTACCACGACATGAGGGACTCCTCCCCTTGCCCTGCACCTTCCCCTCCCCGCCGTCTTCTCGATGGATGACCTTTAGCGAGCCGGCTCTGCCGCGACCGAGCCGCTTCGTTCAAATGTTCCAGGAAGTTAAAAAGGAGCCTCCGCCCTAAATAAGGAACTGGGTGTTTTGGCAGGAGCGGGAGCGCCGAGGCCGTACGCGCAGCCCGGGAGGCCGGCGCCGAAGAGCAGCATCAGAGTCAGACAGACTGCTCTGCGGAAAAAAAAGGGAAGACATGGGGATGCCTAACCCCAACTCTGCTTCATCAGATGACTGACCTGGCTCAAGAGCTGTGCTGTTGCCGTAACCCTTTGTCTGCTGCTGATAAAAATCACGCAGATACTCCAGGTGGGAGGGTCGCCCTGGGCCAGGGGAGGGCACTGGCGGCACCACCCCTACACATGTGCTTGGCTGCTGCCGAAAAAGACTGATCAACCTCGATGGCCACCTTAGATCTCATAGTAACTCCTTATAAGCTATTTTTATTTTCCCCAGTCCTGCCCAAAGTCTTTATTCCCCACGGAGGGCTGGGGATCCCAGCTAAAGAGGGCTGGAAGCAGCTCCTAGCAGGGGAGCTGGGTCTCTAGAGGAGCTCCACCGTGCCAGTGCACCCAGCACTGGGGACATGAGTAAGAAGAACCTAATCACAGTAAATACCTGTGCCCAACCACATGGTCCTGCAGCAGGGAGGAAACCCTTGCCCCCAGTGCCACCTGAAAATAACTGAGCAACTTCTATAGGATGTCTTGAACACAAAGAAAAACCCAACTCTGCCATTCTAGCATCTCTTCAGGACTCAGCACAGCCAGTTCCCTAGGCTGAAAGGTGCTGGCAAAGACAACTAAAGGGCTCCCACCCCAGTATCCTTTGCTGTCTCCAGGCCTTGCTCACGCACCCTGGCTGCCAGAGGGTCCTGGGCACGGCCACTGAGAGTTTCCTGGCTGAAGCTTCTGATCCCAGCACAGGCAAAGGCTCCTTCCTCTGCCAGCCCTCCTAAAATCAGGCTGCAAGAGAGACAAAAGCGCGATAGGCAAAGCACACACTTGCCTAAGCGGCTCCTCCGGCCGGCTCGGCCACGTGTTCCCCCTGACTCTGCGAAGCCAAGAGTTCGAGTTCAGCTTTTGTTCTGGCACGTTAGCTCTCTATTTACATGGAGAAGGGAAAAAATAACAACCGAGACAACCTAAAAAACCACAACAAAAAGACATTAAATAGGGAGAGTATAGCTTTCAAATGGGAAGGGCGAGGGCTGGAAAGTGTCTTGTAGTGCAGTTCAGAAGAGTCAGTTGGGGACAGGTCGGGGGTAGTGGCAGAGTTGGACGCGCAGTTTTAATGCAAGTCTTCGCTCTGGGACAACTCTGTCAGGATCTGAATGAGGTTGTCCAGCCCCCAGAGGTAGCCGTCCTCTCTGTTCCCTTCCACCCAGGGCACGTTGTGCTGGAGAACTTGTCCCTCTGGCAGCGGGGTGGTTTTCCCGAAGTCAATCATCCAGACTTTGGCCTGTTCCTTTTTGTCGTGAATGAAGAGGAGAGAGCTCCCGATTACCTGTGGAGAGGAGAGACCAGTTAGCGGTGCTCCTGTCGCTGACTCTCAGCCAGCTTCGGGGCTTGCAGACACCTTATCTCAGGCTGCATTTGCAAGAGATGCTGCTGAGATTTTGCATGAGCCAACGCAAGCTCTGTGTGTTGCCGGCTGTGTTTGCACATGCAAATCGGCCGTTCAGAGTTGATTTATTCGTACAAATCCCAGCTCTCGCTAGAAGAAGAGGATCAGAAAAACCTGGGCATGAAAGATTGAGATGTCATTTTGGAAACTGAGCCAAGGTCCCTGTGAAAGGAATGAGATGAGTTGTCTCAGCCTTCAGATGGGTGTTTTTTCCAAGGCTGGTTCTTTGTGATCAGCTGGTGCTATTCACACTCTACCAGCGCTGCAGACGTCACCACAGGGATGGGTACATTCTGAGTACAAGTTGCTCGCAATGTGCTGTCTCCTGCCTGAAACATCACCCAATTGCATCCAGGTTCCCCCTATAATATCCTCCTGGCTTTCACAGCTCTCTGGGGATGCAAGTTACAGAGGTGCATGTACATGAATCTCCTTTTCCATGAGTTCACTTGGCTGCACCTGCTTTGAAAGGCTCTTTCAGATCCACATCAACCTTTGGGAAAATCCTGCAGCAAATATTTGCCTGGGCAAACTCGGGGAAGCCTGTGGGTGCATTTGGGAAAGTGAAGCACGTTGCCTCTGTCGGTAGCACTCTTAAAGCCTGTTGCAGTGGAATGAGACCCCACGAGCCCAATGCTCACCTCTCCTAAAGCAGAAGGACGCACAGCAGGTGGGTACCTCCAGCTCAGCCCCTTGGCCCATCCCCGCTCACAGGCCCAGCCAGGATGTTACCCAGCAGCACCTCCACTGTGGCTTCCCCACGCTTGGGGAACATGGATTCGTATCAAGCCATTCACAGAATCACAGAATGTTTGGGGTTGGAAGGGACCTTGAAAGATCATCTAGCCCAACGCCCCTGCCAGAGCAGGATCACCTATTAAGTCACACAGGAACACGTCCAGGCGGGTTTTGAATGTCTCCGCAGAAGGAGACTCCACAGCCTCTCTGGGCAGCCTGTCACCCTCACTGTGAAAAAGTTTTTCCTTATGTTTATCTGGGACCTCCTCTGCTCCAGTTTGCACTCATTGCCCCTTGTCCTGTCATTGGACGTCACTGAGAAGAGCCTGGCTCTCACCCTTTCCATATTTATAAGCACGAATGAGGTCACCCTTCAGTCTCACCATCACGCTCTTCTGCTGAATCTGCTCCTTCTGTTGGAAGGTCTTAGCGGGTGGTAGAACCAAAAAGCACCAACAGGTGTGCTTCAGGGCTGTCCTACATGAAGATCGCTTGCCAAGCTCTGCCCGATGTGTATGAATTGGTGGATTATAAACTTGCTTGCTCTTGTTTTGCAGGAACCTTGGTGACCAGAGTGCAACGGCTGTCAGCAGACAGAGCCCGGCTTGCTGAAAGCCAGGAGCACCACGTAAGCTGTGCAGATACGTGGAGGAGTGCAGCCCTAGGGACACCCAGCTGGTGTCAGCCCTCCAAAGCAGCAGCACTGAGTGCTACTGGGGACTCCCACATCAGTGCTATCAGCAGGGTTTAGTTTGAGGTTTGCCTGTAGAAGAGGGTGTTGAATGGGAAGTCTGTATTGTTTGCAAAAGCTGTTAAGAATTTACATTTTTGAGGAAACTTCCTCCTTCAGCGCATTGGGAAAATGTCCAAGGTCCAGCAATTTGTATTATTTTCCAGAAATGCTTATCTTTAGCTCTTCTTCTAAGCTCTTAGAGCCCCCTCTTGGCCCAGACAGTGCATTTTAACATGAAGGAAAAGCCTTTTGCTGATGTCCTTCGCTCGCCTGTCCTGGGTCACCAAATTCTCCTGCAGCTCCCTGGAGGAGCCCTGCCCAGTGAGGGCCCCCGTAGAGGGACACGCAGAACTTGGCAGACCTTCTGCTGCGCTTCGTCTCAAAGTGGGACGGAAAGTCACAGCCGCTGCTTTTTCATTTTTAAGGAGTGAAAACTCCTTTCAAAACCTCTTTGAAAGGCTGTTTTGTTTCTGTGTTTTTGAACGAAAACTCGGTTTCACGGAGCATTTTGTTTCCCAGTGTTGAACTGACCTGAAACCCCCGGTTTTGACATTTCCCTTCCAATTGCCTTCAAGGCGCTGCCGTCAGGAGGCACGACCCCGTTTGCCTCTGGCTCCCAGCAGAACCCTCCATGAGAGGGGTCAAGGCAGCTCACGTGGCTCTGGCTGAGGGACAGTGGGCTCTTGGGGCTGTGGATCCTGCTGCCTGTGAGTCAAGGGTCCCTATGAGGCCCTTTTGCCCACAGACAACACACGCTCTCGTGCTTCCTTACGTAGATTCAATAGCAAATAGTCTTTACTGATGCTTTCACTGAATTATGGAGCATTCCAATTTCTGTTGAAATAGCCAAAAAAATGGAATGCTTCCTCCGTTTTCCCACCAGAACTGAATTTTCACTTTAGAAAAGGTTGAGTTTGTGGATACTCATTTCTGGAGGAAAGTCCTTCCAAGGGAAGAGTCCTTACAGTGGTGCTCCAACCAGCTCAGCAAAGGCAGTTTTGGGATGTCTGCAGCTTAAGGCTATGTTGAAGCTTTGACCACACGGAGAAACTGGCAGCCAAACCACACCTGACACACATGCAGTCAGGCATTTCTCTCCAAAAACCCCCTATACTTTCACACTAAGGATTTTTCCCAGACACATAAACCCATAAGCAACCCAGATACCTTCTAGATCACACTTAATCTGTAGGAACATCCGTTTTCAGTACATTTGAGCTCATGTCTGATGCATGAATGTCAGTCGTCAGCCGTATTTCCACTTAAGAATTAAATAAAGAGGGGTACGAAAATATGGATATAAGAATAAATTCAAAATTCTGGAAATTTAGAGCCAATGATTTTGACTTCTCTTTCCTTCTTGGACAAGCTGAGATTAAACTGCTAGCATTTTCAGGCAGATCTATCCAAACACGAGTATTACCTCATGGCACTTGAAGAATGGTGATGTCTCCAGGGTAGCGCGGATACCCTTCAACCGATTAAGGTAACTGTTCTGAAATTACAACAAAAAAAATAGAAGCCAAGGTGTTAGCGCTGTGGGAAGACTACATAAAAACTGCTGCAGGGGGGGCAGACAGGAAAGTCACCCCTCCCAGCAGATTTTCTGTGACACCGTATTTGCAGGGAGAGATGTTGGCGGTGTCCCTCAGCTGCCCTGCGCTCAGTACCCTCCCACAGACCTGTCCCCTGGGAGGATGTCCCCTCTTTTCTGGGATCCACTTATCCTTTGGGCCTCTATGGCATCCTCTGAGCTTCTGTGGCTTCCGAAACTTAGTGAGAGCATTTGCTTTTGCTGAACTGGTACTTTCTGCAGACTTTCCCAATCGCATCTGTGGTGCTCCTGGGGAATGAACAGCTAATTCAGCCTGGCGTGCATAGCCAGGCTGCTTTTTTTCTCTCAACTGCACTCTTTTCATACAAGTCAGCTCTTCACCTCATCTGTCATTCTACCACTCAGTCCGTCAAGAACTGTGAGATGCTTCTGTAGCTCCCTATCAGCACTTCTGTGGAGTTGGTACCACTGCTGGAAGGCGCTAAATGTTCTCAGGGGGCCCCTTTGGTAATTTGATTTTAAAGTCTTGACAGAAGGACTAAGCACAGCAAGTATCTGGGCACTATAACACACCTAAACTTTCACACTTGGACGGCACGGGGAGATGTCGGGGTCGCTGTATTCCAACAGTTTGGCCAAGGAGGCCCATTCAGAGCCAGGGCGTGCTGGTGTCAGTGTGCTCCAAGCTCTTTGGAGATAAAATGCAGCCAGGCAACTCTTCATGTTCAGATCCAGGAATAATCGCTGGGTAACTCTTGCCGGTTTGAAGGAGGTAGCACCAAGGGCAACTCCAGCTGGAGCCTTGCATTTGTAGGCTTTGTACAGTACAGCTTAAAATGGGAGCGGTTTGTCAAATAGGGTATTTGACACAGAGTAAATTCTTTACAGCTACACCTCTTATTCTCCTGACAACACAAAGGAACTTCGGAAATGCCAACCGTGGCTTGCCAGTGCGAGGGCACCTGGCTGAGAAATGTCTCGGCTGCTCGTCCCGCAAGACTGAGGGTGGGGCAGCCCACTCTGCCATGGTGGGAGCCCCCTAGCCCCGGGCCATCACATATTGGGGTAAAAAGCGGGCTCGGAGGCTGCTGCCACTCCCAAGGACGAGGGGGCAGAGCGTGGCTGTGCCTCTGAAGCAAGTTTTAGGGCCAACCCTTGAGCATCCTCAGCAGACTCAGACCTGGCCTGAGCAGTGACGCTCCAGCAAATGTCTCCTCCCAGCCCTGCACTACTCTTCCCTCACCCTGTGTCTGGATGGCATTTCTCTTTGCCACTTTTCATGCCTTTTTAAGAGAGGTTGCTCAGGCTGCAGCCCCTCAGGACAGGGTGCTGATGAGCCCAGGACAGCCTCTGCAGCTCCCCCAGCATCCCTCACTCACCAAAACATTGCGGTTTCCTCTGGTGAACTCCCTGAAGGCTTCAGTGACTTGTTCCTTTGTCCGTGTCTTCTTGAAGTCCCGGTTCACAGTGCCATCCTCTTTCTTGAAAAGAAAGGAAAGTGGTGAGTGGGATGGGGAGGGAAGGAGCCAGGGCAAAGACAAGTGTTTCAGCAACCAGCTCTTTTGGGCAGTTGAAGGACCTGTCTGTGAAGGAGTGAGAAGAGTTATCAGCTCTCTGCCTTGCACATCCCAGACAATTCCACAGCTCCATTCGCTTAGCCGCCTAACACAGACAGCAAGTTTCCACCATTACATACTTGCTGAGGTCACCAGCAATGTGGATGAGCACTCAATGGAGTGTGAGGGCACTCAATGTCCACCCACGTGGCTGGAGACCACCCGTTCCTGGCCACACCATGCCCAAACGGCTTCCTATCACTGCTGTGGTGGATCACAGACGCTGACACGAGCCATGGGCTGCACCCCTGTTTGGGGAGGAAAGCAGAGAATGACCACAGCAGGACGCAGCATAGTGTGGATGGAGGCAACACCTCAGAAGCAGGCACAAGACCCCTTCTGCATGAAGCCCTCCACAAACCACTGAAGCAAGGAGATGAAGTCAAGGAGAATAAGCCCCATAGCTGTCTTGCCTCGCTAGTCCTTTGACAGCCTATAGATCACAACCCCTCAAAAGCAGCAGCCTGACACCAAGAGGCAGAGAGCCTTGTGCTCTCCTCCCCCTCTTCCCCAGAGGCACATCCATGGCTGGCTCACCACAGGGATGGCATGGCTTGGTCCCCCACGAAGACAGCATGCAGTCCTGACCCAGAGGCTCCCAGCTGAACCTCCAGGCAGCTCCGTAGGTTGCTCGCCATTTCCCTGCTACTGTGGGGGTTGATTTTAAATTAGCAGGTTTCATTGTCCGGAGCGGCCGCTGGCCGGGCAGGCAGAGCTCGCTTCCTGGATACAGGGGCTATTTTAAACCCCACGTGCTCTTGTTCCCAGCTCCGCTTGCAGAGCCCCATCCCACCACTCCAGACAGCTTGTTTGCACACAATAGAGTGAAAGGATAGAGGCCAGAATGACATCCTGTGGACCGGCAAGGATGAAGAAGCAGAGGAGAGGCTGGGAAAGGAAGAGAACGCAATGAAATCACCTGCCGCAGAGATTTACGTGCCCTGTGGCAGGACATTGGGACACACTCATGGAAGTGCCCCTGGATGGGGCCGTGTGCATCCCTCTGGACTGAGGGGTGGCCTTGGGCATGGTGGCCAGCACAGCTGGGGAGTAGGCTGAGCACCCAGAGAGCTGGGCAAGGCGAGCCCAGCACTAAACCCACACGTGATACGCAGTTTGGGATGAATCACACAGTGCGCTTCCAACTTCCAGATTGCGTTTTGTGCAAGTGTTAACAAAGGCAATAACAAAAGCAACGTGCAAAAGGTCTTAGCGTCCAGGAAAAGCTTTGTTGCCAGTGGGATGCAACTGATGCACCCACCTTCAAACCCCTCTGGACCCAACCTGGCCCATCTTCAGCCTTTGCACAGGTGCTGCCAGAAGGTATAAAAGCAGAAGGTATAAAAGCCAAGGCCTGGGACAACCTCGTCTCTGGAAACCTCCCTGCCGTACCAGCCATCCTGCCAGTGGACCGAGCAGAGCCAGGCTCCCTGCTTTCGTCCGGCTCTCGTGAGGCGGCAGGAGGCCTCGCCAAGGATGCTCTGGTGGCACGCGCACAACGTGTAGGGGAGGAGCGTTACACCGCTAGATGCCCGTCACGTGAGCCCTGACGTGGCAGTTCAGAAAACGAGCCCACCCTCTCCCCAGAGGATGATAGCTATCGATTTGGAGAAGTGCCACAGCGCTAATTTCACATGTAAAGAGCACAACTTTCCGCAAAGCATCCAAGAAAGGAGATGGACTTCTAAGTGCTCCTAAAAATAAATGAAAACCACAGATGGCCTTTCAGATAAGGCAATCCAGGATTCAGGGAAGCCAAACAGATTATCTGCAGTTCTGCTCCCATAATTACCCGCCTCCCACCGTTTCCTTGCCCAGCCAGACGCTGCTGCCGTGGGGCTGACAACTGCCACGACATTTACAGGTGTCCAAGCCCCGAGGGGGCTGGCTTCCACACAGCAGAAATGTGAGAGGGGCCGATAAGGGCTATCGCAACCTCCACCCCACCAGTAATTCCAGTTTACGCTGGCGTCACCGAGGCAGGTTTCGGGTCAGCCTCTCTCCAGCGCTGTGCCTGGCCTTGGATGGGGCTCCCAAGCTGCCCAGTCTTGGGAAAGTCAGGAGAGGGCTTTCAGGGCTGGATCTGGGACTCCACAAATGTCCTAGTCTTGGGGAATATTGTCCCACCACGGCCTTGCTGCCGGCAATGGTGAGTGACTCTTAGACCAGAGCAGGAGTCTGGGAGCAAAACTTCTTGGAGTGAGCTCTGGTAAGCTTCAACTGGATCACTAGGGATCACTTGTATTACTTTCAGCATGGTAATTTTATTAAAAGCTACCGTTTCTAACAGTTTCAAGCTACTCCAGGTTAGTGAGTGCCATTATCTCGTTTTGCAGGGGAAAATTTTCATTTTAAAGTGGAAGAACCAGATCCTCAAGGCCACCTGGGAAAGTGAGAGCTTAGCCAGGAAAGGGTCCCCAACCTCATTCCCAACCCTGAGCAGCCTGTTCACCTCCCCTGCCTGCACTGTCCCAAAGGCTACTGCCTCTCCTCTCCTGCCCCTGTGTCCCTCTCCAGCCCTCGTGCCCAAGGCCAAATCCTGCCCTTCCGAGGGGCTCTCCCACATGGGCCTCCAGCCATGAAGGAGGGGCAGGGCAGGTTCACCCCGGCTCCTCCCAGGGAAGCATCCACAGCAGGAAAGAAAACATGGGGAGACTTGTCATTAAATAACATTTTCCTGTAATTTCCTTGGAGGGCTCAGTAGCAGCTCAGAACACCAAAGGAGCTTTCCCTAATGCAGAGACTTGACCTTAGAAACTGGGCAAATACAGGGATACGGCACAGCACGACCAGCTCTACAGCCCTGCTGGAAAAAAAAAGCCAGCTGGGAACCAGCATGAACTGTTAATGCTTTAGCTTAGGGGAAAATAATCCAGAAGGTAAGGGATTTAAGGAGAATTAGAGCAATTAGAACCTTGATCAAATTAGTCAGCTACTAGCAGCAGCAGGGTTACTCCTGGAGGCCAGCACTACTCAACATTTTTCAATTAAAGGGCTGCCTCACCTCTTTGAAAAAAAAAAATAAATAAAAAATGCACTGCTTACATTGCTCAGCAGCTCACTTGTGGTCGGCTAAAACAGAGGTACAACTCTCACCACTCCTTTATGGCTTCTATTTTCCTCCACAGTGTTTTTTTGGCCCGTGTGGGAATATGATTTGGGTAATATTTTACATTTTTCACTTCAAGTGGTCCACATACGACCTGCTTTTGCCGTAAATCTTCCTAAAGATCCCCAGATCACAGGCTGAGAAGCACCGCTGGAGGCCAAGGTTATATCATGTTGAACTATAAATAGGCAGGTATTCCTGATTATAGCCAGAGAGCAGGGAGAAGAAACACTGATGGGAGCTTTGGTCCCAACCGGCCCACTCTTTTTTTTTTTTTAAATATAGCCTCAGTTATATAATAAGCACCAGAAAAACAGCAGCAACGGGAATTAGGCAAAGGGTTGTCCCGAGCTGGAGCAGCTCACAGGGCGCTTGCGGGGACCCACGGCAGAAAAGAGTTTTAGGGAGAGCTGAGAAGAGCAGGGAAGAGCTGTGTGAGCAGGCAAGTGCCCTGACCCAATGTCTCCCAGAAAGCTGGTGTGGGGGACCACGACCAGCAGCATCCCAGGCAGGTGCACAGACAGGCAGTCATGTCTTATGTCGCTTCCTACAAAACCCTTGAAGGAGACCAGCCCAAGAGCTGCTCCTTGGGTTTCTGAGAGTGGCTGAGTTAAAGATAAGTGCACTGTCCTCTGCTGGCCAAGAAACAGTTGAATGAAGAAAGTGCCCTCCTCCCTGCATGCAACATGCTCAGCTGGGCTTCCCACAGCCCAGGGACTATGTCCCACACAGGAGGACAGGCAAGTCCCTTCCCACCGGCAGTTGGGTTATCAGAAGTAGCATCTGAGTGACCCACTACTGCTCATCACCTTTTAAACTTGTGGTCCAACATCTGCTCTTGTTTTCTGTTTGACTGGTGAGGTGAAGGTGAACACTACCAGGAAAGTCTATAAAATCTGGTGTAAAGGCTTTTACAGGGAACAGCTTTTTTTGGTTTAATGCTATCATTTTGGCACTGCTACCTCCAGAGAACTAGAGGGGAGATTCTGGGAGAATCCTGCCTGACTCAGAGGAGAAAACCGATCTGTGATCGAGAGAAAGAAACTCCTCCAACCAAGACACATACACAAGTAAACTCATCGCTTCCAGTATGAGTGAATGGCTTCCCTGAGCCCCAGCAGTGCCCCAAACCTGAATTACTGCAGGCACGACTTGACTGAGCTTCCCTCGGCTGCCAAGCCACTGTCGTGCCCAGGCACGCAACAAAACCCTTAAGCTCAAGAGTGGTATTACCTTTAACTCACGTTGGCTGGCTATCAAAAGGTATATGCCGTTGCTAATATTCACCCAAGTCTTCTATCACTGATACAACTGCTCTGTGGTTATAGACCTGACTCTGTTTAAGTGCCATCCCAGATATCTCTCATCACAAAGTCAGCTTGCCGGGAGAAAAATGAGGACACAAAAACATCCCAGCAGGTATCTCCACTCCAGATAGGCGAGCGCTGCTCTGAGCTAGCGCAGTCAGAAGGTTACATGCGCACGCAGGTGCCAGCAGAAAGTGCTGCAGCTTGTGTCTGCCCCGTTTCACGGTGCTCAATTGCTAAATTTTCTCTGGGCAGGGATACAGCCTCCTCACTGACTGCAATTAAACTCACAGCTTCGACCGCAGATTGGCACACGTTCAAGCTGGGATTTGGATTAATGGCTCCGCAGCATCAAAAGCAAACAACTAATTTGAGTCTTCAAGTTGGAGGACAGCGCTTCGTATTTCACACCCATGGAAATAAACCAAGCAGCTGATTTAACGAGATTATGGCTCAAAGCGTCCTCTCCCATTGCTGTCCTGAGCTCAGCTGTGCCACTGCCCCGGGCCAGGTGCCTGACAAGGGTAGTTTGGCTGCAGGGACTGGGGATGTCCTGACACGCCACGGTCTTGCCACCAGCCTGCTGTGTGCGCGCCTCTGGGCGTCAATTTGGTTCCTGAACACTTCCAGCAGCTGTTCCCCCTGCTCTGCACACTGGGAGCAGTCTCACCTTTATCCCCTCGATCCTGAAGCCCAGCGTGGCAGTTGAGCTGATGGTCTCTCTCCACTGCATGTAGCGGGGCTTGGTTACTGCCCGCAGCACGTTCTCCTCCTCAGTGGGGGCATCGGGGTCCACCTCGATCATTTTCTGGTACATGTCCTTCCTCAGGCTTGGCTTCTTCCGTGCCTTTATCAGCTCCTCCTCCAAGTATGTCCTGCAAAGAGTGATGAGGGAGACATTAGCCAGGCCATAGGCCCACCACACAAGGTGACACGTACCCCCAGACAGCCCTTGCCCCAGAAACCAGGTCTATGCAGGAGAGCTGATCTCTACGGAGTAGGAAACCACAGGAAATAATGGGCCAAACCTCACCCTGAGAGAATAGATCCTGATTTAATTAGTGCCTCATCATCAACATCTGGTATCTTCTCAGTTGATCAGGTTGCCACAGCCAGTTTGGCAGTAACAAGAGAGGTTATTTCTCACAGCTGCTTAATGGTGGTGTTGCTGCTGCCCCACTGGCAGCCCCTGGGGGACATGGGAAGACTTACCTCCTGATCTCTGGTGGAGAACTTCTGCACTCTGGCATACAGAAAAACATCATCCACAAAATAATACCTCCTGCAGCAGCGATAAACCGCTAGATAATTCCTCCTGTGGCTCCCAAACCTGCCCTGGCTCAGCCCAGCAAGTGCCCAAGGCTCTCTCCAAACAACTCGTCAAGCTGAGTGAGATGTCCCAGCAAAATGACCCAGGAATCACCCTGTCTGTCATCTCCATCCCCCCAAATCCAAACTGCTCTACGTCTCCCCTTAGCCATACCCAGCTCTCCAGAGGGACTGCGCCCTCTCCCCGTGTCTCTTGTGCCCAAATCTCAGCACTGTGCATGAGGTGCTGAGAATCAAGCAAAACATCCAAGGAGGATGCCAGGCAGACGACATGAAATGGTCTTCCTGTGCTTCCCACAGCCCTAGCAAAACAAACTAGTGTCTTTTCTCAGGGCAGGCACTCCATCACTGATCACTGAGCAGACATGCCCAGGGCATCAGCCCCTCTCAAAACCCCTGCAGATAAAAGAGATGAAAGGCTTCAGCTGAGATCCCCAAAGCCATGATTTTTGGGCAGATGGAATAAAATATCCGAACAAAGCAGCGGCGTGCCCAGAAGTGCTGCTCACGCTGCTCACAAAGCTACATTTCCTTTTGATGAGAATGACAGAATGTTTATGTCTGCAGTTCGGGCCCCCTGTATTGCTCCAGGCTTGAACCATCACCGGGGCTTAAGAAACACAAAGTTTTTGTTTAGGGGTGACTGGAGGAGGCTTCCTCATCCCAAAGCCAGATTGGCAGGGAAAACCCGAACCCGTATTTGCCCTGCAGCAAGCAGCTGGCTCAGAGGACAGGATTAACAGCCCTGAGGGTTTAGTTTATTTTGCAGAGTCTCTTCCGCCCAGCCGTGGCGATGCCTTATTCCCTAGCATCAACTGGATTCACTTCCTCTCACCAGGGCCTCCCACAGCATCATCTTATTTAATGATGAGCACATTTGCCCCCTTGCTGCTCTGCCTGCCTCAGCTCTGAAAACCCAGGTTTTCCAACTCCCAGAGACAGCCACAGGAGCACCCAGGCAGGTCCTCTTCTGGTGACTGTCATCTCTGGGACCAGAGAGGGTCCCGTCTCCTTTCCAGCCACGGCAGCATGGTGAGTGCCAGCCGGGGCCACGTGGCTGCGCGGGGGCCCCCTTGCCCTTCTCTCCACCTCTCCAGTGGAAAGTATCCCCCGCCTCTTCCCTGCCGACAGCCTGACACGCCAGTTTGAGTTTCACATCGGGTATTCAGGAGGGGAAAAAAAAAAAAAAGATTCCTTCCTCCCACAGAAACCATCAGCTTTTCCAGCAGCGCGAGCGTCTCCACTGCATCTGGGCTGTGCCTTAGCCAGTGAGGGGGGTCTCAACCTGCCCTGACGCCAGCCCGTAACTGATCCAGGGCCAAGAGGTGGCCTGAGGCTGCTCCAAAAGTGGCTTGGGGTCACCAGCCCTGCTCACATGTGCTCTGGGACGCTCTTGTGAGTTACGGCATCGCTAGCTCAAAAACTGCTGCTGGCCAAGCGGCTGCAGCCTGGGATCTTGGCGTTGTCTGTAGATGGTTCTCAAGGAGGACATGGGTAATGTGGCTCATCCGTTAGGAAATGTTTCAAGAACTTTGCATGAAAGGCACTAAACTACTTCACACACATTTTATCCTTCCATCGTGCCTGAGAGCAAAGGGTGAGTAGAGGGAAAGTTTCTCGCTCACCAAAGCTGTGCCATTTAAGTGTCTTTATTTCACCCCTCTGGCACCCTGGGCAGGATCTCCCACACCTTTTGCTCCCTGCCTCTTGGCTGTGTCCTCCTGTGGCAGAGGAGAGGCAGGTTGTCATTTTCCTAAAAGCTACACTGTGCCATTCTAGCGTACCCAAACAGAGTGCTCTCCCCTCCACTGCACCAAATCACTTCCCCGGCACATGGGACAATCAACAAGCTGAGAAGGAAAGAGCCTGGTGTGTCCTTCCCAGATCTAAGCTTCCCCATTATTCTCTCCTCATACTGTTGGCTTAGCTTTTCCTGAAGAGAAAAGCCAGGTAGCCCTGGTGTTCTCACTTCTGTGTTTCAGAGGGTTTTACCCAGGACATGCATTTGCTCTGAGTATCCCATCTTAAAATTCAAACAGAGACCCCAAAGCCACTCACCTGACCCCCATTTTGCAATCCATAACGCAGGGGGAGTCAAATTCAGCCAGCAGATCTTCCATCTGGTTGTATCTCTCCCCGTCCTTTACAACGTCGCCGTGGTAGGCAGGAACATAGGGCTTCAGGACATCGTTCATCAGGCGGTCGAGGCAGCGCTGCTCCGATTCACAGTGCTTCTTCAGGATCCTGCCGTTGGCCGCCGCCTTAAAACTGCCTGAGGGTGACAAGAGAGAACATGGCACTTGCGTTGGACGGGGGGATCATGCTGTGCCTTCCCAAAACAAGAAGGGCAGCCCAACACCTTGGAAGCATCTCCGCTTACACCTGCACCTAAAAGAATCCCTATAGGCTGAGACTGACAAGATCAGGCTGCCAGGCTCACGTGTAGTCTGAGAAGTTTATGACCAGCACCGTCACACCTTTAACAGCAACAGGGACCTGCCCTGCAGCACCCACCCAACACTTTTGCTTCACAGCCTCTGTGTGCTTCATGGTAGGTTCACACCTTTGTCTCTAGGCTTATGAGCGGGGCGTCTCGGTGCTGGGCAGCATCACCTGCTTTGCCGTAGATCAGCAAGAGGGCTTGAGACTCGCCCAAACTCAGAACTCAGTTTTCTGCTGCTTGAGAGAAAAGCGACAGTAATACCCACTGGCCCCGGGAGACTGAAAGCAGTGAGGACTGCACCTTCACGTCACCCTCCCTAGCACTCAGGTAAGTCACTCCCCTGGACTAGAGATGTGGGAGATGAAATTTGTGACATTCGTGCAGCGATCAGAAGCAATTTTGGCCAACAAAGCCCATTAACGTGAGGTAACCCAGAGTCTTCCCACCGCTCCTCCCCACCCTCCATACCTGCGTGTCCCGCTAGCTGGATCCAAGGGTACTTCTTCTTGAAAGACATCACAAACGGGGACCAGTGCACCATATTCTTGATCTTCCGCCATGATTTGCTCTAAGAGAAACAAAAAAACCATGAAGGTGAATGCGACGCTTTAAGCTTTTACTGTCCATAAAGTCACCTCAGGCAGCACGCAGCTGTTCTGGACAAGGGAGGAGGCACCGGGAGCCAGCACAGGATGGAAGCAAACAGAGAATCTGCTCTTTTCCCATTGCCCTGTGCCAAGCTGGAGCCATTGAGCCTCGACTCTACATTCAAAAATCACCAGTAACTTGACTAAAGTGGCTGGTGTTCCAGCATCGTTCCAGCTGGCTGCTCCTGCTGCGGCAGGCCCAGCAGCCGCGTTACCTCGTCTCCGCTCCCCGCATCCCTCCGCAAAAGCAGCCGGCACATTAATCCATCCTTGGGTACTGCATTAGATCACGGCAGACAGAGCGGGGAAGAGAGCCCGGGATTTCTACCCTAAAACCCCTCATCTCCAGCTCCCACCGGGAACAAGGGAGGCTGACACAAGCGCGCACGGACTCGCCGCCTGGCTTTTGTTCCCCGCTGAAAAGCAGCTGCTTTGTCCATTAAGCTGGCAACCCGCGGGCGGCTGATCCGCCTGCTTTGGCCCATCCGTAACTGCGTTGTAAAGAACAATTCCCTCCTGACACGTCGTGTTTCTCGACAAATAAGACTGCACAGAACTACTGCCATGACTGTAACGAGGGCTGCATCGGACGTACGAAGCCTCCTCTGAACGTTCTTTCCTGCGAGAGTTTTTCCCTGGATTGTTCTGGGGAACGTGCCGCCGGTAAAAGGCAGAGGGATGACCTCTTACCTCGGGCCCAGAAGGTGATGGCGCAAACAAACCAGGGGAACAATATAAAATGGCGACAATGGGAAAATGCCTTCTTGCGGGAGCTGGGACAAACAGACGGCGTAGTCCTGGCTGCTCTGAGCTACTGGGTTCAGCCGGAAGCCCATAGATAAATTATCCTCATTTGCTCCGCTCTGAAGGCATGGGAGGGAGCCTTCCAGAAAGCCCAAAGTAATCTCTTCCTCATGTTTGCAAGAACCATCCCTGTTCCAGTAACATTTCACAGACAGGCGAGGAAGAGCCAGCAGCCCCGACTTGCAGTTTGGATCCTTGTTGGGGCTGAACTCACGGCACAGGAATCCATGCTGGGAACTGCTGACATGTTTAAATGGAGAGGAATAAGCCAGACAAAGATGTTCATGTCTAAACCGTGGAAATCACATTGAGTTACCCCCGAGCCACGCACCAGCCCCACCGGGGAGCGGGGCCACATCGCGTGGAGATGCAGGGGCTACCAGCAGGGGTGGGAAAAGGGAAGAAGAAAGGTCCTTCCACACCTCCCATCTCAGAAGGAACAGTGTGACCCTTCCACGGATGACTGCTCGTGCCAGGGAGCGTCCCGCCGTGCCCTGGACCGGTGCAGCAGCACAGGAGCTTGGCAAGCGGCTCCCCAAGCGCGGGGTGACACCGGGCATCCCCTTCGCCCAGGCTCCTCTGCGACGTGGGTTTGCTCTGCCGCCCAGCTTGCTTGCTTTGGCAGGGGGGTTGGGCAGTTCCCTACCTGACATGAGGATGAATGTTTTTATTTCCAAACTGAGTGCCAGAACTTGTGCGCTCTAGCTGTTCTTTGTTCTCCTTTTGGCAGAGAGCAGGAGGGAAGCGGGAAGGGGGGGGTGTCCCCTCCTGATGTTTTTAAAATAGTAACATCGAGTCCTGGCTGATGCCATGAAAAAAAAAGAGGGAAGAAAAAGTCACTGAGGGAGTTTGGACTCGGGAGGAGTGTGACCCACCTCCTCTAAAAGGCGTCCTCCCGCCACTTGCAGCACAACATCATAAGTCACTCAGTCCCAGGAAACACGCCAAGGCAACGCGCCTTCCTAAGCCAAGATTTTGTTTTTCGGTCGTTAGAGCTTTACAGCTAAAACCTCGAAAACCTTCAAAGCGCTTGCAGAATGAAGGCAAGCAGCCCCTAACGCAGGGCAAGCCACTCCGGCTTCCCTGTGCCGGCCGGCGCTTTCCCAGGAGTGATGTGCTCTGCTCCGGCACTGCTCTCGGTGCAGGGTAACTGCCCTGGGTCCTCTGGAGACAAAAAGCACCACAAGAACTTTTCTGCTGAGCAGAACAAGACAGAAAGCAGGTCACGGAGAACACCCACGCGAGGAACAGGTAGCACAGCCCTTAACACCAGAGGGAAATGTTTTCATCCAGGCACCACCTGGTTTCAGGCACACCTTTGGCCAGGCATTTCCAACTCAAGTTTTAAAGATCTATTTAAGGACTTGTTTTATGGAGAGGCTTGAGGTAGCTTCATCCATCTCAAGTCACTCCCAACTTCCTGGAAATAGAGTGTGAGGCAAGTTGTCAGTGCCACAGGGGTCACCGCCAATCCTGCTTCACAGCCCCTTGCCCTCCTGGCTTCTCAGGGGCAACCACGTGGGCACTTCTACAACTCCTTCAGGAGTCGTTGGATTTTTATTTTACACCTGAGCCCCCTCTCAGTGTTATGAGGGCAAGTTTGCTTCATCAAAAAGAAGCTCTTCCATGCCCTCAGCCCACTGCACATCACTGCCCATCAAGCACAGATCAGCTTCCTGGGTCCCATTTTGTTTAGGGGTATATGTATCTGTACAAAACATCTGGTTGTTCAGTCGTGGGAGTGCTCAAAAGGCAGTGAGTTTTGCAAGGGGCAGCTCCCCTAGTAAACTAGCAGCTACATGACTTCATCTGCCCACTCTCTGGGGCTGCCAACCCACCACAGAGGAGAGATGGAAGCTGGACCATGGAGGAGCAACACTGGCCAATGCCCCTAGCGATCCTGCTATCCCCTTTGCCTGACGATAATGAAGTTCTCCCCAGATAAGGAGTTGCTCCAAAAGGTCACCCTTCATACTTCCCCTACAGCTTCAAAAGAGATGTCATGTGGCTGTGAACCACTGGCAGGATCCTTCACAGCCACTGGGGATGGCTGAGAGCTTCCAGCAAGCGGTCTGTGTTTATTCAAACACCGGCACACGTTCAGACATCTCAAAGCTGACAGCTTGGGATCCCAGTCATGCCAAACCTCGTGTCAGGCTCCTGCAGCTGGCCATGGAAAATCAGAGCCACAAGGTTCAGATCACTCCGTTTTGTCTCCGCGGCCATGTGCAGGAAACAGCCCCTCTGCGCTCAGCGGGATGCTGCGTCCCACCCTGCCCGGCACTATTAATATACAAAGGGACTAGTAAAGTTTTTTAGAGGAAAAAAGTCGTCTTTAACCTAGATTGTTGAGAACCGTACGGGCATTGCCTTCAGGCTCTTCTGTAACTTTTGGGTTATATTTCAAAGCATTATTTGTGCACAGGTCCAGAAGCACAGGCACAGCTGCATGTACACGGAGGAGTTACCTGCGATAAACTCCCCAGATTCAGACTAAAGGATTTTTCACCATAGTGGACAAAATAGTTTTGCAGGTGGCATTACCAAATGATGCTGGAGAAGGGAAGACACATGCTCTTCTCATTTGCCCGCGAGGAAGCGAGCAGACAGGTTATCGCACCGAAAAGCTGAGCACTCTTCCAACTTTTTTGCAGCCTGTGCCTGCTTGAGGCACTCTGGCACCCCGCTCTCCCCCTAAACCCAGCTCTGTGGTTGCTTTCCCTCCTAGAAAACTCACGAAGCCGTGTGGACCGACTGCGGTCCGGCACGCACAGCAACGGCAGGTAGCCTTGTATCAGCAGGGAATAGGCACGAGGTGGCTGATGCCATTCAACGCTTTTTATTCAAAACCTGTGTCAGCATCAGCAAACGCCAACTGATTAGCTGTTAGGCAGCAAATTATCCAGTGACTCCGCAAATATATTTCGTGAGGAGCGGCATCGTTTTCCCTAATCGTCTGCCATATGGAAAAGAGACTCGGTGATTGTCAGAAACAACTCTAGAAAGGAACTTTCCAGGCTTTTTGTGGCACTCTGCTTCTGCCCTCTTACAGCTTTCCATCGCTGCGGAGCACGGTGCCCCGAGTCTGGGGTGGGATATGGGTCAGGAGAGTGAAGCCTTCCCTGCGGGCACCCACAATTGGTCAGAGGGAGAGGAGCGCTGGGAAAACAATTTTATCTGCGGCGTGTTTAACTTTACTTATCTGAAGCTTAAAGCAAACTCTGGGCTTTTCCCATCTGTCAATAGACCTTCATATGGAAAGAACAACACAGGAAGATTTAGTGCCAACCCAGAAGGTCAGAGGACATATTGTGTTTAATTAGACAATTAAATTTAAACAAAAAGTGACTGACGAACTCAGTGCTCGCTGTACAATTTTCCCTATAGCATACGGCATTTTTTTAATATCTGCTTGACGGAGACGTGCCTTTCTGAGACTGCCTGTCACCTCCCTTTCCCAGCACAAACACTGGTGGAATTTGACTGGTGTTACTCCCCGTGCATGGAGCCAGCAGGGTGCTCTTCCCTTTCCATTCGTGCAGCCAGAGAGATAGGCAGTAACTGATTTATTTGCTGAAATTATGTTTTCCTACGGTTTTATGGGACCAAGAGTTCTTGGAAATAGTGGGAGCTGGACCTGTATTTCAGTGGTTTTTATTAACCAGAGCATGTACCATTAGAGGCACGATTATGCAGCCGGGGCACGGGACGGGAAAGAGTGGGAACAGTGTTCAATTAACAATTTTCCCAATTCTGAAAAGAACTTCACCCCCTTTCCCCCAGGAAGAGGCCAAAAATAGCCTAAAATCAGAAGAAACGAAGGAAAACTGAGGAGACAGTAGAGTCACCAATGCCGAGTGCTTCCCCCAGCTTCAGCGGAGTTGCTGCAGCCTCGGGGCTTGCCCAAGTGACACCCTGGCTTTCCCTTTGCGTTGGAGAAAGCCCCGCTCCTGTGGCACACTGACAGCCACCCACCCTCGGCACTACTTGCCGAACTGAAACACCTGGGTGGGCAGGCAGCTCCACCAGCACACCCCCGGCTGCCCACCCCCTGCCGAGCGCAGGGGCTCGGGATAAGCACTGCCCCGTGCCCAGAACCCTCTCTTGCTTCTTAGATATCAGGATGACTCCTCAGACACCCTCCTGTGGGGCTAGCATGGGTGGGAGGTGCAGTTGGACCTCTCCGCTCTTTGCTTTCACTTCCAGCTCTTCCAAAGGGAGAAGTGCAGCTGTGGTGCTGCAGTGCCAGGGGCCCCCAGGGGAAGGGGCTTTCAGCACAGCTCCGATGGGCTCCAGGATGTTCCTCTCACAAGTAGGAGGGCTGGTGAGCTGCTCCTCGTGTTCAGAGCATTGCTGGTTTGAAAAACAATGCGACGGGCAGCTTAGAAGGGCAGACTTTGTGCCGTGGAGCCCTCTTCTTTAATAACTAAAGAAGTGTGTGGGGCAGCGTTTGCCCGCAGAGTTCACTCCGTGTCAGTCTGCTCCATGGCCACGCACATGCAGCCAAGGAAAAAGAGGCCATTTAGTTTTCCGTGTTTGAAAGAATGAATGTGTTTTCTTTTGGTCTTTAAAAAGTAGTTAAGGTTTCCCTAGTGATGATTGTTTCGCTTGACTGGGAAAAACCTTGTCACTCCAGCCGCGGCGGGGAGGCCAGCTTTGTTCATTGTGCCGGGCACTAGGCGTGGAGGGCAGGGGGGCAGAGCTGGCAGGTACCACGAGGTGCCTCCTCCTCCTCCTGGTGCGTCCTGGCATGTGGGCGACCAAAATGCAGGATCCCGGCCAAAAACTCTCCCGTGACGTGCTCCGGAGTGTGACTGGTAACGTGGTGCAGATCTGGGGTTATGATCTGCTCGGTTTCGCCGTCTCTCAGCCCCCTGAAACTCTCCCTCCGTCTCGGCAGCAATAGAAAGAGCTCAGTGACTGCATCGGTGTGCACCAGGCTGTGACCACTGACCCTGATACTGGCAGCAAGTGACAGCCCGTATTTTACATCATCTTCCTCCTACGCAAACTCCCCTCATTCTCACCAGAGCATTTGCTTCTGCGCTGCACAACAGCTGAAGAGCCTTGTTTTGGCCGGAGGAGCAGCTTGTTGTGGGAGGGCTTTGGATCAGCGGGCATCTTTTGGTTTAGTCACACAAGGCATTAAATAGAAATTTCAGCAGCTTCCTGAAACCTGGCACAGGCAATGCCAGTCAGGCTCCCGCGGCCCTTGTTCAGCAAATACAAAGCGAGGCCCAACAACAGACTTCACTTAAGTTAATATAAGGAGACATAGTTTGATGACTGAAAGGCGCTTCTGGGTGCCTAGCAATTCTAGTCCGAAGCCCCAAGCCCCATTAGAAAAATTACTTCGATAGCTGGGGCATAGAAGCTTCTGCCAGGGCATAGCAGCTTCTGCCACTTTCCAAGGCCTCCATCTCCTTTAGAGAGAGAAAAAATCCTAATATGTGCATTATTTCTTTTACTTGAGGCGCTTGGTTTTCCAGAATAGTCTCATTTTAGCCAGCAAGGATTTTGTCTGTCACATGTGAGAACTCACTCCACCCTGACTTTGTGAGGAATGCCCTTTTCTCCAGTGGGACCAGGAAGCAGTCCCACCAAGACCAAAGATCTAGGGTAGAGGGTCAGAGAGATAAAGCTACTGTCTTCTCTGCCTTCTGCAAGAGTTCAGCATGCATGATAGAGAAGCCTCGGGAAAAATGCCTGAAAGCCAGGAACATCAGCTCAAACCAGTGAGAAAAATATTCCAGTGTATTGGAAAAAACCAGGAGCTCGTTGCAGGCTCCCTCTTCCTGCTCGTGACAAAGGTGAGGAGAATTTGGAGCAGCAGAGGCAGATGAGCGAGCAGCAGTCCTTCAGTTTGACCTCCCCTATCACAATGGAAGGAAATGGAGCAGCTGTGGGAGCCAGCTCCACAGAAGCCACCCGTTGCATACAAGGATGCTTGCAACCTCCTCAACCACAAAGCACAAGCAGAGCACAGCAGGGGTGCGGGATTCACCTCGGTGCCACGCTCAGGGTTAATCATTACGGAGAGGAGAAGCAGCGTTAGACCTCTCTGTTCAACTTGGCAAAGAAGGAAAGAAGCTGAAAAAGCCTGAGAGTGATGGCAAATCCTCCGCTGGAGCTCAGAGGGCCTCAAATACGGCCGTCGCCATGAGGCGTTTCTTCCTGCTGGAGAAGCTTTACTTCGGTAAAGCCAAAAATCCTAATGCAGATCAGCTATAACTGACTTTCCTGTAAAGCTGGTTGAATTAATTGTCAGCATTACACACGTTCAGCCTACTTGCCTGGGTGGGAACTGATCCAGCTCTCTGGAAATGTATTTGTTACTCATTAAGTACACACAAATAGGGTTTGTAAGCAGTTCTCAGCTTGGAGAAGGTAAGTGAGTAATTCAGAAACAGGTAATCACTTTTGGTGGACATCTACTTAAGCTGCACAGCGCTTCTTCCTCAGCAAGCAGCTAGCTCTTTAAAGCCAGCAGATTATAAAAATCCTTGCCAGTAGCCAAAAGTGGGCCCTGGTGAACTGATTTGTGAGGAGAGTCCCAGAGCGCCGCAGTCCATCTGCACAACACGCCATAGGCAGCCAGCTCGGGCGTCCAGCTGAGAAACGTGATGTGCGGTCCAAAGATCTGACCCTATATCAGGGAACTTGTCATCGGCTTTGATGGAAACTGCTCCATTTCCATCTGGAGACCTGCATTTGATCTCTTTCCCAGTTCCAGAGTATCCAGCGCTGTCTTTCTGGTTCATTTCTGCTCACCGGCTCTTCTAGCAGCAGAGCACAAGTTGGGCATGTGGGCTCTTGAGCCTCTGTCGGCTCTAGAGCTTCTCACTTCCATGCTGCTGGTGGGAAGGGACACCTGCCCAGCCTTCCCAAGCCTGCCAGTGTAAATCCCAAACTGCTGCTAGCTCCTACATGCCCTCTGAGAGCAGAAGACATGCCCTTCTCAACACCAACGTAACTGCATCAGTCTTTGCTCACTTGATTTGAAGCCCAGCCCAGCAGCCAAAAGGCCAGAGCTGCAGCTTAGGATACAGAAGAGATTCAGCCTCTAAAAGTCACACCAGAGTGTCCCAGTAGACAGTGGTTTGGTAGGGCAAAGCCTTCTTGCAAGAAACAACCTTCACACAAGACTTGTGCTCTTACATGCCAAGGAGGTGGGATGGGAGCTGTAGGCTTTGCCAAGTCCCTGGGAAAGGGCATGTTGGGAAGCAACACAGGCGCTCAGACCAGCAGGAGATGGTAAATTCCCAGATATTTCCAATCTGGCTTATTTAGACTGGTAGATAAAGGTCCTCACGGGAGGTGGGCTGCTGAACGCTCTCTTTCTACAATTTCAAGGCAAGTTTTTAGGGATTTAAACCAGGATCCTATATTTACAGTCTACTTAGAGGTATTTTGGGTCAGAGACACGAAAGGCAAAAGTAACATCAATGAGTGGAAGAAAGCAGCATCTAGTACTTGGGGGCTTTTGAGTCTGATTTCTGTCTGTCTGCTTCAGGAGGCAGCCCAGCAACCTTGGGACTGGACTGGTCTGCCCTCTGACATGGGCCACGATGTGAGTTGAAATGCCCAGAGCCCATGTCCCCAAAGCAGGGGCGATGCAGATGGATTTCCTCCCCTCCCAAGACCCCCAGCGGGCACACACGACCACGGTGTGATGCTACGTCACTCTTCCATTCGGCCTGACGTTACCAGGCAGGGTGGACACAGGCCAGGGAGCAGAGCCACTGACTTCCAGGGCTGTCGTAGGCATCTGAAGTATTTCCTCTGGCATTAGCACAGAGGGCATTGATATGGACACCGTAAATATAACACCCGAGGAGCATAACGTCCGTAAGCGCTGGGGATGCACGAGCAAGATCATGCAAAAGCAATGCCAAACCATGCAACGCTAGCGCGGCGATCTGCAGGAGAAGCTGGATGAGAAAGTCCTGGCTTTTAGACTTGAGCTTTCCTGCTGCTGAAGCCCCCAGCAGCTCATACTGCTCTTGGACACAGAAAACATTTCCATTGCTGTTCCCTCGCTCTGCCCGCTTCCCGCTCTTCCGCTATTTGGCCATAACTGAGCTTCGCTTTGTGGAATATGTGAGTGTGAAATGCATCTCTCTTCCATGAGCAAGTGAAATGTGAGGATGCGTTTGAAGCGTCTTTGGCTGGAGTGGGAAGGCGGAGATGGAAGGGAACTAAAAAAGGGCCAGGCTATGGCTGTGGTAATTTGTTTAGAAACAGAAATTTTTTTTAATTAGTCATAAGCCCTGAACATACCCACTTTTACTGGGTATATGAAGTGTAAAAAGCTGATTTAGAAGAGCAGTTATAAGTTTCATAAACATGACTAAACTCTGAAGCTGAATGTTCAACAGGCGTGACCTTTTAATTCCTCTCTAAATCAGTTTAGCACTTTCATTTGTGTTTGGAGTCCCTCATGTTTGGATAGCACTTTGATGATTTAAAGTACTATTTAGAGTTTTATTGTCTCTCCTGCTTTGGAGCTGGAACCACAAACCCTCTGCTAAATGGCTGGAGGAGTTCCTGCTTTCACAGGAGCCGCAAGGAGCCTTAGCTGCAGTTCCTCAGCATCCCCAACACACCACCACGGGGTGGGCCCCTTTCCTAGGCAGCTCCTACAGAAAATCAACAACCAGGAGAGGCTCCTCCAGCAGTGGAAATGCAGTTTAACACTCCTTGGTTTCAGATCCTTCCAGAAGCAGCATATTAGAAAGACGATGGCTTTGGGAAACCTCTTTGCCCAGAGGTTTGCAAGCAGCCAGGATGTTGGGGCAGCACACACCTCCCCGCTGCCGCAGACCTGCCGCATACACACCACGTGGGGCCCAAAGCATCTCTCTGGGCGATTTTTGTAGCGACCGAGGGGCCTCTCTTGAGCAGGAGGCCTGGCTCTGCATCCCACAGGCTCAGGTCTTCAAATAGCACTCACTCCAAGTGCTATTAAAAAAAAGAGGTCTAGACCTGAAGGCAAAGAGAGGCCTGTTACAGGCACCGTGCACCCACCGACCAGTCCTGCCTTATGCTGCAAGGTGATGTGCAGGCAAGGGCAGTGAGGTCAGCTGTGACAGCTCTTGGCAGCCGTTACTCCTGGCACCGGGGCTTGTGGGCACACATGGGGCTTCTCTCCACCGGAATGAGACAGACAAAAGTTGTTTGTTTGCCATGGACTGCTTCTGAGCTCACCATATGGGCACCCCAGAGACTTTCTGCTTTGCCAGCTTTACAGCTGTACGGTCCCGAATGGGTATGGGGAGCACAAACCCTGCAATTTAGGTGAAGTTGCTCCCAAGGACTTCTACTTTGCTGGACACGACAACCAGAGGCTCCCAGGAGCACAGTGAGGCCAAGCTAATTACAGGGCTTCAAACACCTTCAAATACAGAGCATCTCACATGCCCTGCTGCTTATTCCTGACTCCCCACACAGCAGTGTCAGGATGGAAACAGGCAGAGTATCGCTATCGACTTCAGCCAGATTACCCCATTCCCTGTTCATGCAGATCCAGATCCCACTGTGCCCTTTCTCCTTCAGGCAGAGGGCTCGTCACCATCACACCCAGGAGCAGACTCACCCAGCCGGGTGAGGACAGGGGGTGGCACAAGCTCAGCAGAGCGAGAGCACCGGCAGTGCACGGCTGCTGCGCCGTGCAGGTCCAAGTGACCTTGGAGAACAGGACGGAGGGAGGAATCCATGTTAACCGGACACTTCAGCTGCCCCCCGGCCCATTGCAGCAGAAGGCGTGACCACGAGCAGACCTCAGCGCAGCAGCACCCGCAGTGATTTTATCCTCTGCTTCGTTTTCAGAGTTAAAGCCCCTCCACACTCCTCTGAGCCATATTAGTTATGAGTCACTGAAAAGTGCCGGCTTTAGCAACTCGGCTCAACTTCTGCAGGGCTGGGTACCTACCTCCACCGCCAAAGCCAACGTCCTGCCACGCCTGCCTGGTGCGAAAGCATCCGACGAGCGCGCCGGGAGTGCCAGCTGGGCAGCCCTGAGCCGGGGAAAGGCCAGCGGGGCAGTGGGGGAAGAAGCCGTCACGGCATCAGGAGAGGAGCTTTCTTGCTTGCGAGGAGCCACGGGGGTTTCCTACGCTGCTTCTTTTACGCTGCCTTTGAAGCTCGCACACGGAGCCAGCGAGCCCCGCTGCACCCCGGCACACCTCTGAGCCCTTAGGGAAAGGGACGGGATCCTCAGAGACGCGGAGAGGGTTACCCAACCCTATATCCTGGTGCGGCACGTGGGGTTGGATCTTCCAACCCAACCGTGCGCTGACACGCAGGGGTGGGGCGGGGGAGGAAAAAGAGGATTTCAGCTGTTAACTCCTAAGAAATTGAGGAAAATCGCTCCTATATAAATGGCCCTGATCTCCCACGAGCTGGTGCATGCGATGCCGCACGGATGCCAGCTGGAGGGGTGCTGGGTTTTTGGTGGAAAGTGGAATTCAGAGGCCAGCAAAGAACTCTGCTGCTTTAGCGCATGTTTACAGCCTCGTGGGGTGTCGAGGAGGAAGAGGTTTCTCTAACTCGAAAGGGAAATGCTCATCTGAAACAGGAAAACGGAACTTTCTTTGGAGCGTTAATGATGGAACATCGCCTCTGCAATGGCTGTGCCTTGAATTCCTGGGCATGCAGTGGGGAGAGGATGCCTGGGGAGAAACACCCTGCCCTGCTGTGGGCTCACTTGGGGCTCTAGGTAACCCTGAGGAGCTGATGCCGGCACATTTGAGGGGGGGATCTCCTCGGCCAGAGCAACGGTGGAGTCACTGAGCGCCCTGAGGGCACCCCTCAAAACCCCAGAACCCCCGTCCTCGGATAAGGGAAGAGAGCGATGCTGGCAACGTGCTGGACACACAGAGCACCACCGAAGGGTGACCCAGGCAATTCAGGTTCATCATTTATAAAGAGAGATCTGATTGCTTCTATTTATTTTTTTTTTAAGTGAAATTGTTGCTAAACTAAATATGTCTCTTGAAAGGCTATTTTTAAGGCGGGCAGCACAACACAGCGTTTATGGATATAACTCCAGGGCCAGCCCCCAGGCACGGATTTAGCAAGCAGCAGCTTCTCACTGATGAGCTGCAAAAGACTGTGACATCCTTTAAATAAGTGGAGATGATGAGTTTCATATTAAAATCCAGATAGCCTTTCTTGGAACAGCGCTGTTATGGTTGAAAAGGATGCTCGAGCCGTTTTCTGGTCCAAAAAAGGGCAAGGAGATGAAGACTAGTTATATCTAGCCGTATAATCACAAGGGCACTGGCAGAAGCGATACAACGAACCCATAAAAAACATGGGCATAGAAAGCCAGAGTTTATATCTTTGTACCTTAATGTTTCTAAATGTATTTTGTCTTGGGGGAAGAGCAAGGGAGAAGAGAAATGAACGTAGGGAAGACACCTGGTTCTCCGAACGACCAGGGTTTTCAGCAGGGCCCAAGCCCACAATCTCCGAGGCAGTGTCTGTGGGCAGCAGCCGGTTGCTGAAGTCCTCCTGCTACACGCAACTATGTTTAGCTCCTCTTCGAGCGTGAGGGAAGCAGAAGAGGAGGTAGAAAAACTTAGTGATCTTCTCCTCTCAGACATTTTGCTGTTCATTTCCTTCAGCAGCACACGAAGCACTTAGTCACTTGCTCTCCGACAGGCTTTTTCTAATTTTAATTTTCCAAATCAAAACAAAAAGAGAAAAAGGAGGTTCCTTCCCAAATAAGCAACTAGTGGAGGAGGCTGGGAGGAGTGAGCAGTGAGCGGCCAGGACTTCACCCCACAGCTCAGCCGGCTGCTGCAGACACCCAGGAGAGTGTTTGCAGAGTGCAGGAGGAGTGAGGGCAGGCGCTGCCGCTTCCTCTTGCTGGGTGACAGCTCGACGAGCTGCTTCAGCAAGCCAAGGTGCAAAGCATCCTCCGCTGCCTCCGGAGCTGAGATATGCCTCCTGCCCCACTACAGGAGCTTGGTACTTGCCCTCACAGTCAGATCATTTGCAGGGTTAGAACACACCACTCACGCTCCAAGTGTTTTCCTGCAGCCAGGCAAGTGACCTTGCCATCTAAACCACACGTCCAGCGTGGATGTCCTCCATTCTCCAACCCAGAAATACCAACGTCAGAGCAGCGGTTCCTCTGGGATTGATTTTAGTAAGCCAGCAACCATAGGTCTCGCACTAAAGGAGTCCTTAAGGTTAGAAACTTTTGTCAAAACTGGCTCGCTCCAACAGTGCCGTAGGAAAGCTAAGGATGGCGGATGCCCTTCCAGACTCCTCTGACCCTCAGGAGGGCAGAGGGCCCTTGGCACTGTCCCTTCCTCCAGCGAGCGCTTGCCCTTCATCTGCCAAATGCAGGCACCGGCACAGGCACTGAGGGGCTGAGACGCAGCCTCAAAAGGGAGAGCAGGAACAACAGCCAGAAACAACAAGCCTCTGAAGGCAAGCACCGTCCAGAGCCGGGCATTTGGTTTCTCTCCTCTGCAGCGCATCTCAAAGGGTCCGAGGACAGGAAGGCAATCCTCAAAACCCATCCTTTTCACGCACCAGAGAGCAAACCCGCTGGGGTGCTGGTAACGCAAGTGCATTTTACAACTGACTTGGGATGGGTTTTTTTGGAGGGCTCAGAAGGCGGCCTTCTGAGACTCGGCTTCCTGTTGCTTCAGCTTTACTACAAAGCAACATAAATAGGTCTTCATTCTTTGTTGGTGTTTAGTGCCGCAAGCAAAACAGGCATTGTTAACCTAAAAATAGGAAATGCTGTGGCAGCTTTGAAGAAATTCAGCGTTTTTTCCTGTCCTGATACAAACACGGTGGCCGAGTGCCAGATGCCTCCGTCCTGCTTTGAAGACCGACGAAATTCTTTGCGACGCTGATAAATTACTGCTTTGTTAGCGCTCGGCAAGCTCCAGCAACACCAGCAAAGCCTGGTATTTCCTTCTTCTGCCTCGTATAGGAGAGCGGGAGGGCGGGTGGGGGGGAGGGGGGAGGATGCTTNGTGCATTAAAAAAACTGTGTCTGGCAGGTCTAGGGAGGTTCTCCTTCCTCTCTGTCCTGGTGAGACCACCCCTGGAATACTGGATCCAGTTTTGGGCCCCCCAATTCAAGAGAGACAGGGATTTACTGGAGAGTCCAATGGAGAGCAACGAGGATGATTGAGGGACTTGAACATCTCTCCTATGAAGAAAGACTAAGAGACCCGGAGTTGTTTAGTCTGGAGAAGAGAAGGCTGAGAGGGTATCTTATTAATGTCTATAAATATCTGAGGGGTGGGGGTCAAGCAGAAGGGGCCACTCTCTTTCCTGTGGTGCCCAGCGATAGAACAAGGAATAATGGGTGCAAGCTTAGAACATAGGAGGTTCCACCTCAACACAGGGAGAAACTTCTTTCCTGTGAGGGTGACAGAGCCTGGAACAGGCTGCCCAGAGAGGCTGTGGAGTCCCCTTCCCTGGAGACTTTCAAAACCTGCCTGGATCTGTTCTCCTGTGTGTCCTGCCCTGGGTGATCCTGCTCTGGCAGGAGGGTTGGACTAGATGATCTCCAGAGGTTCCTTCCAACCCCTGACATTCTATGATTCCTGGTGGTTTTCCCTAAGAAGCACAGTGGTGACTCCTGGGGGAAGATGCGCTGGCACGGTCCTCACACCAAAGTGTTAGGTGCGGTACCTGTACGCGCTGGGACCAGGGCAATGGGGCTGCACCAGCACGAGCACTGCTGCCAGTGCCTTTACTGGGGTCCCAGCCACACGGATGCCCACCCCACCGCTGTGCCATCGCCTCCAGTGCAGTTTAATGGGGCTTAGCCAGCCCTGCCACGCTTGGGGCAGACTTCTGCCTTGCAGCGTGGACAGAGAGCAGCAAGCAGAGCCCAACCAGTCACAGCCCGAGCAGAAAAATGACCCTATCCAAGAGCAGTTGTTTGCCATAAGGTCTCTTGCAGCTCCATCCTTTGGTGGCTGTAGGGGTCAGGTCTCTCTGAGAGATCTCTGAGATCTCTTTGAGAAGTTCATCTTAGTTCACAGAGTGATTTTAAGCCACCTCCAGCACCGAGGCTCCTCACCCACTGCAAGGTGTCAGCAACCACAGGGGTGATCCCCCAAGCAGCAGCTCGGGGCAGCCGCCTGCCCAGCTTCTGCAGAAACCCAGAGCTATGTGACACCTCTGGTCACAGTTTATTTACCTCCCACAGCAGCTCAAAGATGCAGGCCAGACTTGTGAGCTGTTATAAGCCACCAGACACCAAAATTTATGCAGTTTTTAACATCCCCAGAACCTCAGAGATGGTCAAACAAGATCACCAAGCCAATTTTTGGGCATATCCGATCCAAGTATAACTCAAATATTTTGGAGGATGGAAGATGTCCCCTGAAAGCCTAGCTAGCTGTTGAATTGTTTTACACATCTCCTTGTGGCATAATTTCAGTGTCACAATTCAGGATTAACATTTTAGGGTTAGTGTTTCCTCTTCGGCGCAGTTATTGTGCTGTGTTTGCAATCCATTTTTGCCTCCCTGGAGCGGGCAGGAGGAGAAATCTCAATATTTCGTCCCCATGCAGGGTTAATTCCTCTACCACTTTGGGTACTGTGCAAGAACCAATGGGCTGAAGCTGCTATTGCAAAGCCACCCTACTTTTAGCAGTGTGCTGGCTCAGAGCGTGGCAATCCTGTCCTCAGGAGGCAGGGACCAACAGATGAGCATAGAACTAAAATATTAGTTCAGTGGTACTGAATCATGGCTTAGGAAACCTCCACTTCCTGAAGGAAAAAAAAGAAAAGGAAAAAATTCCTGAGCATTTCCGAGCTCTCAAGTTGCTCCTTTTGTTAGGAATGGAAGGAAGCTACAGAGAGGCATTTTCTCCTATGGGATGATCTCTAGAAGTTCCCAATATCCCCCGGGGAGATTTCCTATTTGAAAAACAAGTCCAGCTCTCTACAGAAAAGCACTGAGACCTTCACAGTCTCAGATTGAATAGTACCAAGATCAGCTAGAAATCACAAGATACCTTTAGCTTGGAGCTAGTTGCTTTTGGGTGACTTTGCGGAGCTCCGCTGCCTGGCTGGCTAGCACTGCTTGGAGACACTGTTTGGCCTGTGGAGGATAAAGCCTAATTTTTCACTGCAAAGTCCTATAGCTGCCAAGGTCTCTCAGGGATGCAATGTCAGAGGCTCCCCAGCCTTACAAGGAATGGGAAGGAAGATTTGCTGAAAATAAGCCGTACTACTTTGCAAATGCACCGTCCCTGTCGCACGGCAAGCTGCTAATAAAAGCGATATTTGCATTTTTTGCATAAGACCATTTTGGATTCACTGTTCCTTCACCTGCACAAACACCATGACTCTCTGCATGAAAAACAAGTCAGGAAGCTACTGATGAGAAAGCGTCATTTCTGATGCTATATCTACAGGAATTAAGGAAAAGGCTTCGTGTATTCACTTTTAGAGCAGGCAAAGCTCTTCAAACAGTGGCCACCACAAGCCACCCGAGTCCTGGTGATAGAACCATCAGCGGAGGAGGCTCACACCTCCCCAGTGCTACACTGGCAATACATGCCTGGGGTGCGTGGCTAACTGGGGACACGTCCCCAGGCCACCACCAGGGAGAAGGACTCATTTCTCCTGAGCAAAACCACTGCCGGCACCTTTCCAGCCCACAGGCCGTGGGTCAAGAGCCATGATTGCCACCCCAGGGTTAGCTCCCAACCGTACACCAGCGCTTGCAGAGCTCTGCACAGGAGCTATGCAAATATTATGGCTCAGTCCTCGCCGTTGCTAATCACGAATGTAATTGTCTATGCAAAGACGGTGCACCTTAGCTAGTGACTGCCTGGGCCCATGCCGCAGCCCGCTCACCCCTGCCTGATGGGAAGGCAGGAACCCTCAGCACCCAGCGGTGCCACCAACATCAGCTGAAGCTCCAGCTCATGAGGGCAGATGTAAAAATCTCACAAGACCCGAATCCGTGAGTGGTGTTACCCAAGCAGCGGTACTACGGACGCAGAAGTCCACAAATAGAAGTAATTCATCTCGGCCAACACGCGCCTACAGAAACAGCAGCACAGGTCTGTCCCTCTCATGTAGTCGTGGGAGGGGACATGGCACAAGTAGATGGAAGGTGTCCTATTTTATTTAGCTTATAAAAAACTGTAAGCTTTTTAGGGTATTACAGTCACTCGTTCTGGAATGGAAAAGTTTATAGGCTGGAAACAGTGTCTGGCTAATGAGCTAAGGTATTTTTAATAGCCAGGGCGTTAGAGGTACTAACAAAAAAAGGTGTTGATGAGGTGATTATTCGTGACACCCACTGAGGTGCCAGACGACAACAAAGCACTCGCAAATCGGCGACTAGCACATCCCAGAAAGTGGCTAGATTGGGGGGTGGGGTGGGTGGAAGACGAGATTTTGGGCTTTTGTAGAGAGACGTAGTTAAAAAACTGGTTAACTGAAAGCATCTGGAAAATGATAGCTACGGCAAGCAGCTAACAGAGTCTCATTTGAAAGATCGACATTCCATTAAAGAAAGGGTTGTCAATTTGAGTTCAAGCAGCTTCAAAGGCAAGGAACAAAAGTACCGGCAGAATGGAGGACCTGGACAAAATTGGAGGAAAGCTGTAGCCACGTTTCAGCCACAGAGCGGTCAGCACTGGGGTTTGGGACTGGCAGCGGAGCTCATCGCGTGGGCTCTCGGTTTCAAGCAGAAAGCTTTAGACACGAGGTCACAGGTAATGCACGCGTGGGCCGTGCTCCTTTGCTCCACAATGCTGTTGCTTCCTTAGATCGAGAAGATGACAATATAAAAAGTGACTCTGCTCCGAGGGGACTGGTCGCGAGTGTTGGATTTAGTGAGTCAGTCATGGGACTTGTCGAGTCTCCTGATCCCATTGGAAAATATGAAAAAACTCCAGCCCTCTCTTCAGACAAGCTTGCCCTCTGTATGCCAGAGATCCCGTTCAGGTCGCACGGGGCCCTTTCCCACTCCTGTGCCGCACCCAGGACATGACGGGAAGGCTGTGATTTGAGGGAACCACGCTGCCACAGCCAGGCACATGAGAGCAGCCTGAGCACTGAAAGCACGGGGTAAATTTGCCCCTGGATGAGTTTTCCTTTGCAGATCCCTCTTTGAACCGCTTTCCAGAGCCACGTAACGTTTCAGCACTTTTAAAGCACTGAGGTGCATTGCCTGGCTGTAATTTAATCGAGTAAAAGTTTCAGCCCATGCAAATGGAAGCCATGAGCAACCTGTGCCTTTCAGCCCTGTGAGAAAGCAGCCACGCCAGTCCAGCACCCCATACCAGCCCAGCATCCCACACTCAGGAGCCATTAACGCCTGAATAAGGGGAAGGAGGACAGAAAGAAATGGAATAAAAAACCTGAACTAGAAGCATGTCCTAAGCTCTGGCTTTGCGCTTTTGGTGGCTGCTGCGTGAATTTGCGGTGTGACTTTGTGACTGAGCGAGTTGATACCAGAGCTGCGGTTACTCAGATTAAAATAGGATTTCAAAACCAAGCAGGGACCCACTGTGCACGGTGCTACATCCTCTGCGTATACGTGGCCAAAGGTATTTCCCTCCCTGACCCATTCCTATCCCCCTCGCTTGCTTCTCCCCTTCCTCATTTTCTGCCGGACAGACACCAGGGACTCACTCAGCATATCGCTGTGGCCGTTTCTCACAATGGAGAGAGCCAAGAAAGAGCCGGTCGCCCATGGCCTCCTCTAGCCCCGTGGCCCACGGTGGCCCAGCACAGCCAGGGCACGACGCTGACGATGTGCCCAGCAGCCAGCTCCGTTCCTGTTCCACCAGCAGCCAGAATTCGCTGTGCTATCACTTTGGCGCACTCCTTCCTTCGCTGGCGAGACAGGCCAGAACTAAACTTTTCCATCGAGACGGGTAAACAAAGACTTTAGGTTTTTTTCCTCTCGAACAAAGTTTAGCCCAGGAAGTCACGTGAGCGCAGCTGCATCCAGCACGTATATCCAAACCGGCTCGAGCTGCGGGCGGCGTATGGATGTACAAAAGCTGATACAGAACAAAGCTCTGCCCTGGAAACGCACTTCCAACAGCACGTGGAAGTGCACCAGAAACATCTCGTCCTTCCGCATGACGGCCAAATCTGACTCCTGGCTGACGTGGTTTCCCCAGCACACACCACAAACCAGGGAGCACACGCCGTCACTTCAGACCATCAAAGCCAGCTGCGGTGCCCTGGCTCTTCCCACCGCTTCCCACAACCCCTAAATGTTTTCCCTGAATTGCTGTCATGCGTTTGCCCCGCGCACAGAAGTCACCCTCAGCAGGACGCTGAAATGCAGGTACAGGAACTCTGCCGCTGGAGGAGCCCAGCCCCCACAGCCAGCCTGTGGATGGAGGCTGGAAAATCACCCTGCGAAATATCCGTGCTCCAGAGCGCACAGAAACAGCGAGTGGTTTGCCTCAGAGGCAGCAAAAACACAGGGATTTGCTGATGGTCATTTTCTGCTCTTAGAGCCCTAAATCCATTCGCCAGTCAGCCAAAATGCCAGAGAAAAAGAATGTGAACTTACGGAAAAAAAAAAAAAAAGGTGTAATTAGACCAAAGTATTTTCCAGTGATATTTAGAGACAGTCCCAAGCCTAGCATTGATCGCTCAGCAAACCTGCTGCCTCAGAACCCGTGCCAGGCTACCCCTGCAGCTATCCTGCTTCCCCTGCACTTCCTCGCTCTGCACGCAGCTCCGAAACACTGCACCCGAAGAAGGCGGTAAATGCAGACCGTGCCCTTTCACCCTGCCAGGGAGGAAGGCAGGGTAGGAGGCTCAAGGGCAGCAAGACTAGAGCACAAGGCGCTGACTCAGCTGTCTCCTCAGCCGGCGCTGTCCCGAATCTGTGTTTTGCTTGCTGAAAAATAATTTCCATTGATGCTGTTATTACTGCATCCCTACTTGTGCTCCTTCTCTTACCTCTCTTCCCTCTTTGGTGGGCTTTTCCAGATGTTTTCCGATAGAGGACATTGTCTCAGTAACCTCAGACCCACGTGTGGGAAAAATTCAATGCAAACTGGCCAGGTGAGCAGATCTGCGGTGGCTCTGCTTAAACCAGAAGCCCTGCTGCTGGCTGCAAAGGTGCCTCCAGCGCAGACAGCTGACAGCAGACAGGTTCCAACACCCTGTGATCCTCTGAGCAGTGAGACGTCTCCTGTCCCTATATTGGGGCTGCCCACGTACACTCAAAAAGCTCTGCCCCTATCTTATTCCTGGTAAAAGCACAGACATGGAGGCGTTTGGCTGGAAAACCATTCATAATCCCATTTCCCGTGGATCTGGGGCCCGTTGCCTCAGCTGGATACTCTGCTCTGGAGTCCCCCAACATGCCCTTGTGTTGCAACACACTGAAGCTGTCCAGTGGGAGCCAGCGACAGCTGACTCCGGCATTCCCACTTGACATCTCATTCCCTACGGAAATGAGCTGTCAGGGCCGCGCGGCTGGGATGACAGCTTCCAGTTGTGCTGCGCTCCCGGCGTGCAGCCCGTTCCCAGTAGAAGGGCAGGATTCTCACATCAGGTACTCTCCCCAGGTCCAGCAGGCAAGTCGTTTTGTTCTGATCCCCTCAGCCGATTTTGGCAGCGCCGAACAGATCAGTCAGCTCAGTAGGCAGCTCTCAGTGACCGGGGAAGACAAGTCAGCATAGCTCAGGGCTGCTAAACTGCTCCTTTGTGCCATGTGTTCCCAGCTCAGAGACACGGAGGTCCCAGGCTGAAGCCCTGCCAGACCAGCGGAACACCCGTATCACACAGAGGGCAACAGTCCCTCTCCCCATGGAAGAGAGTGGCTTTCCAGGACTAGCAGTTGGCACAGAGTTTTCCAAAACTGAGGGCACCCTGCTCCCAGCCCAGCAGCCAAACAACTGTGCACTCCCTATATACGCCGGGCATCATCCCAGCCCTGCATGGGCTGTGTGTGTGGCAGTCTCGGTTTTTAATACCAGTGTCTGCCTTGGATAACCATTAAGTAGCGGGCACAGCAGTTCTCAGGCTGCCAGGCTACCTGAAAAGCACCCCTCTAAAACCCACAAACCAAACGTAGTACAAGGAGCCCGTAGTGGACACGTGCTGCCAGAACCAGGGAAGGTCTCCTCCCTGCCCAGGGCTGAGCAGAAACTCAATTGCAGAAGTGAGATTGAGAGGCGGGAGGAGGGCAGGAGCCCTGCTGCCCAGACACTGGTGCCCAGAGCGTGAGCTCGCTGTGGGGCCGGCAGCCTCGCTGGGGCACATGGCTTAGCCCAGAGCTCATCTTGAAAAGGACGACGTAGAGCAAAAGCTTTTGCAGGACACATCCATAAAGAGTTTCTTGACACCGGGACTAGGTCAGACTGGCACGATCCATCACCGCCTTCCGAATTCAAGGCCGGGCTGCGATGTGTACTCACATTTGTACCACGGCGGGCTGGAATTGAAAGCCATGGTGACGACCCAGCTGAGGAAAGGAGGACTCAGCCCGACGTGTTGTGAGTTCCGCTCAGCCCTGTTGACTCCTGCAGTTACTGAAGTGACACCGTCTGTTGATGTAACAGGGACTGACTCAGTGGGAACAAACCCTGAGGGAAAGGTCCTTCTGAAATATTTGTTCCTATTATTTACTCTGTGGCTTAATCAGACATCTCTGCAGAAAAATCAGCGAGTATCTCCCCTCGCAGTTTACTGAAAATGAGGTCACTGGCTGTGATTCATTTACAAAGAGCTTCCTAGGAATCAAAATGCTACAGCAGAAGAAAGCGACACCACATCTTTTGCATCCCAGGACTGCCACCATCTAAAGCACATATTTTAAGTGCCTGAGCATAAAAAGCCAAGTTTGCTTTCTTTTCCTGGGACACACTTGCTCCAGCTGCAGCCGGCAAATTGGGAGACACGAGAACAGGCGTTTTTTGCTACAGCTGCGTGAAAAGTCAGATGGTGATGAACTGCGTATTCATGCCACATGCATCATCAAGATTTACCATCAAACGCAATGTTCTGACAAGGAAATGTCAAGATTTGGCTTCATCCTTCCAGTCTGATGCAAAGCTTCCTCGGAACTTTAAGCTCTTCTTTTCGCCGTTGAGCATTAACACCTGCTATTTCTATGGGATACAGAGGAAATTTCGCAAGAGCAATCCAGCAGACAGACCTTTAGCACAAGCACATTTCTAAACTACAGGGCAACCGTATTAAACGAAGCTCCTTTCAACACATGTACACGGAGAATAACAGGAAGCCCCAGCACCTCAAGAGCTCTAGTTTGAGATCAGTGCTTCACACAAGTAAAATTTTTTCAAAAAATAAGCAGTAGGTAAAAAGTTGAGATTGATTCACAGAATCACAGAATGTTAGGGGTTGGAAGGGACCTTGAAAGATCATCGAGTCCAACCCCCCTGACAGAGCAAGATCACCTAGGCTACGTCACACAGGAATGCGTTCAGGTGGGTTTGGAAAGTCTCCAGAGAAGGAGACTCTACAAGCTCTCTGGGCAGCCTGTTCCAGTGCTCTGTCACCCTCACCGTGATTCAACTCTACCATTCCTTTAAAAAGGCAATGCAAAACCACCCACCTTCAGATCAGTTGTGAGCAAGAAGAAAACCACTGGCTTGCTTGGAAAGCCCTCGTCCCCCCATTCCCAACGTCTCAGTGCCCTCCAGTCAGTTACAGAACGGAGCGCCCAGGCTCTGGCAACAAACAATGTTTTCAAGGTTGACAGCTGACGTATCAGCAGATAAATGCAGAGAGAAGAAAGTTACATCTTCCCAGAGAAGCAGCTCTTGAATGCCATTCCCACCTGACGAGTTTCCCCTGTTGTGCAGCTTCCTGAGGTTTGTCTTAGATTTTTGATAAGATACTGGGAGTTTACGTACTGTGGAATTGTCGTCTGCGAGAAGAGTGAGTGCATGAGCGTTCAAGCCTTCGGATTAGGTTTCAGAGAGGTGCACAAGTGCCCCTCTCCACAGTTTGTTATACACTGTTAGTAGCTTCAGAAGTTTACAAACCTACACAGTGCCTTCATGCTGCTGCCTGTGGCCACCAAGTGTCCACTGATCCTCTCTGGGCTGTGGGACACAAACGAGCAGGTACCTACACAAACCTAAACCTCCACTTCGGCCCCTGGGTGTAGGGGAGGGCACGTGAACGTGACTACGAGCCAGCTGTGAGAGCTGCAGCCCATGTGGATGGAGGCAACCCTGATTTGAAGGTGCCTGTTGATACAGGCCTCTTTCCTCTGCCCTCATTTCGCTCTATCAGAGCAGCCCCCACACAGGAATCCTTCACAGCTGAGAGAGCTGCTACAGGTAGCACAGAGACCCCGGACCCAAGGGACAGAAAGGTGCAATGCGGCCGCACATCCAACGCAATCCCGAGGCAGATTTTCAATCTTTGTTTCTGGGTGGTGCCCCACAAGAAACTGGGAAGGTGTTGTAAAGTCATTATAACCTGGCAAGCCTCGGCCCTGCCTGATCTCATTAATCAATCCTTCTCAGAGAAAGGCAATAATTTCCATGGTATGCTGCCAAACTCCCTCCTCCACTTCACAAGTGATTCTGAGGCGCTTTACATACCACAGCAGCTATGCCCGGACCAAGCGGCAGAGCATTTGCCTTCTCTTCGCTCTCCTCCACCAGCACATCCTCTATTTCTGTATATGGTGGGTAAGGATTAAGGGAGAGACTAGTATGGGAGATGTTGTTGTGGGTGTTTACTCTAGGCCCCCTGGTCAGGATGAGGAAGCTGATGAGGCCTTCTCCAGGCAGCTGGAAGCGGCCTGGCAATCACAGGCTCTGGTTGTCCTGGGGGACTTCAATTAATTACCCTGACATTTGCTGGGAAAACTACACAGCCAGGCAGGCGCAGTCCAGTAGGTTCCTCCAGTGCATTGACAAGAACTTCTTGCTGCAGGTGGTGGAGGGGCCAACAAGGAGAGGAGTGCTGCTGGACCTTGGACTGGTAAACCGAGAAGGACTGGCTGAAGATGTGAAGGCAGGCGGCACCCTTGGCTGTAGTGACCACGAGATGGTAGAGTTTAGAATCATACGCAATCGGCACAAGGCCACAAGCAGGATCACTACCCTGGACTTCAGAAGGGCTAACTTCGGCCTCTTCAGGGAACTGCTTAGAAAAGTCCCGTGGGACAGGACTCTAGTTGGTAAGGGGGCCCAAGCAAGCTGGCTAATATTTAAGCACCGTTTCCTCCAGGCTCAAGATCACAGCATCTCAAAGAGTAAGAAATCAAGCAAGAGAGCTAGGAGACCTGCATGGTTGAGCAGCAAGCTAAGAGAATAAACTTAAATGGAAGAAGGAAGTCTATAGAACATGGAAGAAGGGGTTGACCCCTTGGGAAGAATACAAGGAGGTTGTCAGAGGCTGCAGGGATGCGACAAGGAAAGCTGAGGCCTCCTTAGAACTAAACCTGGCAAGAGAGGTCAAGGACAACAAGAAAGGCTTTTTCAAGTACATTGGAGGCAAAAGGAAGTCCAGAGGAAATGGGGGCCCACTGCTGAATGAAGTGGGTGCCCTGGTGACTGAGGATACAGAGAAGGCAGAGCTACTGCATGCTGCCTTTGCTTCAGTCTTTGCTGCTAAGGCCTGTTCCCAGGAGGCCCAGACCTTTAAGGCCACAGAGGAAGTCTGGAGGAAGGAGGATTTTGCCTCTGTTGATGAGGATTGGGTCAGAGATCA